>WOXC01000239.1:0-10000 GCA_011680675.1 Gymnobelideus leadbeateri
GTAAGAGTGCTGGCCTCGGAGTTTGGATGACCCGAGATCAGATCTGGCCTCAGAAAATGAGCACCCACGCATAAATAATGACTAGCCGTGTAACCTTGAGCAAGTTACTTAACCCCAATTGCTTTAAAAAAAAAAAAAAAAAAAGAATGTATTGGTCCCCTCTCCCCCTCCCTCTCCCCCTTCCCCCTCCCCATTTCCTTACCCATCCTTCCCTCCATCCTTTATCCTTTCTCACTTCCTGGGCCTAGACGATGCCATGGTAGAGATGGCTGAGAAGGCCACGGAGCCTGCCAAGGCGGACATCACTGGGCCGTGCCAGGACATGTTCTCCAAAATGGCCAGGTACCTGACAGGTGAGCTGACAGCCACCAGTGAAGATTATAAACTTCTGCAAAATATGAACAAACTGACTAGCTTGAAGTATCTAGAAATGAAAGATATTGCAGTGAACATAAGTAGAAAGCTAAAGGACTTAAACCACCAGAAATATGCCTCCCTTCAGCCTTCTCTGGATCAGATCACTTTAATTGAGGAGCAAGTAGCCTCTCTTGAACAGGCAGCTTACGTGTTGGATGCCTATTCAAAGAAATTAGAAGCAAAGTACAAGAAGTTAGAGAGGCGATGAAAGAATTCTTTAGCACAAAGACTTTAACTACAAGAATGTTTTATAAGAAATATGTGGGATGGGACTTCTCACTAGGCTTCAGTTCCCAAAAGGAAGCTGTGCTGCTGATCCAAGGAGAATCCCAGCCTCCACCTCTGGCTGGATGTGTAACTCTGGCCACCCCCGTGTTTTCCTCAGCCTGTACCCTTGGAACCTCATCTTAGTGTGTGCTTCCTTGTGTGCCTTGGACCAAGGCTCAGAAATCAGGATCAACCCCGTCTGGAGCAGACACAGATGAGAGGCTCTCTGGCTTCCTGGCTCTTCCCTTGCCCCCACCCCCCTCATAACCTATTCTTCAGCTTAAATAAAAAATGCCAACCTATGAAAAAAAAAAGAATGCATTGGTCATCTTGGGACCCTGGTGAGAAAGATGGAGAAGAGAAAAGTTTCGATTCCTAATGATGGTCAAATATAATTTCTGAAGCACTGATACATAAATAATAATTCAAGAGTTCAATCAAAGAAGCATTGATGGAGTGGTATCTTGGCATGGTAGCCAGAATCAATGGATTCAAGGCCAGCCTAAAACAAACATTTAGTGAGCAACCCCTGGCAAGTCAATGAGTGCCCCCATGCAACTCTCTAAGACTGCATTTCAAGCCAATTGTTGATTTGTATTGGTGACAGAAGATACTATGCAGTGAATTGTGTTTATTATTGAAATCATTGGTTGAAACAAAAGGGGGAGGGGATGTATTCAATACCAAGTTGCATACAAGGCATTGTGCTAGATGTATAGGCAAGGATGAACAAAACTACTAGCTCTGCCTTCCAAATGCTTGAATCCAGGCTTCTTAAGATAGTATTTTAGCTGGGACTTGAAGTAGGCAAAGGAATCCAGAAAGTGGAGGAGGGGATTGTTATAGGAATGTAAATTTTTTTAAGATCTTCCCTGCCCCTAGGTTAAGTGCACCTGGAGCCTGTGGTGGGAGGCTTGTTTTTCAGGAGATACTTTGTGATTGTGCAGTGGGTCAAGAGGGTTGTTACATTCTCTGAGCCAGGAGAAGGCTATATAATCCCTGATGTGAAACTTTGTTTTGAGTCTCACTTTGAGAAGTGCTGTGTGATTTGGCCAGATGAGACTCTGGGTAGCCTTTGAGAGTCCCCTGGCTTTGAAAAGCCAGATGTTGATGCTTCCCTCTCTGGTAACTGACTAGGTATGGATGTAATGGTTAAGACAGTTGGAGGCCTGTCTGCTTGATATGCTTTTCTGTTTTCTTGTAACATCTGTCTGTATACTCTGAAGTTCAGGGTGCTAACCTCTTCCCCCTGAACTAAGTAAATGATATGTTTAATTGGTTAAAGCAAGATTGTTAACCCAATTTGAGTTGCTTTCCTTTAGAAAAGCAGATCTAAGAACCTGTGTTGGCAGCCACCCTGGGGACACTGGGGTGCTTTCTGCAACAGGGACAGAGAGAATTCTAGGTATGAGAGATAGCCATCAAAAATTACTAGACTATGGAAATGGAAGGACTTGTGGGAGCAACAACAAGGTCAGTGTCACTGGATCATAAAGTATATAGAGGGAAGTAGGATTCAAGTCAGGGAAGGATGAAAAGGTCAGATTATAAAGGGCTTTAAAAGTCTAACAGGGTTTTATATTTGATTCTGAAGGTAACAGGGAGTTGCTAGAGTTTATAGAATAGTAGAAATGACATGGTCAGACTTGCATACAGACAGAATGCTTCTGTCTGACAAAGTAACACAATTCAACAGAGTTTTTCTTTCTGACAAAATAATACCAACATAGAACAACAGACAGAGTGTCTACATCACAACCATCCTTTCTCTCAGCTCTGCTGGGTCCCAGCTCATGATAGAGCTTTTATATTCTCTGTTCCTTCCTGTTCCACCATTCCTGTTTTGCTCTTTCGGCAAGTTCCTCCCACTGTGGGCTTCATGTGATGATGTTAGGCCTATTAAGGGCAGGAAAGGTCTCTAAAATCCCTTAGGCCTATTAAGGGCAATAAAAGGTATACTGTTTTCAACAAAGGTTTGACATAATCAAAGGCAAGGCTCAAAGGTACTTGAATAACCAGAACAAGGAGCCTTAGCTTTGCTTGCTATCATATTCCACCCCTCCAGGATCCTTAGCTGAAACAAGCCACAAAGTACTACTTTGCTTGCCGTTACAAAGGTTGATGATATCTTTCACTGTAATAGAAAAGCAAGGAAGAGGGGAGGGTTTTAGAGGAAAGATAATACGTTGAGTTTTGGACATGTTGAGGTTAAGATGTTTATGGGACATTTAGTTTGAGATGTCTAATAGGTAGATGGAGATACAAGACTGGAGGTCAGAAGTAAGGTTAGAAATGTACACAGATTTGACAATCATTTCTATACGCATGATAATTGAATCCCTGTGAGCAGATGAGATCACCAAACAAAATAGTATAAAAAGGCCAGAGAAGAAGGCCTATGAAAGAACCTTGGGAGAGACCCATCATTAATAGTAATGACCTGGATAAAGACCCAGCAAAAGAGACTTAGAAGAAATGGTTAGATATGTAGGAAGAAAACCAGGAGGGAGTAGAGTCATGTAGTCAGAAAGAATATCAAGGAGGGGTGGAGTCAAGATGGCAGAGTAGAAACAGGACTTCCACATCAACTTCCACTTCCACTTCCTGATCCCACTTCCTCCAATTCATGTTAAAGGTGACTCTGAACAAACTTTGGAGCTACAGAAGCCACAACATGACAAGAAAAGCTAACTTCCCACTGAGGAGAGCCTGGCAGGCTGGCAGAAAGTAGCCAGCACAGCATGTTGAGAGCCAAGCCCAGCCCTGAGCAAGCCTGAGGTTTTAGCCTCAGGGCAGCCACAAGCAGCCTCCAGCTGGAAGGACTTCAGATCATCAGCAGCTGTGGCAGTTTCCAGAATTATCAATACATGAAAGGAAAAAGTGAGAGGTCAGTGCAGTATGGACTTTGTGACCAGAAGCTCAGGAGTGTGGTCAGGCCTTTATCCTCTGGGAGGAGAAGTGGCTGAGGCATTGCGGCCATACAGCCACTGCCACATGGCTATTTCAGAGCTCCTGGCCTGCAGATTGTAGGGGAAGCAAGCAACCAGTCTGAGGGGTAATCACTCTTGCTTTAACCTGCTTGGATCTGGATTGCTGTCTAGGGTGGAGGTCCTGGGGTGCATGACCTGTTTGCCAGAGCATGTGGAGGCTTCAGAGAAGGCACCCAACTAATAGTGCCAACAGCTGCAAAAACCCCAGCAATTGGGACAAAGCTCCCTCCTCTGATAGCAGAGTTCTACTGTGGCAAGAAGCTAAAAAGCCAAATAATTAAGTGGAAACATGAGCAAAAAGGGAAGAAGGGCAAGCACAGCAATTCAATTTTGGATTCCTTTTGGGGGGACAAAAAGGATCAGGGCATGGAACAGGAAGAAGACAGCAAAGCCAGAATTCCTGCACCGGAAGCTTCCAAGAAAAGAATGAGCTGTTTACAAGCCATAGAGAAGCTTAAGAAGGATTTTGAAAACCAAATAAGAGAAGTGGAGGAAAAATTGGGAAGAGAAATGAGAATGATGCAAGAAAATTATAAAATGAGAGTCAACAACCTGACTGAAGAAAATAACACCTTAAAAAATATACTAGGCAGAGCCAAGATGGCGGAGTAGAAACAGCACATCCAAGGCACTCTCCCCCCAGATCACCTCCAAACTATGTAAAAGGGGACTCTGAACAACTTCTGGAGCCCCAGCACCCACAGAACAACACAGAGAAGCTAACCTCCCGCTGAGGACAGCCCAGCAGCCCTGCAGGAAGGAACAGCGCAGCACTCTGGGAGCCGGCAGCATAGCACTTGTCCGAGCCCAGGTCTGCCTGAGTCATGGTTTTAGCCCCAGGGTGGTGGGGCCAGCAGCTGGCTAGAGGGACCCCAGAACACCAGGAGCTGTGGCGATTCCAGAATTGTCAACACAAACATGCCTAGGACAAAGTGAGAAGTTAGTGCCTTATGGACTTTGGGAACAGTATTTGGGGAATGCGTCGGCTTCCTCCCCTGGGGGCTAGAAGCCACTGAGGAGACACGCCAGTTTGTAGTTTTCAGTGGCAGCTCCAGCTCCTGCCCTACGAACTGTAGGGAGATCCAGCGGTCAGTCTTGGGGGGTAATCTCTCTTGCTTTTACCTCCCTTGATCTGGATTGTGGTCTGGGGTGGAAGTTGTAGGTTAGGTATCCAGCTTGCCAGAAATGGAAGTTCTCCCCCAACACATTCGGGACAGAAGCTCCCCTGTCTGGTGGCAGAGTCCTACTGTGGCAACAAGCCCAAAAGTCAAGTAATTAAGTGGCAACATGCTAGGGCAAAGGAAACAAAATAAACAGAAAAATGCAACATTAGACTCCTATTTTGGGGGCAAAGAGGATCTAAGCATAGAACAGGAGGAGGACTGTGAGGTCAGAAATCCTGCTCCAAAAGCCCCAAAGGCAAATATGAGTGGGTTACAGGCCATAGAGGACCTTAAGAAGGACTTTAAAAATCAAATAAGAGAAGTGGAGAAAAAATTGGGAAGAAAAATGAAAAGGATGCAGGAAAAGTATGAAATGGGGGTCAACAGCCTGACTGAGGAAAACAACACCTTAAAAAATAGACTAACTCAAATGGCAAAGGAGGCCCAAAAGGGCAATGAGGAGAAGAATGCCTTAAAAAGTCGAATTTGCCAGATGGAGAAAGAATCTCAGAAGTTCACTGAGGAGATTCATTCCTTCAGAGTTAGACAGGAGCAAATGGAAGCTAATGACTTTAAGAAATCAAGATGCTGTTAAGCAGATCCAAACAAATGAAGGAATAGAAGGCAATGTGAAATATCTCATGGGAAAAACCACTGACCTGGAAAATAGATCAAGGAGAGACAATTTAAATATTATTGGACTACCCGAAAGTCATGATCAAAGAAAGAACCTAGAAATCACTCTTCAGGAAATTCTCAAGGAAAATTGCCCTGATGTTTTAGACCCATAAAGCAAAATAGAGGTTGGAACAATCCACCAATCACCTCCTGAAAAGATCCCAGAAAGAAAACTCCCAGGAATATTATAGCCAGGTTCCAGAATCCCCAGATCAAGGAGAAAATACTACAAGCAGCCAGGAAGAAACAATTTCAATATTGTAGAAACACAATCAGAATAGCACAGGACCTGGCAGCTTCTACACTGAGGGATCAAAGGGCTTAGAATATGATATTCTAGAGGGCAAAGGAGCTGGAATTAAAACCAAGAATCACCTACCCAGCAAAACTGAGTATCATGTTTCAGGGGAAAATATGGTCATTCAATAGAACAGAGAATTTTCAACCATTCTTTTTTTTTTTTTTTTTGCCTTTTTGGAGGGCAATTGGGGTTATGTAACTTGCCCAAGGTCACACAGCTAGGTTTTTGTTTGTGTGCATTAAGTGTCTCAGGCCAGATCCAAACTCAGGTCCTTCTGACACCAGGGCTGATCACTGATCTCCCTACAGTTCGCAGGCCAGGAGCTGGAGCTGCCTCTGAAAACTACAAAATGGCGTGTCTCCTTAGCGGCTTCTAGCCCCCAAGGGATCAAGCCAACGTGTTCCCCAAATACTGGTCCCAAAGTCCATAGGGCACTAACCTCTCACTTTGTCCTAGGCATGTCTATGTTGATAATTCTGGAATCGCCACAGCTGCTGGTGTTCTGGTGTCCCTCCAGCCCGCTGCTGGCCCTGCCACCCTGGGGCTAAAACTGCAACTCAAGTGGACCTGTGCTTGGCTCCCCGTGCATGGCATGCTGCGCTGCTGGTGTTGTGCTGGTCCTTCCTGCAGGGCTGCTGGGCTGTCCTCAGTGGGAGGTTAGCTTCTCTGTGTTGTTCTGTGGGTGCTGGGGCTCCAGAAGTTGTTCAGAGTCCCCTTTTACATAGTTTGGAGGTAGTCTGGGGGGAGAGTGGCTTGGACGCACTGTTTCTACTCCGCCATCTTGGCTCTGCCGGAAGCACCCACTTTTGAAAAGCGATAGGATCAAAGTAGAGAATAGAACAAGTTGGGGGTGGGTTGGGATGGAGGGAAATATTTCACAATAAATATACTATGGAAATGTTTTGCATAGCTACACATGTGCAACCCATATTGAATTGCTTATCTACCCAGTAAGGGTAAGGTGATGAGGGAAGTAGGGAAAGAATCTGGAATTCAAAGGTTTTAAATCAAATGTTTACAAATATATTATTGTTATTGTTATTATTATTATTATTATTATCATTATCATCATCATCATTATTTTACATGTAACTGGGAAATAGATATACAGGCACTGGGGCATAGAGATCCACCATGCCCTACAAGAAAGTTGGAGGGGAGGTGGGGGAACATATAGAACAGAGCAAATGGGGAAGGGGAAATTCAGTGGGATTGCTGTTTTGGGGTGGTGGGAAAGGGGAAAATGGGGAGAAAATTTGTAACTCAGAATCGTGTGGAAATGAATGATGTAAACAAAAAAAATTAAAAAATAACAAAACAAAGCCAAAACCAAAAAAGAAAGAAAGAAAGAATATTGAAAAGAAGAGGGAGACTGACATTATCAGGAATGACTAAGCCAGTTATATCATTAACCTTGATTTTATACACAGTTCTTAGTAGATAGGGGAGTGTCGCACCGATGCAATATTCACAGCACTGACAGTGACTGTAAATATGCTAGCATAATTCTCAATCATAAAATAGAACAGACTCCCCATGTAGAAGACAGAAGAAAAAACATTTATTTAGACACCAGAAAACCAAATTCCAACACCAGAAAACTGAATCCATCATAGCAACACAGAAGTTAATACACTGCAACACAGCAGAGAGCCACACCATCCTTTAGCCTTCCCACAAACCAACACTCACAAGCCTGTCTCCCTGGGTGCATCCTCTCTCTCCCACTGTCCAGTTGCTCTGATTCCCATCTTCTTGTGGACTCTGTTCCACCCTTCAGCAAACTCTTTCTACCACAGGCTCCATGTGATTACATTCAGCCTATAAGGGGACAGGGAAGACCTTCACATTCCCTTAGGTCTATTTAGGAGCAGGGAAGACCTTCAGAATCCCTTTACCATTATAGGGAGTCACCTTTGTGGCTAAGTGGACCTAGAGCAGTGGGCCTAGAGTCAGGAAGATGAGTTCATATTTGGTCTTAGACACTATTTGTATGACCCTGGGTTAGCTACTTATCCTCCATTTGCCTTAATCCACTAGGGAAGGAAAAGGCAAACCACTCCAGTATTTTTGACAAGAAAACTCCAAATGGGGTCATGAAGAGTCATATACACACACGTGAAATGACTGAACAACTACAAAGTGAATATCCTACACTCTGAGGACTTCAGAAGAGTTTCACTTATATTCTGGGAAATAAAATGCACATCTTTGTGACATATTTCCGTCCCTTCCTAAAGATCTCCTTCCTAACTTTATTCTAGATGGCTGAATTTGACAAAACGCTAACCATCAAATAGTTTGATACCTCAACATTGCTGTGGTAGAAGTTTAGTTAGTGTTTTGCTGTTATTGTTTAGTTGTATACCACTCCTCATGACCCCAGGGCCCATGCTATCCGTGGAATTTTTTTTTTTTGCAAAGATACTGAAGTGTTTTGCCATTTCTCTCCTCAATGGATTAAGGAAAACAGAGGTTAAATGATTTACCTGGGATCATTCAGCTAGTAAGTTTTTAAGGCTAGATTTGAACTTAAGTCTTCCTGACTCCAGGCCCAGTACTGTGCTCATTGAGTCACATAGCTGCCTATTTATTATTTTACTCTTTCTTAATTGTTACTTCTGATCAGATTCTTTTTCTGCTCAAAACTGTTCAATAGTTCTTGAATGCCGATTAAAAAAATAGAATCTAAATTCCTTATTTGTTGTTCTGTCATTTAAGTCTTGTCCAACTCTTTGTGACACCTTTTTGGGGTTTTCTTGGCAAAGATACCGGAATGGTTTGCCATTTCCTTCTCCAGCTCATTTTATGGATGAGGAAATTAAGGCAAACAAGGTGAAGAGACATGCCCAAGGTCACATAGCTAGTAAAGATCTGAGGCCATATTTAAACTTAGGAAGATGAATCTTCCTGACTCCAGGCTCTATACTCTATTCACTGTGCCACCTAGCTGCCCTTTTTGGATTCTTTGGACTCTCATTAAAAGGTTGCTATAATTCATTTACAGCTTCGTTTCCAGTATTATTTGTCACTTCGCGCTCTTAGGCTCTTTACATTTGAGTGAAACTGGACTGTTTGCCATTTTATAAACCTGCCATATGCTCTCTCCTTTCCTTACTTTTGTTCATACTTTGAACACTTTGCCTAGTATTTCTATCTACAGAGAAAATTATCATCTTTACTTATGGAACTAATGCAATATGATGAGATGTGGTAGTTTTCAATGTTTTCTATTATAATGATGAGTTTTTATCATTTAAGTGTAAACTCCCACATGATAGTCATTGTATTAGTATATTTTGATTGAGAAAATGTGTGATAGGGGGAGGCTAGGTGGTGCAGTGAGTAAGAGAGTGGGCCCCAGAGTTGGGATGACCCGGGATTGGTCCCGGCCCCAGAAAATGAGCACCCACACATAAATAATGACTGGAGGTGTAACCTTGTGCAAGTTACTTAACCCCAATTGCTTTAAAAAAAAAGAAAGAAAATGTGTGATGACAAAAAAGTTACTAAAATTTTTTTAAGTTCAACCTCTGACTTAAAAGGGCCCTAAGAGACCAGAATGGCTATCTCCTCCAAGACGCATATGACACATGGCCATCTAACATTTTTTGAGAGTTTTCTTTGAAGGGAAACCCACCATAATCTGCCTGGGCACTAGGAGTTACAAGGCAGAGGTTATATAACCCCTTGTCTGGTATGTTGTATGCAAGAATGGGATAGGAAAGGGATAATTTACTTTTTAAGTATAAGTTGGGCTAAGTAACCTTTAGGATTCCTTCCAATCCAAGATTATGTGATACTTTCCTTGTCTCTTAAGATCTTTTGCTCATGCTTTTCACCATATATTAAGTTTTATCATCCTGCTTGCCCCCTGACTCCAGCATTCAAGGGAGGAAAACACAAGTGCTTCAATTTCTAAATGTTAGTTTTCTTGTTATATCAGTAATATAACTAGGTTGTGAGATTAACAATTTTTTGAGCCAAGATAGACATCTTAGTCCTTCTGTTAACATCAGTTCCAAAATTAAAAAAACAATGTGACATCTGAAGTTATTTCAAAATCTTTTATCTAAGAGGTGGTTTTTAACATCCTCAAAAGATGCTTCTAAGACGTGTTTGTTTAAAAATGCTTTTTGATGCTCTAAATCACTATTGATTAGAGAAATGCAAATTAAAACAAC
>WOXC01000239.1:15000-70964 GCA_011680675.1 Gymnobelideus leadbeateri
TTTCTGAGGCCGGTTTCGATCCCGGGTCATCCCAACTCCGAGGCCAGCGTTCTTACTCACTGCACCACCTAGCCGCCCCTAGAAAAACATTTAAAGCAGATAAAGTTGATAGTGGCGATAATATTGGCCTACAGTGGTGCTAACAGCTGTTGGGGATATCCTATTATAAGTTTTGTTATTGAGTAATCCCCACCTGTTCAAAAGCCTTTAATAGCATAGTGTATACTAGTCCCTCAACAAATGTTTTTTAAAAGAATGAATGATTCAATAAATGAATGAATGAATATTTGCTGAAGGACTTCAGAGTGCCTACAGGATAAAATCCAAACTCCTTCACCTGGCATTTGAGGTGCTCCACTACATGACTCGAGTCTTACCTGACACAACACTCTAAGCCAAATTGAAAAAATATTTTGTTTTTCCAAACATGTTACATTTATATACTTGAATTGCTTTGCTTATATCATTACTTCCACCTGGAATGTGTACACTAGCCATCTCTACCTATTGAAATCTTATATATGCATTACATATATGTGTGTGTGTGTGTGTAAGAATATATATATAGTGTATATTAAAGAACCATCTTAATTGCCACCTCTACTATGGTGCCTTTCCTGCTTTCCCCCAGTGATTCTTTGAACTTATGCTTTGTTTGCACCTCTCCTTCCATTGATCATTATTATCTGCTGTGGGGGTAGTGGAAAGAATGTAAGACTTGCCCCTAGGAGACCAGGATCCACATGGATTCAATTCAGGGAAGGCAACCAGGATTCACCTAGATCCCATTCCCCAGTGCTGTGATCTGGGGGTAACTCTTTGTAACTGTGTTTATTTTCCTATAAAAGGAGGGGGTTGATCTTGGTGATTGCTATAATTCCTTTCACTTCTAAATGCTGTGATTCTAAGTCACAACCTCTCAGAGCCCATTTCCTCACTCATAAAACTGCTATAACAATGTTACATTACCTTACCCTACCTTCCAGGGCTTTTGTAAGGAACATATGCCATACACATTAGAGTCCTATATAAATGTGAGTTGTGATTATTACAGTATGGTTGTTGTGCATGTCTTATTTCCCCTACTAGATTTAAATACCTTAAAGACAGGAATCTAGGCCAGATTTATCTTTAAATTTCCCACTATATGTAGCACTAGGCTTTGCACATAGTAGGTGCTCAGTAAATATTTTTTTAATGTATAGGAACTTCATTCTTCATTTTGTTCAGCTATAAAGGAAAAAAAAGGTGAAAAAAGTAATTCACGGTGTAGTTGACAGAAAATATGTTATCGACTATGTTCAGATAGACCATCCTCCAGTTATTTAAGTTATAAGATCCTATCACCTAAATAAGGTCATTCCTACTGGAGAGATTATACGAGCCGTTCAGGTCACTGCTGTGAGACTAGCTCAGGGACCCTGCACGTTATCACAGGAATAGGGTGGCCTGATAAGTTACCCCCAATAGAAAACAAAATTGCTCACTGGAACTTTTGCAAATGGAACTTGGAAAACAGGTTATCATCCAGGCCCTCATTTAGGGGCAGTGTGAGGAGGCCCTTAGTTGGCAGCCAGCTGTGTGATTTCCACTCTCCAAAGTGGGGCGGCCCCAGCATTACAGAGGTAAATGACTTTTGTGCTTAGCTATAGCTTTGATATGGGTCTCAGAAGGAGCTCGCACAAAGTATATTGCAATCAGTTTAGGGCAATTGCCTATCGGCTAGGTAAGGCACTTCTGTCCTCCTTATTTAAAGATGGTGTCATGTCCTGAAATCTGAAAGGAAGGCTTCCCCCTGCAGACCCCAAGCAGTCCCTGTAACTTAGAAAGCTGGTGGATTGAAGAACGATTGTCTTCTCTTTTATGTAACCATCTGGAAACTATGCTGACAATGAAATGAGAGAGCTCAGATATTTATTCATCTTGCTTAGCTTTTGACCTGTGTTGTTCAAATGCATATTGTATAAATGGGAAAATTTATTTTGTACCATTGCAATTGTTATGTTGCAATTGATTATTAAATAACGTTATTGCATATATTTAATATTAATGTCATTATGTATATTTATTGTGAATGTATTATGTCTTTATTAATATATTATGTATATTTATTAATATATATGCTATACCTTCTTATTAATATACTCAGTATAATAGATCTATTATATTTTGGCTGGAGCATAGGTTATTTATAAAGTAGGCATATAAGGTAAATCAACAAAGTAGGGCAGTACCAGGTTATGCCAGGCTATGAAGTCCAGGAAATATGGAGCTATTGAAGAGTTTTGAGCACAGGATTGACAGGGCCAAATCTAAACATTATTACTATTGAAAATCACTATTACATAATCACTATTAAAAATAATATCAATAACAGTGGTGTAATGGTAATGGTAATTTGAAGATCTTCCCTGCCCCTTAATAGGCCTGGGGGAATTTGAAGACCTTCTCTGCTTTGAAAGTAAACTCTGCCCCCAGTAGGCTGAATATAGTCACCTGGAGTCTGTGATGGGAGGAGTTTGTCAAAGGGTGGAGCAGAGACCACAGGAAGTTTTCAGAAGGGTAGAGCAGAGCCATAAGAAGCTGGGAGTCTGAGCTAGAGAGAAGGTGGGAGAGAAAGGAGCTCAGCCAAGGAGATAGAGAAGTTTGTGAGTAAATATTGATTTTATATTGCTTTGTGGGAAGGCTAAAGGATGTTGTGACTCTGTGTTGTTATGGCTTGTTAACTTCATTACTACTATGGTGGAATTGGTTTACTGGTTTTGGGATTTAGTTTTCTGGTGTCTAAATAAATGCTTTGCTTCTGTCCTCCATATGGAGAATTTGTCATATTTTGTGATCGAGAGCCATGCAATATTTATAAAAATAATCTTTATCATGATCGTGGGCACTGTAAATATTGTATTGACACTACAAATGGTAATGACAATAATTGATATAGAACTTGAAGGTTCACAAAACGGTTTACAAATGTACCTTTTGTAGGCTTTATAACCATCTCATGAAGTAGATACTCCAAATATCATTATCTGTTTATTATAGGTCAGGAGAATTAAGTTCTGAGGTTCTAGATGACTTGCCTTTGGTGATATAAGTATTAAGTATGGACTACAGGAATTGAATACTCTTTTTGACTCAAAATTCCAATACAACAGCCCAACTAGCAGCATCTTTTAGGAGGAAATTACTAGGTGCTTGCTCTTGGGGATCTATATCAGGATTATAACTATGGGAAAAGAGGAATGAGCAGATGAGAGATATATTACAGATTTAGAAGCATGAGTCATTAGAAATTTATCGGATATGAGGTGAGGAAGATACGATGTACAAGACCAATAATGATGGGGATTGGGTGGCATAAATGGATTGTATGGATTTCAATGAAGCGAAGGTTATTGAGGGTATATGGTCCCCTCAATAGGGGAATGATCTGGAAGCATTCATAGGGAGCATAGAATAAATTACTTCTCTTCCTCACTTCATCCTGTGAGCTGAGGGAGAGTGAGGAGTCTTCCACTAGAAAGATTCAGGTTTCTGGAAGAAGAAGGAGGCTTCTGGGGGTCCTGTTTGGACAAAAATTCTCCTTATGGAGAACATAAGCTCCTTGGGAGTAGGGATTGTTTCCTTCTTTATATGTACAACCCTAGCACCTAGAACAATGCCTGGTAGATAACAAGAGCTTAATAATTCTATTGGTTGACTGATGGTATGTTGGACTGTTGAGGAAGTTGGACAGAATGTGCTTTGTACTTTTTCTTTGTTTTCTTTTGCTGGCCCAGACATATGATATCAATATCATTGGTCTAGGGAATGAATGCCTGATGAGGATGCCCCATGTAACAATGCAGATAACCAGCCTTGGTAATAGTCTTAGATAGTTTTCTAAAGCTCTGAGAGTTTAAGTGACTTGACAGAGTCAAGACACAAGACTTGAACTTGGGAGTCTTTCTGACTCATGGTCTTTAACCATGAAACCATATTGCTGTCCACCTTGTATGTACTTGAAAGATGTATTTGTTAAACCAAATTACACTGAATTTTTACTGACCCCCAAATATATCTTATATGACTGTTTTCCTTTAAATTGAGTGGTCATGGTGGTGGTTTACTGAGTCCTTTTACAAGTTTGCTTCTTTATGGTTTTCTTTTCTCTTAAAATGGAACAGAAAAAAAAGCAAAAGAAAACCTAAAAGCACACCACAACCAAAACACAGATTATCAAATTATATTTAATTGAGGATATCTTGGTTATTATGATTATCGATAATGGTAGTGAACATTTCTATAGGGCTCTAAGGTTTGCAAAGTGATTTACAATATAGTTTCATTTTATCCTCACAACAATATTGGGAAGTAAATGCTGTTATTATCCTCATTTTACAGCTAAGGAAACTGAGGCACAAAACGTTAAAAAGAGACTTGCCAGGGTCACACTGCTAGTAAGCATATATGGTTATACTTGAACTCAGGTCTTTCTGACTTCAGAAGTAAGGCTCAATCCACTATGCCTGACTACTCTTGAAATTTAGTGTAGCTAAATACATTTTGGGTCATTGTCCTCTTTCTGCCTATAGCTCTGGTAGGTTTGGCTAGAACGTCATGCCCCATCCAGGATAAGACCATCGGGATCCCCAGAAATGTCATCATCATATTGTTTTTGGATACTTGACACTCTCAACTCCCTCAGCCTCCTCTCTTCTCTGATTGGATGTTATTATTATTAGCATCTAGTTGGCACAATGGGTAGAGTCCTGGACTTGAAATCAGAAAAAAAACTTGAGTTTAAGTATGACTCCAGACACTCCAACTGTATAACTCTGGTCAAGACAGAATCTTGCTGTCAGCCTCAGTTTCCTCAACTGTAAAAATGGGGATAAAAGTTGTACCTACCTTCTAGGGCTGTTTTCAGGATAAAATGAAATGATATTTGTAAAGCATTTTGCAAATCTTAAAAAAATTATATAAATTCTAGGTATAGAATTACAAGACATTTATAGCACTATATAAATTCTATTACTATAGTTATCTATTATATTGCTTGCTACAAGGGATAGTCTGGTGGGTAGGGAAAGGGAGATGGATATATTCAGAAATAGTAGTAGTGATGTAGAAAAATACATCAATTAAAATTAATGATTTAAAATTTTCAAAGAAAATTTCAAAAAAGAAGAATACAATTTCCTGAGGGCAAGTACCATTTATTTTTTTCTTTCTAGTTCCATGCATAACATAGTGCTTGACATCTAGCATGTATTAAAGAAAAGCTGGATGATTGAGGTAAAACTTCAGAATTGCTTTAATTTGTATTTCTCTTATAATTTGTTTTTTGGAACTTTTTTCCCTATCTTTGCTGATAGTTTGCATTCCTTCTTTTGAGAACTCTTTATTTATTTTGACCCCTTAATTATAGAGTAATGGTGCTTAGTCAATAAATATATTTATGTCCAATTCTCATATATGTGAATGATAGACAATAGGTTAAGTGAGTATCTACTAATTATTAGACATTTGTTCTAAGGCATGAAGAGTGTACTGATAATGAGAATAGTATTAATGTCTTGTGGATGAAATGCATCTAATTTGAAAATACCTTATGGTAAGAATGAATTCAGGGAAGACAGGACTGGGCATAGGGAAAGTAGAATAGCTCTAGGGCATACAAATATTATTCAGTTATTTCAATTGTATCCAACTTTTTGTGATAACATTTGGGGTTTTCTTAGCAAAGATATTGGACTGGTTTGCCATTCCCTTCCCCAACTCATTTTAGAGATGAGGAAACTGATGCACAAAGGGCTAAGGACTTGCTTAGGGTCATACACCTAGTAAGGATCTGAGGTCATATTTGAACTCAGGTTTTCTTGAATCCGGGCCTGGTGCTCAACCCACTGTGTCATCTAGCTGCCTCAAGTGTGTATAGTATCTGATCTTAGGTTTCTTTTCTTATATATCTCCTCATTGTGATGCTCCAAGATGCTCCCATATACCTGTACTGATTCACAGTTACAGCTCTTGTTCCAGAACTCACCCAGAACACACATTAGAACTAGAGGAGTGAATAAAGATGAAAATAGTTGCCAGATCCAGTCCGAAGCTACCTATCTGAATTCTTTCATCTGAGCTTATTTCTAATGTCTTGCCTTTAGAAAAGGCTTGCTGGTAATGGACAATATGCAAGTGATGTAATGTACTAGATGTGTTTACCAGTGTTGAAGCAGCTAATGGAGAGAGGATTATGACAAATCTATGTTAAATAAAACAAGTCAACTGTGTAATTGTTAGCAATTTTTTATTTATTTTTTTCCAGGGTACAACTGAAAATTATGCAGATCCCCAAACTAACAATTGCAATGAATACTGAGGATATTAAGCCATTAATGGAAGCATTTTGAATTGGAATATATTGAAAGTTGGTGAATCTGTATAGAGAAACTAGGTATCATAATGATGTGAATATGGTCTATACACAGAAAAGCCAAGTTCTTAAAATGGAGCTTCTCTGAAATAGAGAAGTAGGCAGAAAGATAAATAGATGGTTACATACTATGTGTGTGTGGGGGTGGGACAACCACTGCTTTTTATACAAGTTAGATTTTGGAGGGGGGACGTCTGGCCTATATTCAAACCAATTTGTCTTTGGCTCACTGAAGGCAGGCATTTTTATGTTTTAGATGCAATAATATGTTCCAAACATTAGAAACGATTTCATTTTTGAGATATACTTTCTACTATCTGTTGTACTGTGGAATTTGATAATGGATTTGATGGTGGAGCTGAACAAGGGATTAAAGCTATTGATATTTAAGTGATAGCCTTAACTTTTAAATCTCTTGTGGTAGAGCTAATGTAATATTTACTGAGTTAATGTCCCAGTGAAATATCGTATGACCTTGGGAAAGTAATTTCCCCCCTCTGGCTCTCAGATCCTTCACATATAAAATGAAAGGGCATATTAGATGACTTCTAAGATCTTTTATAGATCTGATATTAGTTTGTTTTCTGATCTGAGATGGTTACTACACTATTCTTATCGAGTCTTTGGATAGGTTTGTTGTTGTTTGTTTTCCTCAGAAAATTACATTCATGAATAAATGCAATTGGCATGCCAGTTAGGAAATTTAAGGGAAAAAAGCCTACATATTATTGGTGTCTTTTATTTTTATATCACAGTCATCCCAGAATGGACCTACCCCCTTCCAAACCAAATAAGCCATCTCATGTAACAAAGAAAAAGCCGTTTAGAAAAACCAAATGACACAGAAGCCAGGCTGTTAGTGTGTTCAGTATTCCACACCAGTTGTCTCCTATGACTCAACTGAAAGGAAGGGATATTTCATCTTTTCCCCAGGCCCAGGACAATTATGAATTGTCCAAAGGAAAAAAAATTGTGTCCAAACCCTTGACTGTGTGAAAGGGAACTGAGACTTAAAAGTGCCAGCATTCTAGAACGAGCAGTAGTGGAGGGGCAGACTGTCAGGTTCCATGTTTGATAAAATAGCCTTATTAGGCTAGTCATAATTCTAGTGTTGGGGGGAAGGGGAAAGGAGAAGAGTTACCTAGTGTGAGTATAACTATAAGAAGCAGAATCACAGGATCATGGATTTGAGAGCTTCTAAACCATTAAAGCTAATCCCTTCACTTTACAGATGAAGAGCCTGAAGCACAAAAAGTGACTTGGGCAGGGTTACGTAGCCTATACATGTCCGAGGCAGGATTCTTAACAAGGTTTTCTTGACTGCATATTTTTAGTTCTACTCAGTTGTTTCTCCCCGTGGTCTGTGTTTTCCATTGTATTGGAAGAAGTATTGAGGATCAAAGAGGAGTAGGATTGTTTATATGCCAGATGATGGAATGCTTCAGGAAATAGGGGAACCGTTTGCCTCAGTTTCCTTATCTGTAAAATGAACTGGAGAAGAAAATGGCAAACCACTTCAGTATCTTTGTGAAGGAAACCTCAAAAGGGGTCACAAAGAGTCATATACAGCTGAAATGCCTGAATAACAAATGATAATAATAATGTAGGGGGTGGCAGAACTGAGAAGATGGTAAGATGGCAAAAGCTCCCCATGGGAGAGGTGGAGAGAGAAACATCTATCTAGCCCTTACAATCTGCCAAAAACTTGTACAAATCAACTGAAAAAATAGGGGCAAATAGAGGTTATGTGACTTACTCAGGGTCACAGGGTCACATAGCTAGGAAATATATGAGGATGGATTAGAATTCAAGTCTCCCTGATTCCAGACCCAGAACTCTTATCCATTGTACCACCAGCAGCTGCCTTGGGGGAGGGACAGTTGTTTCTCACTTCCCAAGATTTAGTAATTGAAGACAGATCTATATAAGCTTGTTTTAAATAGTCTTCATCTACTATTAATGACCTTGACACAGATTCTCTGGGTTTTTGGAGAAGCCAGAGCAAATTATTAGTACCATTGAAAGGAAACATTGATGCTTCAGAGAAAAACAACGGAACTCCTGCATTCATCGTGTTCTTGGATTTCCCTACCTGTCTGTCCTCGTGTGACTACGTGTATTGCCACAGGGTTTCCTTCCATGCAGTTCAAATCACAAAGATTTTGTCCTCTGAGACAGCGGGGATCCCTGGTCAGGTCCATATTTTTTGTATCTGTCTAGGCAGTGGAAAGAAGACTGGCACATATGCTAATCTCAAGTCACAACAGGAACCAGCCTATGATGAGATCTGGTCTTGGATCCTACTGACTCAGCAGGTGCCTATGGAATGTCTGTCAGGCTTTTCTTCTTACTGCAGAACATATTGGTAAGCAAGAGAGGCATTCCTTTATGCAATGCAGAAGTGACCAGCAGCATCTATAATAAAGCATTCACTCAGCAACACATTTTGGCCTTATTCTATGTAATATCAGAGCTCTCTCTTCCAAAAAAATAATTCCATTTACAAAAGTATTTTACTCTGTAGTGGTACAGAGGTAAGATCAAACTCAACATTTCTCAGGCAGTATTAGGAAACACCTGGGGGTTATAAAGAACATTCTCTCCACCCTCTACTCTCCTAGTATAGGAAACTAGAGGAAACTAGAAAGTGCATGGTATTTATGATGGCAGTATTTAAGTTTTAATCCTCTCTCTCTCTCTCTCTCTCTCTCTCTCTCTCTCTCTCTCTCTCTCTCTCTCTCTCTCTCCTTACCAGCTGTTTGCCTTGTACAAATTATTCCAATTCTATATCCTTTACTTACTTTATAAAATAGGGACACCAATATTTTATTTTATATTATATATAATATCGTATTATGTTATACACAAACACACATAGTATTTATGTTTTGGTTTCTCCCTTGCTGCAGTAGAACTTCCTTGAGAGCAGGGCTCATGTCTTGCCTAAACATGTTTCTCACCTAACACTAGAAAAGTGCTCTGCTTAATAAATTTTAGTTGGATGAATGAGTAAAAAATGGAAAGTTTAGTTTACTTGTTCCAGGCTTTCAACTGATTTGAGGAGCAGATTATCTGAGGGTTTCTAGAATAGCAGGGGTAAGAAAATGAGCTGTGAACTGTGGCTATTTAGCAGTCCTATTATAAACCCCATGTTGCTGCACACATAGTAGGTGCTCTGTATAATTTTGTTAAATATGTGCAAGGTGGCACAGTGGAATGTGAGACTTGGAGCCAGGAAGACCTCAGTTCAAATCTTCTTACAGACACTTGCTAGCTTGGTGACCCTAGGCAAGTCAGTTAACTTCTCTGTCTCTCAGTTTCCTTATCTGTAAAATGGGTAAAATAATAGCACCTCTCTCCCAGGGTTGGTGTGAGCATAAAACTACATAACATATGTAAAAGTGCTTTGCAAACCTTTAATGGACAGGTTAGGTTGTCAGGCCTGGAGTCAGGAAGACTTATTTTCTGGAGTTCAAAAATGGCCTCAACACGTACAAGCTTTAAATCTGTTTGCCTCGGTTTCCTTAGCTGTAAAATGAACTGGAGAAAGAAATGGCAAATCAGTCCAGTATGTTTGCTAAGAAGACCACAAATGGGGTCATGAAGAGTCAAACTGAAAAGACTGAATAACCACAGAACCTTAAAGTGCTTTATTAATGTTATATGAATGAACAAATGAAGAGTGGCTTGGTGAGCTTGACTACAGTTAGGAGAGGAAACTTTTCTAGACTAATGGGGACACTGTCCATGGAAGAATTAAAGACAAAAATAAGAGTATCAGGAAGCAGCCAACCCTGAGGCTTAAGTGGTTTCCAATGGTGTTCATCAATTCTGATTCAAATCCTTCTAATGCTTTGTTAAGCCTTTCTGTTTACTCTTACCTCTTTTGTGAATGCTGGGCCAGAAGGCATCATGGAAAAGCTCAAATATCTACCCGAAAATAACTCTGGTAGATGAATTAGTTTCCATTCATAGGCTTACTTTAAAAATCTTTTACATCTGTTTTCCTTTGATCTTATAATCCTGGTCACTGAAAACAGTCTCTCTTTTTCTCTTTTTGTCTGTGATATCTTCTGGCACAATACCTGAGCACCTAGACAAGGGCACTGTCTGGGAGCTTTTTGCACCTAGCAGACACAAAGTTCCAGATGAATTCTCAAAAATGGACATTGCTATTCAAACCAATATCCATTGCTCCTGGACAGCCTTGGGCATGGAGGTCTCTTTGATGTTGTGTAGGCTCATCTAGGATAAAAGAGGCAGAGTTTGTGGACAGGAAGCAAAAAGGTAGATTTTGTAGCTGATGGGAATTAGGCCTATTGGGGGATAATAGGATATTCTCAATCAATGATTTCGTATAGCTAGGACCTTGAGTCCTTATCCCTGTAACTGAGATTCTTCCCAATCTGAAGTTTTCCAATATTATCTTGACAAATAAATGCAATGAAAGGATATTTTCAAGGGCACAATAAAGGTAACAAATTGGCACCAGACAATTTTAATTTCACAGAGGGATAGGTCCATCTATTCCCTTTCTCTTATAAGTTCTATGGTGCCCAACATAGTGCTAGGAAAATGGTAGGTACTTAGTAAATTCTTTCTCAATCAAATTGAAAATAGTTATTTGTTTGTTATTTGTATGTAATAGTGATGAGATATGAACTCTGGGAACCCCCCTTAAACTCTGATTAAATTGTCTCATTTGATGAGGCATTTGCATGAGGCCACAAGCCTTACACTGTGGCTGGGCCCAGACCTCTGTTACTAGACTTCCCCAAGCTTGAGCCTATCAATCCACCCTTGAACTGGCCAAGCCCACCATTGTCTATAGTTTCTAGTCAGCCTCCAGCAACTTCCCACCCTTAATCACTCATTGACCTCATTAACTCCTCCTGAAGACCCTCCTCTAGACCACCCCTAGATTCCTCCCATAACCTTTTGTATATAAAACCCCATCTTGTCTCCATGTCTGTGAGAGGGCCATAGAATGACCTAGCACAGGCTTACTCTGTGTCTAATCCAAGCAAACTTTTAATAAACTTTACTTTTCTTTGACTGAGAGGAGATTTGAGTCGAATTCATTTGGCAGGACTGAGTGTGTTGGTATTTTGGAGTATCCAGAACAAGCCTAACCCTCTTTATGGGTAACCTCTTCAACAGGGCTTTGATGCATGACCAGATCACTAAGCTAGAGAAATCTACTTGGGAGATAGGAGAGACATGCTTTTGGGAAATGACATTCTGTATCCCCTTTCTATACAGGTAGGGGTAGCCTTCCTCTTTAAGAGGTTCAGCATAAAATGATGAGGTATAGGGTTAAGGGTGTTCAAGACCCCAAAATACCAATATGCGGGGTCCTGCTGAATGAATTCGACTCAAGTCTTCTTAGCCAAAGAAAAGCAAAGTTAATTAAAAGTTTGCCTGTATTGGACACAGAGTAAATTTGTGTTAGAAAATTCTATGGTGCTCTCACATCACATGGAGACAAGATGGGGTCTTATATACAGAAAGGTTGTGGGAGGAATCTATGGATGGTCTAGGGGAGGAGTTTGGGGAGGGTCTTCAGGAAGAGTCAGATGAGGTCAGACTTCAGTAATGAGTTTGGGGGGGTTCTTCATGAGGAGTTAATGAGGTCTAGTAACAGTTGATTTGGGTACAAATATTTTGATAGGCTCGAGGGTGAGAAGTAGATGGACTATGGAGGGCAAAGCTAGTAACAAAGATTTGGGCAGAGCCACAATGAAAGACTTATGGCCTCATGCAAATGCCTTATCAAATGGGAAGATTTAATCAGAGTTCAAAGGGGTTCCCAGAGTCTGTACCTCAAAGATTCAAGGAGATCTCAAGGGCATTCCCAGAGCCTGTACCTCATCACTCTGACTTCATAACCAGAACAGTCTGATTCTTTTAAACTACCAGACTGTGTCATAAGCTCACTCTTTCTTTCCTGTTATACATTTAAAAAAGGTTATACTTAAAATGTATTTATAGGTGTCATAGGCTACTGAACAGTCAAGAATCCCTGTCCTAAATGTTACAGAAAGGAACTTTAGAGATCATCTGACCCAATCCTCACATTGATTTTTTTTATGTTGATAGTATTTACTTCTTTTATGTCGCAATAATTTCCTAACATATACCCCACTTCAAACCATTCTATGAATCAAAAACAACAGTTTGGTAAACTGACCAAAAACAACAAAAAATCTCTTCCTGATAATTCATGCAATAATTAGGATTTATCTACCAAGAAAAGTGATGTTTGTTTCATCTTCTCTTTTCTGGAAGCAAAATTGTTCCCTGAGATTAATCTGCATTAGACTACTTTTCCATGTTGTTTTATTCAGTATTATATTTATTTTATTGTGCATATTTTTTCTTGGTCTTACTTTCTTCGTTTTTTTTATCACTTTATGCAAGTCATCCCATGTTTCTCCGAATTTCTCATCTCCATGAATTTTTTGGGCACAATAACATTCTATTTTATTCATGTGCCACAAGATGTTAAGTCACTCATCAATTGATGAGCCCTGACTTGTTTCCAGTTCTTTTACTATCACAAACAAACAGTACTATTTTGGCATTTATTGGACTTCTTTCTCACATTGATCTCCTTGGGATACATCCTCAGTAGTTAAATTGTTGGGTCAAAGAAATAAAGTTTTGTCATTTCTTTTTACATAATTTAAAATTGTTTTCTGGAATTACTCCATCAACAGTGTACGAATATGTCTGCTTTCTCATAGTTTCTCCAACACTTACTGTTTTGGGTATTTTATCATCTTTGTCATTTCGATGGCTGTGAGGCAAAAAACACAACTTTTACAAATTTCAATTTCTCTTAGTAATTTTAAGCTTTTGTTTTCCCCAAAATGATTGTGAATCCTTTGCATTTCTTCTTTTGAAAACTCTTCATATTCCAAAAGGATATGTTCTTTGGCCAATTAAAAATAAGTCTGTGGGTTTTGTCTATATCTCTTGGATATCAGGTTCTTTTATTTCTTTAGCAATATTTGATG
This sequence comes from Gymnobelideus leadbeateri, assembly GCA_011680675.1. Classification (NCBI taxonomy): domain Eukaryota; kingdom Metazoa; phylum Chordata; class Mammalia; order Diprotodontia; family Petauridae; genus Gymnobelideus; species Gymnobelideus leadbeateri. The sequence continues at coordinate 28,435 of WOXC01000239.1, forward strand.
AAATGATTATTTCTCAATTGGAATCTTCTCTTTTATTCCATGTACATTAACTTTGCTCATATAAAAGCTTTTATAATTCTATGAAATTAAAACTATCTTTTTATTTCATTATTGCCAATTATATCCTTTGCTTTGTTCTCTCTGTCTCTCTGTCTCTGTCTCTGTCTCTCTGTCTGTCTCTCTCTCTGTCTCTTTCAAACTAGATGCTAGCTTGGTAAATATGATATTTTTATGAAAAGATATGAAATACTTTAATACTTTATGACTTTGCATGTTGTCCTTACACAGAGCCACGTCAATCTTCTTCGCATCCTTATAGTTTAAATACATTTGCTGCTGGAATGATCACTAAAGTAATTTTATCAAAAAGGAAACCAAGTTCCAAAGAAGGAAAGTAAATTGCCCAAGGGCATGTACATGGTTAGTGATAGAGCTATAACTCAAATCTCAATTTCCTGAGTTCTAGACCTGTTCTACATCACTATGATGATTATAAAAGATTAAGTTCAACAACACATTTAATAAGCTCCTACTATATACCAGACACCATGCTAAGCACTGGGAATACAAAAAGAGACAAAACAACAGCCTCTACCCTCAAGGAGCATACAATCAAATGAAGGAGATAACAGGCAAGCAAATATATATAAAACAAGCTTTATAAGGGAAAAATAGGAAATAATCACTAGGGAAAAGGTACTGGAATTAAGAGGAGGTAGAGAAGACTTCCTGTAGAAGATGGGATTTTAGTGGTGGCCTAAAGGAAGCCTGGGAAGTCAGTAGTTTGAGTAAAGGAGGGAGAGCATTATACTCATAGAGGACATCTGGGGAGAATGCCCAAAGCCTAGAGATAGAGGGTCTTCTTAATGGAACAGCCAAGAGTCCAGTGTCACTTGATCAAAAAGTATGAGTCAAGGAACAAGGTGGAAGAAGACTGGAAAGGTAGAAGGGGATTGGGTTATGAAGGGCTTTGGATGCTAAACAGAGCATTTTGCATCTGCTTCTTGAGGCAATAGGAAGACACTGGAGTTTACTGAGTAGGGAGGTGACTTTGGTAAGACCTGCACATTAGAAAAATCCATTTAGTGGTTGAATGGAGAATTGATTGGAGTGGGGAGAGATTTGAGGCAGTTGGACCCACTAGTAGGCTATTACAATAATCAAGACTAGGTGATGAGCTTTTGCACCAGGCAGGGGTGGGGAATCTCCAGCCTCATGTGGCCTTCTAGGTCCTTGGGTGCAGCCTTTTGACTGAGTCCAAGTTTTACTGAACAAATCCTTTTATTAAGGGGATTTTAGTGTGAAGTTTGGATTCAGTCAAATGGCTGCACTTGAGGCCGCAGGTTGCACACCTTTGCAGAGGGATGATGCTGTCTTAATTAGAGATGGGCTATTTGAGAGATATTGTAAAAGTGAAATTAACAGGCCTTCCTAACAGATTGGATATGTGAGGGTGAGAGATAGTGAGGAATCCAGGCCGACTTCTAGGTGGCCAGCTGGGAGGATGATGTTGCTTATAGGTATAGGGAAGATAGAAGATGGGGAGGATGCAAGGGAAAAGATCTCATCTTCTAAACCTTTATTGTCAAACTCAAATAGAAAAGGGGCCTACTCAATTGTGCTTGAAGATCCCTGTGGGATGCATATTGACTTAGAAAAACACATGTTTAGCATTATCTATGTTCAATTGTATTTTTATTTATTTTCTTAAATAGTCCCTTGATAACATTTTAATTCTGATCACAGAGAGAATGTTGCAGTCTCGATATAGTCTGCTGCCCTTGTTTGTCACCTTTGATTTTAGCTATATAAAATTCAATTTGGAACACAGCAAGAGATTTCCTGCTCTTTCCATATCTCCTCCTGTTATCCAGAATGATGGTTGCCCTGAAGCTCTCCAAAGTTCTCAGTAGTCCGAGGTTCACTTTTGCTCACTGGAGTTTTGCCTGCTAATTCAGAGAACCAGCATCAAATTTATCTTTAGCATAACTAATTGACGCAAATACCAAAGGCTCCTGTAAATCCAAAGGCTCCTGGATGTAAGTCATCCAGGAAAGCATCTGAACCAGAATACTTCATTACCCAAACACCCTGGCTGATCAAGGTTTCATTATATAAATGTAATTAAACACTTAACTGCCTACTATGTGGAGAATACTGTGCTAGGAATTGATGAGAAATAAAGACAAGGTTCCTCCCCTCATGGAAATTACAATCTTCTATTTGTATGTACAAATGCAAATTTGTAGAAATACAAATAATTATATAATTAAATATGAAAAATCCAAAAGAGAGGAAAATTTTAAGGTCTGAAGGGGAATAGCATACACACATATTTATATATTTATAAATATATATATTTATATTTATTTATATATTTATATATGTATAAATATATATATAAATACAAACACATATACATATACATGTGTATACACACATATAGCTATGCACATACGTATACAAATATCTTCTTTGATCTTTGTAGAAACCCTGTGAAATTTATGATATTAGTATTATTTCCATTATTTTATCGATAAGAAATAGACAAAGGGAGAATAAAATGACATTCTCAAAGTTTCTTAGCTGGTAAATGTAGTATCTTGTATTGTATCACAGATCTTATGCCTCTAAGCCTAAGAAAATTTCCATTATAATATGCTATTAAGAATTTTCTTAGCTCTCTCATTTGTGTCTTACCATGGGTCCATATCTATATGCTACAGTTATATTTCTTTCAAGATGTAGATGACATGTAAAGAATATATCAGAAAGGACGTGTATGTCTTTACATATGGGGAGGGGCATTGCCACAAAAACAGTGAAGACCTTCTAAGATTTGTGTTTTCTTGGCATATAATAAATTTCTATCTCTTTTTTCTTTTAGATTTCTCTATAGTACCCAGGCAAAATTGGTTGAAACACAAAAAGACATTTCTTCTTAATTCTTTATTATCCAGAAAAAAGTACCTCAATCAGAATACATCATTACCTAACTACCCTGGCTAATCAATGTCTCCTGATATAAATTGAATTAAATATTTTAAGTGCCTACTATGTGCAGAACACTGTGCTAGGAATAGAAGAGATATAAACATGCATAGTATATAATAGGGATTCAGTAAATATGGATTGACTGTCTGAGTCCAAGACAGAAAGTATAATTCCAAAAATCAGTACTGGATCTGAGATCATGAGGTTCCGCTCAATTTGAGCTCTGATTAATGAGCAGCTTAAATTAGAATCTAGGCATAGTGTATGTGGATGAGAGCTGAGCTAGAGGAAATACACGCTTATTGTCAAAACTCACTGGGGCTGTGTAGAGGGTGAAGAAAATGAGGTAGTAATAGAAAAGATTTTGTCACATCAGAGCACTGGATTTGCAATCAGTAGATCTGGGTTTCAATCAATCAATAATTAATCGACAGTTATTAACCACTTACTACATGCTTGGCATTGTGCTAAGCACTAAGGTTACTTCTGTGACCTTGGGCAAGCAGATTTATTTCACTGAGCCTTAGTTTCCACATCTGTAAAATGGGGATAATGATCATTCCCCTCCCATCTCTCAGAGGTATTGTGAGTACTAAATGAGACAATGAGTGTAGGACCTTTGAGAGGCTCTGGAAACTATCATGGGGCATATACATATTCCGGATTAAACTTGTTTGTGTTCTACTGGAAATGATTTGGGGAACTCAGGGTTGCTGCCATCTCATCTATTGGAGAAAGATTTTGTTGAAGGAAGATGATATCTAAATGCCTTCCCCTCCCCAAAGGTTGAGAATTCTGCTCTGTAACCCATCTTGAGTATGAAAGTATTGCCGCTAAGCCTCTTGTCTGCTTTTCTGTTCATTGTATAATGGGTGACATGGGGGCTGTGCTATTTGGCTCTCTAACAATAGGTTGGTTACAGTGAAGGACAAAAGCATGAGAAGAAACCTTGTTCCTACAGAAAAGAATCTTTCCCCCCTACAGCAAAAATGTCAGTGTGCATAAAAGCTCTTGAAATGGTACTCGAGAGATGCTGGCATGTGAGACGTGTTGTCCCACCAAGAGGGGAAAGAACATGGACTTTTTGGACTATCCAGATGGATACTAATATAGAGCTATTTAAGCTACTTTTCAGAGTTTAAAATGATTATGGCTATTTCCTATCAAAACTGCCAGACCATTGTCACCTCTGTGGGAGCTTTAGCAAAAAAGATAAACTCTGGAAGCTACTGAAGTGTAAAATGGCAGGGCCTGGTGACAATAGGCCGAGCTTTGGGAGATAAATTCTAGCTTTCAATGGACTGTAAAATATTAGTGCCCCATTACAGCCATCAGATCTCAGAGGCCTTGCCTTCAATATGGCACAGTGAAATGTTAGAGTCCCTTTCTTGGTAAGCCAGAGAAAGCTGACCTTTGACTTTTGAACTGTCACTGATTACTAAATATCCAAATTGGATTTAATTAAATTGTAATATATTAAAACTGAAGGCAACCTTAGAGGTCAGCTGGACCCTATCTCTTTGCTTTTTATTTTAGAAAACCAAGGCATAGACAGAAGAATATTACTCTAAGATTTAATGGCCTCTCACTCCTAGAACATTCCTAGAGGATATTTTCTGAACATTCCTTTCCTGAGTAATTCCCTAATTTTTGTATACTTTTTATTATATCTCTCACTAGTCTCCAAGTTCCTTGAAGTCAGGAGTTTTTTTTTTTTTCTTTATATTCCCTAGCCTTATTACATGGCTAGTTAGTGGGAGATCTGAAAATAGAACCCAATTCTCCAAACTCTATTCTCTTCCTGGTAGACTGTAGGCAAACCTTATGTTCCAACCTTCAGGCTCCTTGTAAGACCAGGCCCTCACCTAATCAGTCAGAGAAGACAACATGGCATGGAAGAAAGAGTGCTGTCCTAAGAATCAGAAGACATCGGTTCAAATCCTTTGTCTAATTCTGTGATATTGGGGCAAGACTCAACTGTAAAATGAGAGGGTTGGTGTCTGATGTCACTTTTACCTCTAAATCTATGATCTTATGATATGAAACTATGCAAGACTGTGTTCCTTTGTTCAGAATGGGGTTCAAAAGTATCTATCTATCTATCTATATGTGTGTGTGTGTCTTAGAAGAAATAGATAATAGGATAAAAGAATGAGTGCTATATATTTAAAACAAACATAAAATTTGAGTTTTAGACTAAGATTCTAGACAATGTTGCCTTTTCTCCTTGTAACAGTATACAAGGGAGTCATATATCTTTCTAAAGAACATCACAACCAGCCATGCTTTTCTTTTCCCCCAGTGGTGAATAAAAAAAGGAAATTTACTTAACCATATCAGGAGAAGAATATTCAACAAAGACAGCCATTGAGAACTTCTTGAGTTAATTCAGCTGGGCAAAGCTCCCTTGTCTGATTTGGCCTTTGTTTCCTATTAGCCAAGCATCCTACCTTTTGTGTTTCAATAATAGCACAGTAGCAAAATTGAGGATCAGTCAATAAGAATGTATTATTTGTGCTAATAATAATACCTAGCATGTATATAGGTTTGTAAAATACTTTGCAAATATCTCATTTTATCCTCATAATAGCTCTGAGAGGTAGATGCTATTATTATCTCCATTTTCCAGATGAAGAAGCTGAAAGATTGAACAACTTGCCCAGGTTCATATAGCTATTAAGTATCTCAGGCAGGATTTGAACTCAGCTCTCCCAGATTCTAGGTCCAGTGACCTATCTAATGTACCATGTAGCTATTTGCTTGCTAATTATTGGGCTAAGAACTAGAGATAAAAAAAAATTCATGTATATATGTGTGTATATACTTTTAACTTACACACCTTTGATGTAGCTAGCAGCTGAGTGAATCTCAGCATATATATTATAGTATGGAGTTAATACAGTGTTAGGCAGGTCAGTGATAGTCTCTTTCTTTTGTCACTCCTTAAAGTGCTTGGATAACTGCCCTTCATGTAGCATTTATTCATCAATTGTTGTTCATTGACTGGCAAATCGAAGTGTTGAAATAGGAAAACCTTAGCAAAAATGAGACAATTATTGTTCATCCTTTGTTTCAAAAGAGTACCAATGACATCATAGGGTGATGTCTTGACTTATACATGAATTAGATTTAAGTGAGGCAGAGTTTCGCAAAGTCATCAGCCTCACTCTCTTCTAGAGCCATTGAAGTCCAGTGGCAAAACAAAAGCTAGGATGACTGGTGATGGTTCAGGATGCAGTGGATGACCTTGACATCTTTGATGTTTGATTAAGCTCTAAGGGCTCCAACAGTTCCTACTTTGACTACCTTCATGGCTATTGGAACAAATTATTCTCATCTGCCCATTCCACCAAAGAAATCTGCACACGCTTGGGGTAGACATCTCCCTAATTTACCACTGGTTTTGAGATCTGATGGTTACCTTCAACCTGGTTAGCCCATCTGCCAAGATGATTTTACCAGGATGTGTCTACTGCACATGCCACAGATTCTTGGAGCCACAGTGAGAGTTGGGTGACAGGTGGACACCAAAGGTGGATAAGTATAATGATAATGGGCATTTGAAGATCTTCCCTGCTTTGAAAATAAACTTTGCCCCCAATAGGCTGAATATAATCACATGGAGCCTGTGGTGGGAGGAGTTTGCTGAAGGGTAGAGCAGAGCCTACAGGGCACTGGGAGTTGAAAGGCTAGATGGTGGGAGGAGAGAAGATGGCAGTCAAGCAGACAGTTAAACTTGTGAGTAAATGTTTGTGGGAAGGCTAAAGGATGCTTTGGTTCTCTGTACTGTTGTAGCTTATTAACTTCTTTGCTACTATGATGGAAGTGGCTTAACTGGTTTTGGGATTTGGTTTTCTGGTGTCTGATTAAATGTTTTGCTTCTGTATTCTATATGGAGGGTCTGTTATATTTTGCAATTGAGCACTATGCAGGTATACGTATAGTGATCATGGGCTCTGTGAATATCGCATTGGCGCTACAATAAGCAGCCCTGAAAAGACTTGGTGGCCCTCACATCAGAGATACTATTCCTCTCTTTACATTCTATACACTCTTAATTGAGCATCTAATGATACCTCCTTTCATGGACATACCAATAAATATCGTAAACTGCCGAAGAGCAGAACTTACGTGTTTGTTCTTGGTGAAAGGATCTGAAGGTTTTAGGGACTGCACGTTCAACATGAATCAGCAGTGGGATATGACAGACAAAAACATCCAAATGATCTTCCTCTGCATTAAGTGAGGCATTGGGTTCAGAATGAGAGAGGTAATAATACATATTCTTCTCCTCTACTGACAAGCTAAACATGTTCAGAGGACCTGGACATTTAGTGTGGTGGAGATAGTGCCATTAGAAGATCATTTGGAAGAATTCAATCTGTTTAGCCTAAAGAACAGAAGACTTAGGGGGAACATGACAATCACCTTCAAGTATCTGAAAGGTTGTCATAGGGAAGATGGATCAGTCTTCTCTTCTTCTCTTAAGAGTGACATAGGAAAAACAAAAACAAAATCAAAAACAACAAAAAAAGAGTGACATAGGAGCATTGGTGAAGGTTCCAAAGAGATAAGTTTGAGCTTCTGTTAAGGAAAAATTTCCTAACAGGACTTTCCAAAGTGGAATTAGCTGATTTTTGAAGTGATGAGTTCCCTGACACTGGAGGTCTTTAAAAAGAAATCAGGGCAATTAAGTGGTGCAGTGAATAAAGCACTAGGCCTGGAGTCAGAAAGACCTGAGTTCAAATATAGCTTCAGATATTTGCTAGCTGTGTAAACCCCTAGGCAAGTTACTTAACAAAACTTGCCTCAGTTTCCTCATCTGTAAAATGGGCATAATAATAGCACCTATTTCAGGGTTGTCGTGAGGAAAAATAAGATGATAATTGCAAAGCCCTTAGCATGGTGCCCAGCACAAGTAAGCTCTTTATAAATGTTAGCTATTATTAGAAATCAGGTGGCTGATTGCCAGGGAGATTGGCCATTTCTATTCATGCACAGGTCCTCTAAAGACTTCAATTCTAAGTCTCTCTGATTTTGTGGTTCTAGGTCTCCCAGGATCTAGAATGATGCTGAAGTCTGAAAAAGCACTTAACAATTGATGATAAATAGTTTTCCTTTGAAAGTGGGAAGGGAAAAGAGAATGTTAGACATGGAAGAGGTAATTGAAGTTTCTCCATACAAGTTCCTCATTTTATGGATAAGGATACTGAAGCTGAGAGAGATCAATAGAATTTCATCAGGTGATAGAGCTGATTAAGAGCAGAGCCTAGATGCGAACCCAGGTGTCTTGGTTCCCAGTTCCAATCTCTTTCTATAATGCTTTTTTTTTCCCAGAAGCAAATTTTACTGTACTCAGCTGCAGAATGTGTGTAGTATGTTTCTCAGAGGGATACAGAAATGCTGGGAGTAAATTTTACAGGGAGAATATGGAATTAGGCTGTCAGTAGGTGGACATAGCAGAAGGTAACTGGCCATTCAGTAATGCCAGCCACTAATTAAAATATGTTACAGACACATCAGGTTTCCAGCTTGGCATGGCATAATGGTTCACGGATGTTTGACAACTTCCGTAAAGTTCTGAAGCATCTTTGTGAATGAGAATCAGTGAGACATCTCATTAGCTTCGGGTTAGTTTGATCTGCTGTGTTTCAGGGACTGGAGGCATTGTCCAAGACAGCATCCAGGAGCCTAGGAGAGGCAAACGACCATGGAAAGAACTCAGGACCTAAAATTAGGAGACTTGAGTTGGCATCAAAATTCCAGCCCTCAATAGCTGTGTAACCCCAGGCAAATCAATCAATTCAATTCAAAGGGCATGTAATTGTTTAGTATGTGCAAGCCAGAGAGGAAGCATGTTGTGTGTCTGGGGGCAGGGAGGAGGGAGAGGGAATAGTGAGCTGGATTTGGTGTTAGGAAGCCAGGGCTCAATTCCTACCTAATACACATACTGATTGTCTCACCCCATGCAAGTCATACAAACTCCAATAATTTCTTAATACCTCCAAGATAGAAATATAACATCTTCTCTTTTACTTTTTAAAAACTCTTCACAGTCCAGCCCCTTCCTCCCTTCTCAGGCTTCTTTATACCCCATTCGCATCCACATAGCTTAAGATCCAGTGACACTGGGCTCCTTGCTGTTCCTCATGGAACAATCTTTCTCCCAACTCATTTCATTTTCACTGGTTTCACATTCTGGGAATGTTCTCCCTTCTCACATCTGCCTCTTAGCTTCTTCCTTCAGTTCTCAGCTCAAATTCTACTTTTTTCAAGGCCTTTCCTGGTCCCTCCCCTCTCTCTCTTTGCCTTCCACTCAAACACTACTACTGCCTTCCCTTTGAGTTTAACCTACAGTTTACCTTGTGCATATCTTGTAAGGAGGTAATGACTTTTTGCTTTCTCTCCCATTAGATTGTGAAGTCATTGAGATCACAGACCATGTTTTTACCTTTCTTTGTATTCCATGTAACTGACTTCATCTAATTTCTCAGTGCCCCCAGGCAACTCTAAGATTTTATGTGAGGGTGAACTAGGTGGCACAGTGGATAGAGCACCAGCCTTGGAGTCAGGAGGACCTGAGTTCAAAGCCAGCCTCAGACACTTAGTAGCTGTGTGACCCTAGGCAAGTCACTTACCTCCAAAAGAAAAAAAAAGATTATACATGACAGACTAACAGCTAATTTGCAGTCAGAAGAAGCTCCTCAGTCTGGGTTCCTAGCCTGATGAAATCACAGCCCAGGTTTAAAAGAAAAAAAGTTCTAGATACCTACAAGGCTTCACAAAGACAAAAAGAAGACAGGCCTGGTTTTCAGGAGGTTTAGTCTCTGTGCCTCTGAATTTCAGTGTATTAAACTCTAAAATTGGTATTAAAATGCTTATGTGGATTGGCTAGGTGGCTTAGTGAGTAGAGCACTGGCACTGGAGTCAGGAGGACCTGGGTTTGGATCAGGCCTGGAGCTTCACACATACACACACACCTGTTACCTTGGGCAAGTCACTTAACCCCAACTACCTTATCCTCCCTGGTCCAAAAAGCAAAACAAACAAACAAACAAACAAACAAACAAAAACCACTAAAATTCTTGTTACCTGCTGTACCTAACTGAATTATCTTAAGGAAAGCATTTTGTGAACTTTGGAGCTATAAAGATAGAAGAGGCTGTTGGCCTAACGGAAGATATTTTTGTTATTTGTTTAAATAGTGTTTTAAAGTTTGCAAAACACTAATTTGGGTAAATATAAAGCAAACTCATTTGAGCCTCACTGTGAGGTAGGTACTCCAGATATTGTTCCCATTTTGCAGATAAGGGCAATGAACCTCAGAGAGATTAAATGATTTATTTGCTCATGGTCTCACAGCTCCCAGAGTATCAGAGGCTAGATTCAGAATCATGTCTTCCTGACTCTAAGTCATGTTTTCCTCTATTCACTATACCAAAATAAGCACTCTCAGAGAAAAAAAACCTCTACCAACAATTTCTACATTTCTACAAATTCCTTCAGCCTAAGGATTTCAGAATTTAGGGGAATTCAAATACTGATCACTTTGTAAACAGGCACTTCTTTCCTCATATGAGGCAAGGAATTATACATGTTAATGTAGGTAGATTTCATTTATTTTATGATGTACATTCACAGACTTTCATTTTATTACATATTTTTTCTTATTTTCAAAGCTGCATGAAATTATAATCATCACTCACATTTCTATAGTGTTTTAAAGTCACTAAACATAGGTCTGTACTCAGGTTAGTCCTGTGGGATAAAGGTTGATAATCATTAAATATCACATTTTGGCCAAAGTTTGAATTAATCAAACAGACTGCTATGCCTCATTTTACAAAAAGGCTCTCTTTCTATCTCAGCCACTCCAGAGACCAGATAAGGCTGGGAGTAGGATTTAACACAGGCATCCAAAGATCATAAATTCCAAACAGACCCAGCTTTGTCTCACACTCAGAGATCCCTTCTCCTTATGTCAACCAAAAGAGGCCTACTTTATGGCCCTTAAGGACGAGACCCTCAACTCACAGCATTAACTTGACTAATGGGACTTTTTCTTATCTTAAGATTTTCTGGGCATATACCATGTTATGGAATGTTAATGGTAAAAAAAAAAACACAAAAAACAACAACAGATATTCTGGATCATAATTTCAATTGACACTTTTTCAGCTCTCTTGTTTTTCTGTAATTATCATTTATCCAATTAAGAAAATTCCTTTTTCATACAATGATTAAACATTGTGGGGATCATAAATTTGTGTGACTCAGCCACCCTGAATGGGGATGGTCCTAAAATGTATTCAAGCTCTCTCATCGGTTTGTTCCTCAGTCAGGACTCTAGTCCTGCACTCCATGTACAAGTAGTAAAGCTAGCCTTAAGGGAATAATGAATGGGTGTTGTAATTTTATATTACTATTTGTCTCCTTTAACCAAACCTTTGAAATGGGTCGACAATGTATATCCTGTTCTGTTTTGTTTTTAAAGAAATTTTAAGTTCAATGATGGTTTATCAAAATAAAAAAAATAGAAAATTCTTTTTGAAGGCAAAAATTAACCATCACTCCTCCCAGTATTCATAGATGGTCTTCCTGACTTTCTGTGACCAAAAAAAAAAGAAAAAGAAAAAGAAACCCTCCTTTTGGGGGAGGCCAACCTGGGGAATCAGCCCTTTGAAATAGGCTAATTTTCTAATGAAAGATTCATTATCCTTCATTTGACCCAAGCGCAAAACTTTGCCAGTTGGTAGAACCAGTCACAGCTAGGGCTCAATTGACACAGATTTTAAAACTCAGGGTCATGTTTATGACACATTAGAGAAGCATTGTGTTATGAGGACCCCCCCCCCAAATCAAATAATTATTTCATGGTTTTACAGAATTGCAAAGGACTAAATAGACCATCTAATTCAATTCCCTCACTTTATAGAGAAGGATATTGAAACTCAAAGGAATGGAAAGACTTCCTCAAAGTCATAATGCCAGTCAGGACCAGAGAGGTGGGAAGAGAGTCAAAATCTCCTGACTCTCAATCTCAAGCAGGCATTCTTAACCTGGGTTCCATTCACATTTTTTTTTTTTAATTTGGTAGCTATGTTTTAATATAAATGGTTTCTTTCATTATCCTGCGCATTTTATTTTATTCACTTAAGAACATTATTTTGAGAATTCTCTAGATTATCAAAGGGGTCCTGACACACAAAAAGGTTAAGGATCCCTGGTTTAGAGTTTACTCCTCTGCACCAAGACAATATTCTTTTTTTTTTTTTTTTTTTAAAGCAATTGGGGTTAAGTAACTTGCTCAAGGTTACACGGCTAGTCATTATTTATGCATGGGTGCTCATTTTCTGAGGCTGGATCTGATCTCGGGTCATCCCAACTCCGAGGCCGGCCTCTTACTCACTGCGCCACCTAGCCGCCCCTTTAGGGCAATTGGGGTTAAGTAACTTGCCCAAGGTTACACGGCTAGGTTTTTGTTTGTGTGGATTAAGTGTCGGAGGCCGGCTCCGAACTCAGGTCCTTCTGATTCCAGGGCCGGCGCTCTATTCACTGCGCCACCTAGCCGCCCAAGACAATATTCTTAATACCTTGTGGACACCAACCCCTCAATTCTAAGCTCTGAAAAATCAAATAGGATAGTAGACAGAGGGAGCAGTGGCTAGAATATTGGACTTGGAATATGGAAGACATGAGTTCAACTCTGGACTAAGCCACTTCCTAGCCGTGTGACTCTGGGCATCACTTAATCCTGTTTGCCTCAATTTCCTCATCCATAAAATGAGCTAGAGAAGGAAATAGCAAACCACTACGATATCTTTGCCAAGAAAATGCCAGCCAGGGTCAAGAAGAGTCTGACCCAACTGAAATGACTGAACAACGATAACAAGAAGACACTTGCTAGCTGTGTGACCCTAGGCACCAGTTAACCTTTGTCTCAATTTCCTCAATTGTAAAATGGGGATAATAATAACATTTAGCTACAAGGTTTGTTTTGAGGATGAAATGAGATAATCATTATAAAAACAAATCTTAGCACAGTGCTTGGCACACAGTAGGCTCTATGTAACTATGTATAACTATATATCTATACACACATATAAATGCTTATCCTTATTTCTAGCATATGTAAATGTTTTATAAACCTTAAAATGCTTTTATTATTATTTCAACTCTTAATATGATTAAATCTTCTTTTCAAGGTGTGAGGAGGTGGCACAGAGGAGGAGGGTAACTTAATGACCTCTGGAGATACCCACAAAGTCTATGATTCAGAGATCAGCAGGGAGCCTGGCATTCAGTGTCTGTCACCAGTCATGAGAAGACTGGCTCTATTTTTCTGCCACCCACACATATGCAGGAACAGTGCTTTGTTCCTTTGAAATATCATTTTATATTTTTCTCCCCCCCCCCGGGCCATCAACCAGTCTGGGTGCCACGGGGTACCTCCTTCTACCTGAGCACTGAGCAGCTCAGAGGAGGATGGTGAGTCAACATTGCTCATCAGGACATGCTGAGTGTTTCAGACTGAATCCATCATCATTGTTTGTCAAGTGACATTTTCTTTCTGCAGTGTTTGGGAATAGTGAACTCTCTGAGAAATTTAATTGAAGCAGCCATAGTTTTTATGCTCATTTCTTTTCTCTTTTCTTCATCATGTCATTTTGTATCTTTTTCATATCACAATAAAAAGACAATTCCATTGTTCTTCACTATATAACGTATTATCCTCTTAAGTTATGTATATCTTTGAATGATACAGTTGGAGAATGTTAGGACTGGAACTGGAAGGGGTCTTCCAGATAATCGAATACAATCAAATCATTTTACAATGGAGGAAATTGAAGACCTATGGGCAAGTAAAGTGGAAGGGGACCTGGATTTGAAACCAGAGGACAGGCTAACAAATCTGAGTTTTGGCAATTCTTACTTGCAAGATCTGGATCAAGTCATGTTTCTCTGGGCTTCAGTTTCATTTGTTAAATAAAAAGACTGAGCTAGAAGGCTTCTGAGATCCCTTGCAGTTCTAAATCTTTAAATGCCATAACTTGCCCTAAGTTACAGAGTAAATTAATGATAAATGCACAATTAAAACCCAGATCATTTTACTCCTAGTCAGATACTTGTTTTTTTTTACATTATACTTTTCATTAGATCAAATCAATACCATTAATTTTGGTGCTGAGTTATGTCTAAAGAACACAAAATCAGAAATCACAAGTGACATTCTACTATTCATACCCACATTGTGCTTCTCTATTACATGTGTATTTAATTTTTTAGAGACTGTTGTTCAGTCGTGTTCAACTCTGTGATTCCGTAGAACATAACACACTAATGCTCTCCTTGGGGTTTTCTTGGCAAAGATACTGCAATGATTTGCCATTTCCTCCTCTAGTGGATTAAGGCAAATGGAAGTTAAGTGATTTACCCAGGGTCATACAACTAGTAAATTTTTGAGACCAGATTTGAATTCAGGTCTACCTGACTAAAAAGGCACGGTACTCTATCCACTGAGCCAGCTAGCTACCTCTTTCAGGAGTGTAGCATCCCTCAATTCACATATAGACAACATCATCAGATGAATATTGATATTAAGTTTTGGGGTCATCAAAGGTACTTAACAATTTCCTGAGAGAAGCTAACCTTTTCTCTGCCTCCTATTCAATTCTGCACCCAAGTCATGTCCACATGTAAAGTCTGTCCAAGATATTTTTAGTAATGAACAAAATCTATAGGTTTTCCATTCAGTTTTATATCATAATCTGGGCTATAGGCATTCTTCACTCACTTGTTCTAACTCAGTAGTTTGGCTGTACTTTTTGGAGTTGTCATGGATCTTATATAAAAAAGCCTGAAATGTTCAGAGATTTGATGCAAATCAACACAATGTAATACACAAAGAGAACATCTGGAAGACTTGCTATACTGAATCTAACCTTTATATATGTGTGTGTAAACACACATACACCCCCCACATATCTATACATATAACACATGTCTCCACATATATGATATATGCATCTATACACACATATTTATGTATCTATATCTACAAAATATGTATGAGTATATTAGGATATTGTATTATTCTTTATTCTTTCCAGTTAATTTGATGAGTAAAGAAATGCAGTTCACGTGTGGAAGCTTGCCGCATTCATTCTCAAACCTTTATCCCTAATGTATGCACATATTATTCTTATTAAAAATTGTGAGTATGGGAAAATAAACATAGGAGTCAATTATTGATATTTTCTCAATCAGAATTTTTTTCTATGATGACAAATTCTCAGCTTGTTTTTTCCCCCAAAGCTTTGTCATCCTGTCTCCCAACAATCTCAAAATTCCATTATTTCTATTACAGATGTTCTCTGTGAGTACTTGGTTAAAAGCAGTTGCTTTTTTCTTTTATATTTTCTTCCATGCTGTTCCCAGTGCCTTATGCAGCACCTCAAGGACTGTGATGCCCAATTCCATGTCGAGTAGCTCTATTATTACTAATGGGAAAAAGTGTTCATGATAGAAATGTCTACAGAGTTTTTCCACTCATCATTCATTTATTTTTTCCTCCCTCCATTTTCATTCTTACATGTTTTTGGGTTGATTTGTCTTGGTTGATTCTCTAGCCAAATTTTCTGTAAACTTGTTTACTATACTCCTTCTGACTTTTGTGAGGTCAGGATAGTAGTAATATTCCATTATTCTCATCCTTATGATTTTACAATTGTTTATAGTTCAGTCTAGCACTGGCATTCTCAGGTATGTCTATGTACTTATCCAGGATATCAAGTACTTGCTGGAAGTATATTCTAGATTTTTTTGTTTCTCTCATTGTGGTGTTTGATTTGTAACATTTAAACTTCCTTAGGAAATGCTGATAGTTTGTGTTAATGTCTGTATTTTTATCCTTTTCCTATTTTTCAGAACCATCTGCCTGTTTAAATAACTCAGGTTGGTGTTGCCTCATTGTGTACCATCATATTTGAGTTCTAATTTGTTATTGGTTTTGATTTATTTTCTCTAACAAGTCATGATCTGACAATAACCAATGGCCAATTTGTAAATGACTCTAATATATAATATATTATTTTCTTTATCTTGAAATTTTATAAATTTCATTTTTAAAATGTTACTTGGTTCAACCATTTTCAATGCCTCCTGATTCTCTTCTCAAAGAAAGTATTGATGTCACATATAAGCATGAATTTCTGTATCAAATGATATTTCCCATTTCCTACTTCTGAACCAGTGTTCTATCATGTCTAGTCATCTTCCCCTATTCTTTTCTTTGCTTTGAAGTCACCAAAAATATGGTATTTTAATATGGAGGGTCTTATTGAATACATTGTATAATTTCTCTAACTCCTCATGCAATAAACGTTAGCTCAATCTAAAATTATTTTCATAATGATATTTTTACAAATGGTTATCAAGAATATGGGATGACCAAATTGACCATGAAATGATATTTCCTGATGCCTTTGGGCACATAGCTCTACTTATTGCCTTTGGACCAACTCTTATTTTTCTCTTTTAACCAGGGGAAATTTTTATACCTCCAAATTGTAAAGCACAATAACTATTTTATCTGTACATTTTCGTTTAATATTTTAGAGGGAAAATTGCTAGAAACAAAGTTTTCTCAAGGGCCCCATCTTTTCCTCATCTAGAACACAAGAGATGCCTCAAAGCATCACTTACTTCTTTCAAGATTCAGCTCATACTCCACTTTTTACACGAAGCCTTCTAGATCTCTCCAGCTGTAAAATCTTCCCTCCCAAATTGCCTTATCATTTCATAAATATTTTGCACATGCTCATAAATGCACAGGTTGTCTTTCCCATTACAATATAAGCTTCTTTTGGGGAGGTACTGTTTCATTTTTCCTATTTTTCCAGGGTCTACCATATATGTGACACTGATAGTGACATTATGCTTTAAGGTTTATAAAGCAGATTAGAGAAATAGTCAGGTAGACAGACATACAGAAAGATACATGTGCTTAATGAAAGCTCAATGATTGATTGATTTGGAAAAAATAATTTGGGATTCTCATTTTTTAAAATTTTTTACCTGGCTAGTGCAGTGGCTTGTGTTGGGGAATGGTAGAGATATAATCAAGTAGTGTGGGTCCGGATTACAGAGAACCTTGAATGTCTCATGAAAAATTTCAGACTTGATTTAGATCCCTTTTAGGTCTTCCATTAGGGGAGTAAGCTGAAAAAAATTTGTGCATTTAGAGTTTTATTTTTTAGTGTTTCTTTATTTATCAGTTATATTGTTTTGTAAAAATAAGTCCTAGGAAAGACCTTAGCTTAAAAAAGCCAGGGTCTCTCACAGCATCTGGTTGCCATTGCCACATGTTCTGACTTATGTCTTGCCACAGAACTCAGATGACTCTGGAGGAGTCACTTGCAAGCCAAGGCATCACCCTCCTGAAGTCATAGATCCTCTTCCAGAACAAAGGAAAAACAACAAACAACAATGTTTCATCTAGCTCCTCCCACCCCCAATATTTTAGAGCTTCATCAATGAGATAAGGGTCACTTGAAAGAGATTAGCCTAATTGTCAATGTGGAAAACACCAAATGGATGAAGAATTGCTATTGCCTAGATGATGATAAGCATTTTGATTGACATTCCACTGAGTTAGCATGTCAGCATATCTGTTTTCAGTAGTTACCAAAGAAGGCTGATGATTTAGAATCAGAACTGAAAATGGATAGGAAAACAGGGTAGATTTCATTTGGGAAATTGTGCAGTGCTTTCCATGATATGAAGATGCTTTTTAGCACAATATTCTTAGTGCCAATTGTAGTGATACTTTTTTGATGCTGTTGTCATCTTCATTATTATACTTAAAACTGATAGCAACATTGTGCTTTAAAGTTTATAAAGCAGATTCGAGAGATAGACAGATATTCAGACAGGTAGACCGACAGACAGATAGAAAGATAGATAGATAATCTCATTTGATTCTCATTATAATCCTGTAACATGGGCACTGTTGGTACCTATTTTATTATCCCTATTTTATAGATACTTAAATTGAAACTCAGAAAAATTAAGTTATTCATGACATATCAAAATAAACACCAAACATGGAATTTGAACTCAGGTTCATCTTGACTCCAAAAAAAAAAAATAGCAGCCTTTCTATTTTTTTTTTAATTAAACAAATGCTTTATTAACTTCCGGTTTACATCATTCATTTCCACCAGATTATGAGTTACATTTTTCCCCCATTTTTTCCCTACCCACCACCCCAGAATAGCAGTCCCACTAAATATCCCCTCATCCAATCTGCTCTCTCCCATATCTTCTCCCATACCCCCTTCGACTGTGTCATCAGGGCGAGGTGAATCTCTGAGCCCCACTGCCTGGACATCTTATGAAACATTTAATTTTAAAACTTTGATTTTCAGATCCATTCCCTTTCTCCCTTGTCACCCACTCCCTCTGAGAAGATAAGCAATTCAGTATGTGTTGTACATGTTTATCTATGCAAAACATTACCATAGTAGATATATTGTAAAAGACTGCTTATATTTCCCTCCCACCTGTCTCACCTCCCACCTGGTCCATTCCCTATTTTGATCCTGTCCCTCTTTGATAGTGGGTACTTCTAACCTCCCCTCTCCCCAGAATGCCTTCCCCTTCATCATCCCCCCTCTCATCCCCCTTTCCCCTACTCAGGAGAGTGAGGGTAAGATATTCCATTTAGTATGTATGTGATTCTCTCCTTGAGCCAACTTCAATGAGAATATGTTTTTGCCTTTTTGCCTTCCTGTTCTTCCCCTCCCCTGCAACTACTTCCCCTTGCCTCTTCTCCATGAGATAGTTTGCCCTACCCTGTCTCTCTCCATCTCCTCTTGCCACTTTCCTCTCTCACCTCTTGACTTCATCCCTTAAGAATCATCCCTTTCGGGGCGGCTAGGTGGCGCAGTGAATAGAGCGCCGGCCCTGGAATCAGAAGGACCTGAGTTCGGAGCCGGCCTCCGGCACTTAATCCATACAAACAAAAACCTAGCCGTGTAACCTTGGGCAAGTTACTTAACCCCAATTGCCCTAAAGGGGTGGCTAGGTGGCGCAGTGAGTAAGAGCGCCGGCCTCGGAGTTTGGATGACCCGAGATCAGACCCGGCCTCAGAAAAAACGAGCACCCACGCGTAAATAATGACTAGCTGTGTAACCTTGAGCAAGTTACTTAACCCCAATTGCTTTAAAAAAAAAAAAAAAAAAGAATCATCCCTTCCTTGGGGTGGCTAGGTGGCGCAGCAAGCAGAGAGCCAGCCCTGGAGCCAGAAGGACCCGAGCCTGGATCTGGCCCCAGACACCCAACACACAAACAAAAACCCAGCCATGTGAACCTGGGCAAGTCATCCAACCCCAGTTGCTCTCCAAAAAAAAAAAAATAATCATCCCTTCCCATCAAATTCAACCTGTGCCCTCTATCCATGTATATCTGCAAACATATGCCATGTACCCTTCTTCAATTATTTTCATAATGAGAAAGGTTTCATCAAACACAGTTATTGTTTTTCCATATAGGGCTGTAAATAGTCCAACTTTGATAAGTTCCTTTTGATTTCTTTTCCTTGATTACCTTCTCAAGCATCTCTTGCTTCTTGTGTCTGAATGTCAAATTTTCTATTCAACTCTGGTTTTTTCATCAAGAATGCTTGAAAGTCCTCTATTCCACTGAATGACCATATTTTCCCCTGACACAAGATACTCAGTTTTGCTGGGTAGGTGACCCTTGGGTTCATTCCCAGCTCTTTTGCCCTCTGGAATATCATATTCCATGCCCTTCTATCCCTCAATGTAGAAGCTGCCAGGTCCTGTGCTATTCTGATTGTGTTTCCACAATATTGAAATTGTTTCTTCCTGGCTGCTTGTAGTATTTTCTCCTTGATCTGGGGATTCTGGAACCTGGCTATAATATTCCTGGGAGTTTTCTTTTTGGGATCTTTTTCAGGAGGTGATCGGTGGATTCTTTCAACCTCTATTTTGCCCTCTGGATCTAAAACATCAGGGCAATTTTCCTTGAGAATTTCTTGAAGGGTGATTTCTAGGTTCTTTCCTTGATCATGGCTTTCAGGTAGTCCAATAATTTTTAAATTGTCTCTCCTGGATCTATTTTCCAGGTCAGTGGTTTTTCCCATGAGATATTTCACATTGCCTTCTATCTTTCATTTGTTTGGATCTGCTTAACAGCATCTTGATTTCTCATAAAGTCACTAGCTTCCATTTGCTCCAGTCTAACTCTGAAGGAATGAATCTCCTCAGTGAGCTTTTGAGATTCTTTTTCCATCTGGCAAATTCGACTTTTTAAGGCATTCTTCTCCTCATTGCCTTTCTGAGCCTCTTTTGCCATTTGAGTTAGTCTATTTTTTAAGGTGTTATTTTCCTCAGTCAGGCTGTTGACTGTCATTTCATACTTTTCTTGCATCTTTTTCATTTCTCTTCCCAGATTTTCCCCCACTTCTCTTATTTGCTTCTTAAGGTCCTCTATGGCCTGTAGCCAGCTTGTATTTTCATTTGGGGCTTTTGGTGCAGGAGTTCTGACCTCACAGTCCTCCTCCATGCTTTGAGCCTCTTTGCCCCTAAAATAGGAGTCCAATGTTGAACTTTTCTGTTTATTTTGTTTCATTTGCCTAGGCATATTGCCACTTAATTACTTGATTTTGGGGTTTGTTGCCACAGTAGGACTCTGCCACCAGACAGGGGAGCTTCCACCCAAACATGGGGTCTTCACAACTTCCGCCAGTTGGGTGGCCTCTGTAAAGCCTCCTCCCACTCTGGCAAGTTGGATACCCACCCCAAACTTCCCCCCCAGACCACAATCCAGATCCAGGCAGTTTAAAGCAAAAGCGATTAACCCCCAGACTGATTGCTGGATCTTCCTACAGTTCGCAGACCAGGAGCTAGAGCCACTACTGAAGCTGCAAAATGGCTTCTGTGCAGCTGTTTCTTCAGCAGCTTTTTGCCCCCAGGGGAGGAAGCCATGTGTTCCCCAAATACTGGTCCCAAAGTCCATAGGGCACTAACCTCTCACTTTGTCCTGGGTGTGTCTGTGCTGATAATTCTGGAATCACCACAATTGCTGGTGTTCTGGGGTTCCACCAGCAGGCTGAAGGCCCGGCCGCCCTGGGGCTAAAACTGCGGACCTGGGCTAGGCTCTGTGGGCTGTGCTGTCGGTTCCCGGCGTGCTGTGCTGCCTGCTCTCAGAGCTCTGTGCTGGCTGCTCCCTGCAGGGCTGCTGGGCTGTCCTCAGCAGGAGGTTAGCTTCTCTGTGCCGTTCTGTGGGTGCTGTGGCTCCAGAAGTTGTTCGGAGCTCCCTTTCACATTGTTTGAAATTTGTGTGGGGCAGAGCACATTGGAAATGCTGTTTCTACTCAGCTATCTTGGCTCTGCCCCCTGGAAGCCAGCCTTTCTATTTTACTAAACATCCTTTCTTGGAAATCTGCATTCTCCAAAGGATCAGGTCAACAAAAGTATGAACCATATCATTAGTAACATTTTAGAGAGAGCAAAAGGATTTTTGTGCTGTTAATAAAATATAATTTTTTTCATTATCTCATCCCTTTTTAATTTAAAATTTTCTTAATATTTTGTAAAACGCATGATACATTAGTATATTAGTACATGTATATAACTTATAAAGAAGTGAATATCCATGTATTGTAGTTATATCCTGATTTTTTTTAACCTATAAATTAGGTACACAATCAAAAAATATTTGGAGATCATATATAAAGTCCATGTCGAGGACAACTATTTATATGGTACTTTAAAGGTTGCATTGCATTAAAATTTTTAAATTTATTTTTAGTTTTCAGCATTCACTTCCACAAGACTGAGTTCCAAATTTTCTCTCCATCTCTCCCCTCCCCCACCCCAACACAGCATGCATGCTGATTACCCTTTCTCCCAATCTGCCCTCCCTTCTATCACACACCACCCCTACCCCTCTCTCTTATTCCCTATCCTTCTATTTTCCTGTAGGGCAAGATAGATTTCTATACCCCATTGCCTGTACACACACACACACACACACACACACACACACACACACACACACACACATATATAATTTCCTAGTTGCATGTAAAAACAATTTTTAACATTCATTTTTAAAACTTTGACTTCCACATTCTCTCTCTTCCTCCCTCCCCACCCACCCTCATTGAGAAGGCAAACAATTCAATATAGGCTATCCATGTGTAGTCATGGAAAACACTTGCATAACAGTCATGTTGTGAAAGTCTAACTATATTTCCCTCCATCCTGTCCTGCCCCCTATCTATTCTATTATTTCCTTTGACCCTGTTCCTCCTCAAAAGTGTTTACTTCTGATTACCTACTCTTCCCATTTGCCTTTCCTTCTTTCATTCCCCCTTCTCTGATCCCATCCCCCCTACTTTCCTGTAGGGTAAGATAGATTTCTTTAGGTGTATCTGTTATTCCCTCCTTAAGCCAAATCAGATTACAGTAAGGTTCACTCTTTCCCTCTCACCTTCTCCCTCCACCCCTGCCTTCCACTCCACTGTAAAAGCTTTTTCTTGCCTCTTTTATGTGAGATAATTTACCCCATTCTACCTCTCCCTTTTCTCCTTCTTCCAGGACACTCCTTTTTCACCCCTTAATTTTATGTTTTTAGATATTATCCCTTTATATTCAACTTGCCCAATGCCCCCTGTCTCTGTCTCTCTCCATACACAAACACACACACATACACACACACGTGTATATGTGTATATATGTATTTATATATGTGTGTGTGTATATATACATATATAAATATATGTGTGTATATATATATATATTTATATATGTATATATGCATATATATTCCTACCAACTACCCTGATACTGAGAAAGTTCTTATGAGTTACAAATATCATTTTTCCATATAGGAATGTAAACAGTTCAACTTTAAGTCCCTTGTGATTTCTCTTTCCTGTTTACCTTTTCATGCTTCTCTTGATTCTTTTATTTGAAAGTCAAATTTTCTATTCATCTCTGATCTTTTCATCAAGAATGCTTGAAAATTGGGGTGGCTAGGTGGTGCAGTGAGTAAGAACGCCGGCCTTGGAGTTGGGATGACCCGGGATCGAAACCGGCCTCAGAAAATGAACACCCACACATAAATAATGACTGGCCATGTAACCTTGAGCAAGTTACTTAACCCCAATTGCTTAAAAAAAAAAGAATGCTTAAAATTCCTCTATTTCATTGAATAACCATTTTTCCCCTGGAACATTATACTCAGTTTTGCTGGGTAGGTGATTCTTGGTTTTAATCCTAATTTTTTAATCTCTGGAATATAATATTCCAGGCCCTCTGATCTTTTAATGTAGAAGATCCTAAATCTTGTGTTATCCTGATTGTGTTTCTACATTACTCGAATTGTATCTAACTACTTGCAATATTTTTTCCTTGACATGGGAACTCTGAAATTTGGCTATAATCCTCCTAGGAGTTTTCTTTTTGGGATCTCTTTCAAGAGGCTATTGGTGCAGGGGTGGCTAGGTGGTGCAGTGAGTAGAGCGCCAGCCCTGGAGTCAGAAGGACATGAGTTCAGATCCGGCCTCAGACACTTAACCCACACAAACAAAACCTAGCCGTGTGACCTTGGGCAAGTTACTTAACCCCAATTGCCCTAAAAGGGGCGGCTAGGTGGTGCAGTGAGTAAGAGCGCCGGCCTCGGAGTTGGGATGACCCGAGATCGAATCTGGCCTCAGAAAATGAGCACCCACACACAAATAA
This sequence comes from Gymnobelideus leadbeateri, assembly GCA_011680675.1. Taxonomy (NCBI): domain Eukaryota; kingdom Metazoa; phylum Chordata; class Mammalia; order Diprotodontia; family Petauridae; genus Gymnobelideus; species Gymnobelideus leadbeateri. Next base: position 52,203 of record WOXC01000239.1, read on the forward strand.
TGACTAGCCATGTAACCTTGAGCAAGTTAACCCCAATTGCTTAAAAAAATAAAACAAAACAAACAAACAAACAAAAAACAAGATGCTATTGGTGGATTCCTAAATTTCTATTTTACCCTCTGGTTCTAGAATATCTAGGCTGTTTTCCTCGATAATTTCTTGAAAGATGATATCTAGGCTCATCATGGTTTCCAGATAGTCTAATAATTTTTAAATTGTTTCTTCTGGATCTATTTTCCAGGTCAGTGGCTTTCCCAATAAGATATTTTATATTGTCTTTTATTTTTTTCATTCTTTTGGTTTTGCTTTATAATTTCTTAATTTCTCAACAAAGTCATTAGCTTTCATTTGCTCCATTCTAATTTTTATGGAATTATTTTCTTCAGTGAGCTTTTGTACCTCCTTTTACATTTGGCCAGTTTTATTTTTAAGGCATTCTTTTCCTCATTGGCTTTTTGAACATCTTTTGTCATTTGGGTTAGCCTGTTTTGTAAGGTGCTATTTTCTTCAGTGGTTTTTTTTTTTTTTTTTGGGTCTCTTTTAGCTATTGACTTGTTTTTCATGATTTTCTTGCAACACTCTCATTTCTCTTCCCAATATTCCTCTACTTCTCTTACTTGATTTTCAAAATCCTTTCTGAGCTCTTCCATGGGCTACAACCAATTCATGTTTTTCTTGGAGGCTTTGGATGTAGGAGCTTTGACTTTGTTGTCTTCTAGTTATACATCTTACGCTTCCTTCTCACCAAAGTAAGATTCTATAGTCTGATTTTTTTGCACTCTTTGCTCATTTTCACATTCAATTACTTGACTTTTTAGCTCTTTGTTAAGGTAAGTCTCTGCTTCCTGTGTTGGGGGTATACTGCCCTAAGCTTCGGGGAATTTGTGCAACTATTTTTGGAGATATTTCTAGGGCCCTGTAAATTTTCAGTTCTTCCAAGGTTGTATAATGAAAGGAGAGGTATTTACTACTCTCATGGTCTGTGCTCTGTCCTGTGAGTGACCAAAAGTACTCTTTTCTGCCTTGGAACTGTGAGGAGGGTTATCTCTTCACCACCACCACAAACTCTGCCATGCCAGCCCTCCTACTTGCTCCAGGACCATGACCCAGGATTGTGACCCATATCTAAGCACAGGCAAAGCAAGAGAATCCTGCCTCAGAACCACCAAAGAGATTTCTGCAATCCACCTGTGATCAGCCACTGGATCCCCCACCATCTGTGGGCTAAGAGGTCTGGAAGCAGCCACTGCTACTTCCACTGTCTCTGCCACCACTGCTGCCACCTGGGGGGCTGGGACCAGGGCTGAACCTTGCTCCTCTCTCACCCAGGTCAGATAGGCCTTTCAAATTGACGTTGTAAGTTGTCTTTGGTGTTTGTGGGTTGGGCAGTTTGGAAACTATCACAGTTGCCATTGATTCAATACCCTGAGGCTTGCTTGGACCTGTCTGTGCTGGCATAGTCCAAGTTGGACTGTGCTCTTCTCTCAGACTGGTACAACAGACCTTTCCTGTTGACCTTTCAGATTGTTTTGGGTTGGAAATTGTTTCACTCTATCATTTTGGGGGTTCTGCTGCTCTAGAATTTTTTTTGTTTTGTTTTTTGTTTTTTTTTGCTTTTTGGAGAGCAATTGGGGTTAAGTAACTTGCCCAAGGTCACACGGCTAGGTTTTTTTTTGTTGTTGTTGTTATTGTTGTTTGTTTGTGTGTGTGTGTGTGTGTGTTAAGTGTCCGAGGCCGGATCTGAACTCAGGTCCTTCTGACTCCAGGGCCGGCACTGTACTCACTGTGCCACCTAGCCGCCCCTCTAGAATTTGTTTTGAGTCATTTTTAACAGGTATTTAAAGGGGTTGGGGATAGAGCTCAAGCAAGTCCCTGTTTTTACTCCACCATCTTGACTCTGCCCCCATTACATTTTATATATATTTTATAATGTGAATCTCACAATAACCTTGAGATGTTGGCACTGTGAAAAATTATCTCTATTTTACATGAGAAAATAGGCTCAAGAGAAGTTCCTTGACCTGCTCATGGATATGCAGCCTGAAGGAATCAGCAATGGGTCTTGAATCCAGATCTTTCTGATGTTGTCTAATAATCTATCTGTTGTGTCAAACAGAACACATACAGTATGAATGTTACAAGCTATGAGATATGAACAAGACCTAGAGAAAGGTTTCTGGAATGTTCAATAAAAATTCTCTATGAAAGATTCATGGGAGGGTACAGACAAGAATTACATAAGATGAGAAATTATGGATGGGCTGTATCCTCTAACAATACCCACCTCTATTGCTTCATCATGTCTTTTTTACGGTCTCAAGCACTATGTATGAGATGAATAACGAATTCTTTTTAAAAATATTATTTTATTTTTTCCAATTACACATAAACACAATTTTTTAAAGTTTTTTTTGTCTTTATTAATTTGTTTGTTTATTTTTAGTTTACAAGATCTCTCTCCTTCCCTCACCCCCCACCCCCATGGCGGCATGCAATCAAGTATAGGATCTGCAAATGCTTCCACATTAAACATTAGTCAGGTTATAAAGAAGGATTGTAATGGATGGAATGAACAATGGGAAAGAGGAAACAAAACCAAACAAGAAAAAGAAAGAGAGTAGGTAATTTGCTTCAATCTGCATTCAAACTCTCTTCATTCTAGTTCTTTCTCTGAATGTAGAAATCTCTCTCCATCATGAGTCTTTTGGAGTTGTCTTATAACCCTGCATTGCTGAGAAGAGTCCAGTTTATCAAAGTTGGTCATCACATATACGTTGTGTCTGTAATTGTATACATATTCCTCCTGGTTCTGCTAAACACATCTTTTTAACATTCGTTTAAGAAAATTTTTGAGTTCCAAACATTTTTTTCCCTTCTTCTCTCACCTATTCCCAAGAAGGTAAAATTTTTAAATGTCATATATGTACAATCATGTAAAACATTTCCATATTAATCATGTTGTAAAAGAAAAAACAGACCAAAAGAAAAAAAAAGCATGACAAAGATAAAGAGAGTGAAAATAGTATACTTTTATTTGCATTCAGACTCCCTCAGTTCTTTCTCCAAATGTGAATAGCATTTTCCATCATGAGTCCTTTGCAATTGTCTTGTATAATTGTATTGCTGAGAAGATCTAAGTTACTCATAGTTGATCATCACACAATGTTGCATTTACTGGTTACAATGTTCTGTGTCTGCTCACTACGCTTTGTATCAGTTCATGTAAATCTTTTCAAGTTTTTCTGAAATCTGCTCTTCATTTCTCATAGCAAAATAGTATTTTATTACTGAATAATAAGTTCTGTTAGATTCTATCAGACTAGAAAGACAGACACATAGAATTTCAGAATATGAGATTTGGAAAGTGCCTCAGTGGCCATAAGTCCAAGTAATGTATAAAGGAATTTCTACTCTTACAAAACTGATGAGCAGTCACCTAGCCTCTGAAGATCTCTAAGGACAGGGAACACACCACCGCTGGAGGTATCCTATTCCTTTCTTGGATAGTTTAAATTGTTAGGAAGTTTTTTTTAACTGTCTTTAAGTCTAAATTGACTTTGAATATAATACAAGGATAGACTACATGACTTGTTAGAGGACTAGATTAGCCAGGTTTAAAATGACTTGTAACTAGATTGACCAAAGTGATGAATTTTGCAGCCACAGGAGCTCTAAGGCATGAAAGATATGTAATTTGTGTATATGGAGGGAATCCTAATATTGATTAAAAATATAAATCCTTGAAATGTTGAAATAATAGATAAGACATAAACCAATCTGCTATGAGAACGGGGTGGGGGGGAGTGAATTCTGACTGTCCAAATACATAATATTTCTACTGGTTCTTTCATTTGTTCATTCAATAAATAATAAGTACCAACTTTGGGGAATAAACAAACAAACAAACAAAAAGACCCAAAATTCTGTCCTAAGTGTTACAAGCACTACAAAGATGGAGAAGATACATTCACTGATCTCAAGAATATTACATTTCTGTAGATGTAAAAAGAAATGATTGTAATAAAAATACAATATGTAAATTTATAGATAAAAGATGACCTCGTATAGGGTTAGAGTAATCTTACCTTTGACACTTGTTAAATATGTCACCATGGGAAAATTCACTTAAGCTTTTTGATCCTGATCTCAAAAATTTTTGAGCCTCATCTACAAAATTGTGATAGTGAAGATATGTTTCTGTGCAATAATGTATATATTGCAAATTTTTATGTATTATGGAGATGTCAATTATTATTATAGGAGAAGGATAGAAAAGTGTTATGAGATTATGTAGGAAGGAGAGCTAAATTCTGGCAGCGGCTTTGTGAAGGAGGTATTATATAAATTATAGTGTGATATATGGGGGAAATTTAAAGAGAATAGGAGAGGTCATTTCAGATTCATGGAATAAATAAAGATTTGGGCACACACACACAAAAGCATGGGTGGGTTTTGGAGAGTGGTGAATAGTGTAGTTTTGTTGCAGAGTAGAATTTACAGTGAATTTATAGTGTGAAAGGCTGAAGGACTTGGATGCTAGGTTAATTAATTTGGTCTTGTTTTCATATTTGGTGAAGAATACATGTTGATGTAATGTCCCATTCACCATTATCATTCTACTGTCTTATTATAGATGTAATTCCTTTTCCATGATACCTCACACATTGCTTAATTTCACAGGTTAACGATTTGGTCTTTCTTACAAATCAGTTTTACATTCAGTTTAATATTATATGGTGCAAGGAAACATTATTTTAGGGCTCCTCTGATGACTCATCATGGCATCAAAGGTAATTTGGGGCTCTCAAAGGCTATGCCAGTTGGGCACAAATTCTGAGAGGATATTTTGAAATGGAAAAATTTTGATTGCTGGCTCAAAGATAGACCATCACAGTAATACTCTGTAAACTAATAAAGTTCAGAGATGCTCATTACCAGAGGTTAGCAGGTTAGCCATCAAGATGTGTGTGTGTGTGTGTGTGTGTGTGTGTGTATATATATATATATATATATATATGTATATATGTATGTGTATGTGTATATATACATAAACATACACATATATACATACACACAGATATACATATCTATAGATATATACATATATAGATGATATAAATACAGAGACATATGTAGATATACATATATACAAACATACATGTATAGACACATCCATATAAAGATCTGTACATACACATATACATATACAAATACATACATACATACACATCAAAGAGAGGAAAAACTTCCTAATAATTTAAGCTATCCAAAAAAAGAGTGGTTTACCTCCAGTGGTTGTTTGTTTCCTTTCCTCAGAGATCTTCAAACAGAGACAAGATGACCACTTACTAGTTACATAAAAGTGAAAATGTTCATATGTCAGCTACAGTTGTACCCCATTGCAATGGAGGGGAGACTCATAAAAATAACAACAACATCAGAATGATAAAACATTAATCATTTGAAATATTGAAAATCCAGGAGAGTTTAAATTCAGAATCAAACTGAATTGAATTGTTTGAATGTAAAATTCCCCTATCCAATTTCCTGTTTATCTAATTTAATGCTGCTGTTGAATGAGAAGTGGCATGGTATCATAGATAGAAAACCCCTCACAGCTAAGAAAATCTGGGTTTGAATCCTATCTCCAACCTGCTCTACCCATTTAACCTTTGGGAAGTTACACAACCTTTTAGTGCTCTAGGGTCTAGAAAATTCAATTATCTAGAATCTAGGCAACTCTCTGCAACTGTCAGCTACAGAAAAAGTCATGGTTTGAACTTACAGATGGAATTTCCTCATTCAGATGTTCCTTATACCAATGACTCACAAGTCAAATACTTATCCCTATTGAATATTTTTTCTATAGAAAATAGTTAAAATAGGGGCAGCTAGATGGTGTAGTGAATAGAGTACTGGCCCTGGAGTCAGGGGGACCTGAGTTCAAATCCGGCCTCAGACACTTAACACAAAAACTAGCTGTGTGATCTTGGACAAGTCACTTAACCCCAAATTGCCCTCCAAATAGGAAAAAAAAGAAAATAGTTAAAATATCACTCATTTTGAACAAAATGTGAAACATGTGTGACTAAAGTTCTTCATTTGATGCATTCCCAATAAACTTATTTATCTAGAGAAAATACAAATTTTCTTTAATAAATATATTTCACTTGTTAAATATTATGGGTAATAGTGTCTTCCCATTTTATAATCAAACACCTACTTAATTCTTATGATCAACAGTTGATTAGAATCTTAAACAAAAGAAAAAGCAACCTCCTAGACATATTATAATCACACTTGAAAATAAATATTAATACTTGTATAGGAAGAAAAGTTTAATATTTAATAGTATCAATAAGTCTAATTAATATGACACTTTATATGTTTCACATTCAAAATTTAATGTCTCTGCTCTCTGTCTTTCATTCCTTTTAGTCATTTCATCATAAATTATTTGTTATGTATTTTCATAAACACTAGATGAATATTTGCTATTTAAAATAAGCTTGAATAAGATTAGATGAGTAAATAGTTATAATGTGATCATATTAATCATTTTTGACCATTTTTACTACTACCTTATGACACATATGCTTTATTCATTCTTTTCTAGTAATTTAAACAAATATTATTTAAAAATTATACAGTGTAGCAATTTTCCCACATTTCAAAAACATTTTTAAAATATGTTGTTGGAGGTGGAATGGAGTAGCTCTTAAAGTACAAGAGTTGTAGTCAGAAGACCTGGGTTAAAAATCTTGGTTTTTTTGCCTTTTGTGGTGTGACTTTACTGAAGTAATTCTCTTTGAACTTCAGTTTCTTCATCTGTGAAATAGGCATAAAAAATCCTTGCATCACCTACCTCATCCTTTTCCTTTCAAGAAGTCTTTTTTTTTCTTTTTTGGGGGGCAATTGGGACTTGCCCAATGTCACACAGCTAGGTTTTTTTGTGTTAAGTGTCTGAGGCTGGATTTGAACTCAGGTCCTTCTGACTCCAGGGCTGGTGCTCTGGGTGTCTTTTCTATACATCTACAATGTATGTGTCAGACATTGTACTAGATATTAGAGATACACAGACAAAAAGGGGGAAAGAATTTCCTGTCCTTAATGAGCTTACATTCTATGACAGGAGATGTAGTAAGTGTTGACGTCATAGATTTAAACAGATGAGTAAATACAAAATATAGAGAGATGAAATAAGTAATTTTTGGAAAGAAACAAGTATTTAGTAAGTACCTTGTGTGTGCAGGCACTTTACAAATATCTCATTTGATTCTCACAGCAACTCTGGAAGTTATTATAATTCCCATTTTACTGATATGGAAATTGAGGCACAGAGAAGTTAAGTAAATTTCCCACAGTCACACAGCTAGTAAGTATGTGAGGTAGGATTCAAACTCAGGTATTCTTGAGTCCAGATGCAGTCCTCTAACCACCATGTCACCTGGCTTTCTACTATACTGCCCTTACTGTTATCACTACCAACTCCAGTCCTCAGGAAAAGCATCTTGTAGGAAGTAGAAGGGATTTCAAAAGTCATCTAGTCTACTGCCCTAATCTTACAGATGAGTAAATACAAGCCCATGGAGTTTTAGGGGTTTGTCCAAGGTCACACAGCTAGGGAATGTCAGAGGTGGTTTATAATTGGTCAGAAAAAAATGATATAATGCATATTAAAGTTATGTGAGAAAATAAAACACTATGTAAATGAATGATTCTGATTTTTATTATCATTATCACTATATGCCTAATAAGATTTTATTAAAATCATTCTCCCAAACAATTATCCTTAATACAAATTCACACAAGCTGGCAGTCTCATTTTCAGTCTTCATCCCTATGCTCTCAGCTAATATTCCTTCCCCTGACTCAAAGTAATTCATATGGAGAAAGGAGCATAGCTGACTGCAAAGATACTAGAAACAAGAATAGACTTGACAAAGAATTATACAAAGCTGTTTGCACAAGGTAGCAAGTGCTTATAGAAGTAAAATCAGAACAGCAAAATCGAGGCAAGATCTAACTGCCAAGAGTTTCAAAATGTTCTTTGAAAAATATCTTGCACAAAGAAGAAAGAAAAATGTTATGCACTGATTACAGGCACTGAAAATGTGAACCTAAAAAGAATAGGACTTTTCCTTGAAAAATAGACTAGCAGTGATGGGACAATAGGGATGGAGAAACAGGAAGGTAAAGTGCCCAAAGATAAGAAAATATGAATGAATTGTGTCATAAGTAGGTAAATTCCTTTGGGGGAAGGTTGTATACAGAGGGCAGTTCACTCTAGTTGGTGAAATTTTGGGGGGTCAAACAAACCCCTAGACCAGGGGTGGGGAACCTGCAACCTTCAGGTCACATGTGGCCCTCTAGGTCTTCAAGTGCAGCCCTTTGACTGAATCCAAACTTCACAGAACAGATACCCTTAATAAAATAATTTATTCTGTAAAACCTGGACTCAGTTAAAAGGGCACACCCAAGGACCTAGAAGGCCGTATGTGGCCTCAAGGCCACAGGTTCCCCACCACTGTCCTAGGATAAAGTGATGATAGGGCTAAAGGAGGCAAGAAGGTGCAGGCCGGGGGCTGGGTGCCAACGTGGGAGTAGCGGTAGGTAATCATGTGTTGCCATGAAGTTCAGCTCTTGAGGAGAATGCAGTGATTGAATTTTGAAGGAATACTTCAAAGAAGAAGTATGTCTCTTAGTCACCTTGTCCTACTTAAGGCCTTGCCAATTGTCTCTGAACAAGGCAAAAAGGGCATTCCTGACAGTACAAAAACCTCTACTCTTTTGCAATTGATATTTAAAATAAGAGTAGCATAAGAAGAAAAATAAACTTGCAAATTGCTATGAGGGCAAATTAATGAATAAAAATGGTTTGCTAAGAATGCTTTCTTCTCAGATTTATTTCATTTTCTGTTTTTAATGGCAGTTTGGGAAGACAGTAAGAAATGGAAAGCTACTAGAAACCTTTAGCGTTTTGAGGTTAAAAAAATTAGTTGGGGTTAGCCAAATGAATGCCCCTGAATGATAAATGGTAGGTGCTGCTGGAGGAAGAGTTGGTGTAATTTCTAGAAGTGTCTAAATTCTTTAAATTTAATTTTGATTTTTTTAATAGATCCATTATTTCATTGCTGTTGATATCACTTCCACTGATACAGTTCCATGCTTCTCCATACTTTCTCTTCTTTTGTGATTTTTAGCCATGTCTTCTAAAAAAAAAATCACAAACAAAAGGGTCCACTTAATATCCTCGGACCTTCCTTTTGCTATCTTGGAGGTGAGATTGTATCTGGAAAGCACTGCCCATCTGCCATCTTTCACTTTAAGTATGTGACCCTTTTGTATCCTTTCCTTGTCATATATAAGCCTAATGCCACCACTTGTATCACACACACACACACACACACACACAGCCCCCCTTGAGAATATGCTGTAGCCTACCTATGCCCATCACACACTTTTTCACTATCCTCTGTGTTATTTAAAATTTTGATTCTCCTATGAGGAGTTAGGGGGTACAGTGGATAGAACTGAACCTGGAATTAGACCTGAATTCAAATTTTACCTCAGACACTTAGTATTTGTGTGAGCCTGGGCAAGTCCCTTAACCTTTATCTGACTCAATTTCCTTATCTGTAAAATGGGGATATTAAAAATAGCACCTGTATCCCAGGGTTGTTATAAGGATGAAATGAAATATTTATAACACTTTGTAAAACCTCAAAGTGTCATATAAATGCTATTTATTATTACAGTAATATTCCATCATTTGCATCCATAGAGTATCATGTGAACATTATTGCTCTTCAAGAAATGAGCTTTTGCAACAACTAGCTTTTGATCAATCAATAAGCATTTTTTAAACACCTCCAATGTGCTAGGCATTGTACTAAACACTGGACCATTGACAATACCTGTTTTCCAGATATGATTCAACCTGATCACTTCCTATTTATGTAAGTCATTTTTTTTTTTATCTGAAGTGCCTGTCCAAGATAAATATATTGAGATAATCATTTGATAGGTGCCCAACAAGGAGAATGTTTGGGCAATGGTCATTTTTCATTCACTTTTTTCCATGTAGATAATTGGATCAGTCTCTTTCACAATGTGATGGATTTAACTGGCAGTAGGTGGAGAGTTGTACCATTCAAGGACTTGATAAAATTAATATGTCATTTGCAAATAAAAGCTTACAATAAATTTTCCATTGAGAACTAGTCCTGATTTTGTTTGGATCTTTAGTAAGTTACCTTCCTTGATGCTGCTGAACATCTTAGGGAATGATCTACTTTATTTAGCTCACTGGGACTATTGCAATAACTGTCTGATTGATTTCTCCTCATCTCACTTTTCTCCAGATTATCCTCCACCCAGTTACCAAATTATACTCTCAAACCAAAGGTATGCCCATGTGAATAGTTACATATGGGGTAATGACTATTTCATCAGTCACATATTTTACTTAATTACTGTTCATTTTAGCTAAAATATGAATAAAATAGTTACGTATATAGATAACATCATAATCATATTTTGTATTACTTCCCCTTCTGAATCTTAGGATTTCTACTCAAACAGCCTTTTCTCTTTGGCTCCTCAACTTCTGTGTCTGGCTATTCTAGCATACACTATTTCTTATACTGGGGATGTCATCCCTTTCTCCTTCTCTGCTTGTTAAAATACCATCTTTCAAGGACCAAATGCCATTTCTGCTATACTCCTCCTCCCTTATTTGGTCTTAAAATGTTTTTGTCTTCTTCTTATGCTCTTGTATTTTAAATTAAATTGTGTCAAAGTATATTTCTTAAAACTGCTATAAAAGAATAAGCTTCTCAAGGGCAGGTTCATTTCATTTTTGTATCTTTCTCAGTATCTAGTGAACTGTATTACACATAGTGGGTGCTTATGTGAATGAATGAATGTAGTCAAAGGTTCATTAACCTGTGCAAATATTCATGGGAGGTCCCTCAATCATGCTCTAATCAATGTCTTCTTGCTTATGTGCAAGAGAATACAATTTTCCAGCTTAAACAGGAATCTGATTAAACTACACTGTATATTTTCTCAGATCTTAAGTGGTTATCTCTAGAAAAGAGCTCAGAAGAGAATGTTAAAGATGAAATCCAATACAGGATGAAGCTAGAGTCCTTCAAACTTTTTCACTTTCTTTTTCTTTTTAAACAAAAGCTTTATTAACTTCTGTTTTACATCATTCATTTCCGCCAGATTTTGAGTTACAATCATTTTCCCCCCGTTATTCCCCTACCCAACCTCCCAGAATAGCAGTCCCACAAGATATCGCTTCCTCCAATCTGCTCTCTCCCATACCTTCTCCCATACCCCCTTCGACTTTTCCATTAGAGGAAGGTGAATCTTTGTGTCCCAATGCCTGCACATCTTATCTCCCAATTATAAGCAAAAGAGTATTAATAATAGTATTTATATATATTTGAAACATTTAATGTTAAGACCTCGAATTTCAGATCCATTTCCTTCCTCCCTTGTCACCCATTCCCTCTGGGGAGATAAGTAATTCAGTATATGTTGTACATGTCTAGCTATGCAAAACATTATCATAGTAGATATATTGTACAAGGCTGCTTATAATTCCCTCCCACTCATCCCACCCCCCACCTGGTCCATTTCCTACATGATCCTGTCCCTCTTCTATAGTGGGTACTTCCAACCTCCCCTCCCCCCAAGGATGCCCTCCCATCCATCATCCCTCCTCTCATCCCCCTTCCCCCTATCCTGTTACAGGTTGAGATATCCTATTTGGTATGTATGTCGTTTTCTCCCTGAACCAAATTCAATGTGAATGTGGTTTTGCCTTTTTAGCCTTCCTTATTCTCCCCGTCTTTTGCAACCACTTCCCCTAAATGAGATAGTTTACCCTACCCTGTCTCTCCCCATCTCCTCTTGCCACTTTCCTCTCTCACCTCATAATTTCATCCCTTGAGTATTCTCCCTTCCCAACAAATTCAACCTATGCCCTCTATCCATATATAACTGTAACCATATACACACACATTCACATATGTATTCATATGACCACACCCCTTCTTCCATTATTTTCATAGTGAGAAAGATATCATCAGTCACAGTTATTGCTTTTCCATATAGGAATGTAAATAGTTCAACTTTGATAAGTTCCTTTTGATTTCTTTTCCCTGATTACCTTCTCAGGCATCTCTTACTTCTTGCATCTGGATGTCAAATTTTCTATTCAACTCTGGTTTTTTCCTCAAGAATGCTTGAAAGTCCTCTATTCCACTGAATGACCATATTTTCCCCTGAAACTAAATACTCAGTTTTGCTGGGTAGGTGACCCTTGGCTTCCCAGTTCTTTTGCCCTCTGGAATATCATATTCCATGCCCTTCGATCCCTCAGTGTAGAAGCTGCCAGGTCCTGGGCTATTCTGATTGTGTTTCCACAATATTGAAATTGTTTCTTCCTGGCTGCTTGGAGTATTTTCTCTTTGATCTGGGGATTCTGGAACCTGGCTATAATATTCCTGGGAGTTTTCTTTTTGAGATCTTTTTCAGGAGGTGATCTGTGGATTCTTTCAACCTCTATTTTGCCCTCTGGATCTAAAACATCAGGGAGGTTAAAGCAAGAGCGATTACCCCCCAAGACTGATCGCTGGATCTCCCCAAGATTTGTAGGCTGGGAGCCGGAAATGCCTATGAAAACTACAAAATGGCGTGTCTCCTCAGCGGCTTCTAGCCCCCAGGGGAGGGAGCTGACGCATTCCCCAAATACAGGTCCCAAAGTCCATAGGACACTAACCTCTTACTTTGTCCTAGGCATGTCTATGTTGATACTTCTGGAGTCGCCACAGCTCCTGGTGTTCTGGGGTTCCTCCAGCTGGCTGCTGGCCCTGCCACCCTGGGGCTAAAACCTCGGCTCACGCGGACCTGGGCTCGGCTCGGCTCGGCTCGGCTCCTGCGCTCTGTGCGCTGCCGGCTCCCAGACCGCTGCGCTGGTCCTTCCTGCAGGGCTGCTGGGCTGTCCTCAGTGGGAGGTTAGCTTCTCTGTGTCGTTCTGTGGGTACTGGGGCTCCAGAAGTTGTTCAGAGTCCTTTTTTACATAGTTTGGGGGGAATCTGGGGGCAGAGAGGCTTGGACGAGCTGTTTCTACTCAGCCATCTTGGCTCCGCCCCCACTTTTTCACTTTCTATAGGGATAAGTGAATTCATTAAGTTCTCTTATGACTGAACTGTATTAATCATAGACTTTCAGAGTCTGAAGGGACCCCAGAAGCCATTTACACCAACCTATACAACAAATGCCATTCCTGGTAAGTGGCCATCTGACCTCTTCTTGAAGATGTCCATATCGGGAGAACTCACCACCTCTTGATTCATCTCATTCCACTTTTGAACAGTCCTCATTGTCAGCAAGCTTTTCCTGACATCAAGCCTCAGTTTATGTATCCAAAGCTTCACCCATGTCTTCTGGTTTTGCTTTCTTAGGCCAAGTGAAAAAAAAAATCTAATCCTTTTCCACAAAACACCTCTCCCAATACTTGAGGATAGCTATTATGTCTCTCCCTTCCCCAAGTCTTCTGGCTAAAAATCACCAGTTCTTTCAAGTGAGGACAAATATTCTTTCCTTCTTTTTTCTTTCTTTCTTTCTTTCTTTCTTTCTTTCTTTCTTTCTTTCTTTCTTTCTTTCTTTCTTTCTTTCTTTCTTTCTTCTTCCTTTCTTCCTTCCTTCCTTCCTTCCTTCCTTCCTTCCTTCCTTCCTTCCTTCCTTCCTTCCTTCCTTCCTTCCTTCCTTCCTTCCTTCCTTCCTTTCTTTCTTCCTTCCTTTCTTTCTTTCTTTCTTCCTCTCTCTCTCTCTCTCTCTCTCTCTCTCTCTCTCCCCACACTCCCTCCCTCCCTCACTCTCTCTTTCTTTCTTCTTTTTGGAGGGCAATTAGATTAAATGACTTGCCCAAGGTCACATGGCTAGTAAGTGTTAAGTGTCTGAGGCCATCTTTGAACTCAGGTCCTCCTGACTCCAGGGCTGGTGTTCTATTCACTTCGTCACCTAGCTGTCACATGTTTTTTCTTATGAGATAACTCAAGCCTGTTCATCATCTAAGATTTCTCCTCTACACTTTATAGCTTATCAGTGTCCCTATTAAATCAAAGCCCCCAGAAATGAGTGCAATGCTCCAGATGAAGTCTGAAAGGGACAGAGTACAGCCACTATGATGCTCTTAATGTATCTCAACATTGCCTTCACTTTTTTGGCTGTCATATCACACTGTTAATATATATTGAGTGCATAGTACCCTGAAATCCTCCAGATCTTTTATTTAAAAAAAAATCTGATGTCTAACCATATTTAACCCATTTTATACTTATGAAATTCATTTTTTTTTTTACTGGAGTGGAAGACTTTACATTTTTCCCTATTGAATTTTGTTAGATTTAGCTCAATACACTAATCTCTTTGTAGATCCTTATGCAGCCTTATCTTGTCATCTAAAGGGTAAACTGTTACTCCCAGACTTATGTCATCTGCAAATTTGGTAAACAATATCATCAGTGTCTTTATCTAAGTCACTGATAAAAATGTTAAATAGCTTAGGGGCAAGAAGCTCTGGGGTACTCCACTGGAGACCTCTTTATTATTGACATTAAACCATTAATAACTTTTCTTTAAGTCTATAAGTCCAACAGATTTTGAATACATCTATTTGCATTATTATTCAATATATAACCCTTTACTTCAGCTACAAAGTTATCATTTGATACTCTTATCAAAAGTTTTGCTAAATTTTTTCTTTAACCTTTTCTAAAATCTTGGTAAGCTCTATCCATAACATCCTCCTCTTCTGCCTGTTTAATATTCTTGGGATAGCAAAGGGCCCAAGGCAAGAATCTTACCTATTTGTGGTTTTTCTATAAGTAGTGGGAAGGAATCGGGGAAAAGTTATCCTGATTTGGTCAGGTTATTAAGGGTGGAAGATTCTGATGAAGTCTGGCCTCAATTTGTGCATCTTTGTACAAGGTTCCAAGGTGTCTTCCTCTCTCCCAGGAATGAAATCCAAGGAAGATGTTCAAGAAAGCAATATATAGTTGGAAATGTCTAAAATTGTTTTGTGTTAATCTCAACAAAATCAGCAAGAGGCAAGTGGGCCTTCCATATGACAGTCCTGTATTGCTGCTAAGATTAGTCTCTGCAAATCTGACCCTGAAATAACTGCAGCATATAACCACAGAAAGTGGATTGCAACCCAAACACTATGGAATTCAAAAGGATTAAAAGAAAAAAATTAACATCATACCTCATTCACTCTCTCTGTTCCTCCAATCTCCCTTCAAACTCACCCCATCCCCCACCATCCATAAGGATGATGTCTGTTCCCAGGCTTATTTGTTTCACTGAATTTCAAAAACAGCATAGGCAGTAGAAATTTAGGAGCACAGCTGCCAAAGGCTGGGGGCTGCATCAGATTGCCTCTGGAAGTTCCCTCTAAAAATATCCTCTATGATTTCACAATAATTCAAATTTGTAAGGTAACCCAGACTCCATGTAGTCCAACCTATACCTGAGAAGGAATCCTGTTTACTGAAGCCATCTCAAGTAGTCAGCCAGGATCTAGTTGAATACCTTCAAGGACGGGAAAATCACTACCCTCAGAGTCTATTCCGGGCCTTTTCTCAGTCTTCATCCTTATTGATTTCTGTGTCTTTTGACACCATTGGCTTTCATTCCAGATATTCTGCCTGGGTTTTCATCACGCTAAACTGCCCTGTCCTCATTATGTCTGCGTTACTATTCCCTTTTTGTTTCTTTTGCTGGATCATAATTCATGTTTTACTCCTCTTTTGTGGATTTTTGATGGGGCTGTGTCCTGAGTTCTCTTTTCTTTTCTGTCTACACTCCCATCATCTCTCATGTATTCAGTAATCATCCTCATGCAAACAACTACAAAATGTACATATTTAGCCATCATCTGTCTCCTGAACTACAATCTTCGGTAGGTCACTAGCTGTCCACTGGACATTATTATTTAGTTGACCCATAATATTTCAAGCTCGACATTTTAAAGGCAGAACTTACTATTTTTCTCCTCAAAATCTAACAATTTTCCTGTTTTCCACAGTTCTTTCTAAAGCACTAGTTGCTCAGGTTCACAACTTCAGAGTCATCTTCAAGTTTTCACATACTTTACTTTGTTTTTACCATGTAGACATTTTTACACATTTTTATCTATGTACATACTATTTTCACCTTGGAGAATTTAATGAATTTTAGGGCAAGGAAAATTTTGTTTCTGTCTTTGCATCTCTAGTGACCAGCAGATTAGGCACTACATAGCTGCTGGCTGAATTGAACAGAATTGTGGACAGCTATAATCATTAGGAATTTTATTTTTCTTGGGCAAAAATTTACATCTCAAAATCCTACACATTGCACCTAACTCTGCCCTATAGGGCCAAGAAGAATATTTCTAATCCTTCTTTCTTTTTTTTTTAAACAAATACTTTATTAACTTCTGTTTTACATCATTCATTTCCGCCAGATTTTGAGTTACAATCATTTTCCCCCCATTATTCCCCTACCCAACCTCCCAGAATAGCAGTCCCACAAGATATCGCTTCCTCCAATCTGCTCTCTCCCATACCTTCTCCCATACCCCCATCGACTTTTCCATTAGAGGAAGATAAATCTTTGTGTCCCAATGCCTGCACATCTTATCTCCCAATTATAGGCAAAAGAGTATTAATAATAGTATTTATATATATATTTGAAACATTTAATATTACGACCTTGAATTTCAGATCCATTTCCTTCCTCCCTTGTCACCCATTCCTTCTTGGGATATAAGTAATTCAGTATATGTTGTACATGTCTAGCTATGCAAAACATTGTCATAGTAGATAAATCCTTCTTTCTTAACATGGCAGCCATCCACATGCCTAAATATAACTTTCATCATGTTCCCCTGAAGTCATATCTTCTCTAGACCAAATAGCTCTAGTTCCTTCAACAGAGCGTTAGATGACTTGGTCACTATCCTGATTTTCACCCCGTCAGCATATGTCTTAGTTTGTCTTTGCCCTTTCTGAAGTGTGCTTCCCATAAGTGAATGATATTTCATCTGATAAGATATGACTTGTATTGGGAATACTTTATTGCCCAACTCACAATTGTTTTTTCTCTTTTCTGAGTATTTCTGAATCATTTCACCAAAAAATCTTGGCTTCATGTTTCTAACATATCAGGGAAGCAAGCTTTTGAAAGTGTTATTTCTAGTGTGATGGGGCTCCCACTGTTTTTCTTGCTCCTCTTTGCAATTCTGCCTTTGGAATGGAATCGCTCCCCAGACATAGAGGACTTACTTTAATGCTGCATTTGGTCTCCATGCCCAAATACTGTGCAAAATATATGAGCCAGCTTTCACAGTTCTTGAGAAAATTCTAGCAATAAGTCCTCTTGAATGAGGTTCAAGGTTGGGCCAACTTATGCTGATTTCCATGTCCTAGCAGATCATGAAGTAGTGAGGCAGTAATGTTTGCTGATTTCATTAGTGTGACTCCCATCCCATCCCATCCCATTTTATTCTATGTTATTTAGTTTCATAGGCTTTTTAAAATGCTTTTCTTTGCAACATAAGGAATCTAGTTTCTTCTTAGAAGATTAAGGAGTATGAGTTTATTTCATGATAATTTTGATGAGTAAGTATTCAGAGCCAAGGAGAACTGTGCCCTAAAATATCTAAGTGGTATGGTAAGTGAAGGACAAACCCTATGTCTAGGAGACTAAGGTTCTAACCCTAGTTCTGCTACTTATTTGCTATATGACTCTATGTAAGTATGCATTTAACATCTCTGGATAACCTCTGTGTCCTTGTCTATAAACTGGTATCTTTAGACTAGATGACAGCTAAGCTCTTTTTCTACATTGGATTTTTCTCAAGAGAACATGTTCGATTTTCAGATCCATTCCTTTCCTCCCTTGTCACCCACTCCCTCTGAGAAGATAAGCAATTCAGTATGTGTTGTACATGTATAGCTATGCAAAACATTACCATAGTAGATATATTGTAAAAGACTGCTTATATTTCCCTCCCACCCATCTCACCTCCCACCTGGTCCATTCCCTACTTTGATCCTGTCCCTCTTTGATAGTAGGTACTTCCAATCTCCCCTCCCCCCAGAATGCCCTCCCCTCCATCATCCCCCCTCTCATCCTCCTTTCCCCTACTCAGGAGAGTGAGTGAGGGTAAGATATTCCATTTAGTATGTATGTGATTCTCTCCTTGAGCCAACTTCAATGAGAATGTGCTTTTGCCTTTTTGCCTTCCTGTTCTTCCCCTCCCCTGCAACTACTTCCCCTTGCCTCTTCTACATGAGATAGTTTACCCTACCCTGTCTCTCCCCATCTCCTCTTGCTACTTTCCTCTCTCACCTCTTGACTTCACACCTTAAGAATCATCCCTACCTTGGAGCAGCTAGCTGGCGCAGCGAGCAGAGCACTGGGCCTGGAGTCAGAAGGACCCGAGCTCGAATCGAAGTTTTAAAATTAAATGTTTCATAAGATGTCCAGGCATTGGGGCCCAGAGATTCACCTTGCCCTATGGCAAAGTCAAAGGGGGTATGGGAGAAGATATGGGAGAGAGCAGATTGGATGAGGGGATATCTAGTGGGACTGCTATTCTGGGGTGGTGGGTAGGGAAAAAATGGGGGAAAAATGTAACTCATAATCTGGTGGAAATGAATGATGTGAACCAGAAGTTAATAAAGCATTTGTTTA
>WOXC01000240.1:0-29701 GCA_011680675.1 Gymnobelideus leadbeateri
GAAATGAACAAATATCCTAATTTTCTGAAAATGATGGAGGAAGTAGGAAAAAAGGGAAGGGGAGAGGAAGAGAGAAGAAAAAGATTGTGGAAATTGAAAGAGTTACCATGCATGCTACACATGCAGGAGTTCTTAGCCTTTTGTGTGTCATGGTCCTGTTCGGTGATAGGCTGCTAAAGCCTATGAACCCCTTTTCAGAATAGTGTTTTCAATGCATAATATCAAATACATAAAATTGCAAAGAAAATCAATTCTCTTGAAATGGTTATCAAAACTTATTTTTTAAAAATAGCTAGTTCACAGACCTCAGATTAAGTATGTTTCTATATTATGAGGTTCAAGATAGACAAATGTCTAGATTTTTTAAAGGCATGGAAAAGGGATGGAAGAATGGGGGAGGGGGAAAAAGAAAGAGGAAAATGGGGTGTAAAAACTATAATCTTGATCTTTACTCCAATTCCTAGAAAAATCTAGAAGGAATAGCTAGTGAACATTTGGAGAATGATGATCGCAAAAAGTTAGACTGTCTTCATCAAGAATAGGTCATGCCAGCCTAATCTGAGTCCCCCTCTTTTTTTTTTTAACAGGGGATGGAGTGGTAGTTCAGAAGAATACTATAGATAAAGCTTGTATGTTAGCAAAGTCTAAGTCTTTTGTAATGTTCTTGTGGAGAAGATGGAGACATGGGACCTAGATAGCAATAAGCTAGGTGGAGTCAGACATTGTTCAAAGGTTGTACCTTTGAAAGATTAGACACTAAGATACTGGTACCAATTTTGAGGCTGCTAGCATAGTGGATAGAGCTGGAATCAGGAAGATCCAAGTTCAAATCCAGCTTACTAGCTGTGTGATCCTGAAAAAGTCACTAAACCTCTGTATGTCTCAATTTCTTCAACTGTTAAATGGGGATAAAATAATACCTATCTCCTGAATTTGTGAAGATCAAATAAGATAATATCTATAAAACACTTAGCATAATACCTGGCACTTAGTAAGTGCTATGCAAATGCTAGCTATTATTATGGTTATTATTGGTAATAATTGGTATTAATTATTAGAAGTTAGAGGTTCCTAGTGGAGGTACCCCAGGAATTAGAACTTGGTCTTGGAATATTTTATTTTATAGCAATGACTTGGACAAAGGCCCTGCTTATCAAATTAACAGATACAAGAAAACTAGAAGAAGCATGACATATTGAATGATAGAGGATTAAAAAAGATCTCAAGCTAGAATATTGGATTAAATCAAATAAGATGGAATTTAATAGGGAAAAATGCAGTCTTGCCGTTGAGTGAAAAACAAACAAACAAACAAACAACCCCACCACAATCTAAGTCATGGCTAGAAAGCAATTTGCCTAAAAAAGATCTAAGACACTTATTGGATGGTAAATTTAGGTAAGATAACAGGGTTATGTGACAATGGTGAAAACCAAAGAAACTTCTGGCTACATTCAAAGTCTCCCATCTCATAGTGTATTGGGATAAGTTAGAAGGTAGTGGAGTGCATTTATTAGGGGTCTTAAAGTTAAGTCTGTATGACAGGTATATTGTATTGGGTGTTATTTTGGTAGGTTTGTACTAGACTACATGGTTGCTTAGGTCCCTTCCAAATCTGAAATTATCTGATTTTGTAAAGAGAGACATCATGTTTAGGATTAGTGAGCTCACTTTCCTACATTACTTTATGGAGCACCTATAGAATTTTATTTTTAGCTCTATGTGACACATTCTAGGAAGAATATTGATAAATTGAAATATCTAGAGGATGGTGACCATGATAGTGAAGTCTTGAAGAGAAGATAATGATGGTTGCCTCCAAATATCTAACAGGCATTTGGAAGGAAGATTGAGATTGTCCTGCTTGTCCCCAGAAAGCAAAAGTAGGCTTGAACATGGCAGCAGCTGTACAGAGGAAGATAATTTAGACTTCATGAAATGGATTGTCTTGGGAGATAGTGGGTTCCCTTCGTTAGAAGTCTTCAATGAAGCAGAGAATAGTAATCACTTATTAGGTATATTTTACTGAGAAAATAAATATCATCTTTCATATACTTTCCCATCTCATTTACTTGATATTTCAAAACCCCCTTGACATAATTTCCATTCTCTCCTCTTTTGCTTCAGTCTTTGATTAAAAGAAGGCGATTCTTTTCCTTACCTTTATATGGACAAATGAAATTCCTTCCTTGTGCTCTTGGTCCTGTTCTCTGCTCTTTCCTCCAGGGGAAAGCATCATTCTTGCTCATCTTCTCCTATTCAATCTCCTCTTACTCGTTGACTCTTCCTACTGTCTACAAATGTGACTAGGTATTTGCCATCCTCAAAAAGTGGAAACCATTCTATTATCCCCTCTGACTCCCAAGAAGTGTTATCCACATTCGCCTTCATTCCCTTGCTTCTCAATTCACTTCTTAAACTCCTATAAACCAGTTTTCAACCCCACCACTCAGTTGAAGCTCTTCTCTAAGATTGGAAACAGTCTCTTAGCTGTTTTTCTTATTTCTCATTCTACACTGTTGATCATACTCTATCCCGGGATGTTCATTCTTCCTTTAACTTTCATAGTAATAATTGGTCTTAATTCCCCTCCTATTTGTCTTACTATTTATCGGATCATCATCATCCACCTCCAATCCATTAATCATTGCCCCAATTCTGTCTTGAATTTTCTCTTCTTTCAATGTAATCTCTCTGAATGATCTTAGAAATTCCAATGTGTTTAGTTATCATCTTTATGCAAGTTACTCCCAAAGATATAGATGTATCCACACATACTTGCATACACACATGCATATATGTGTAAATATGCATATATTGGGGGTCATATATACATATGTACATTTATACATATTAAAATTTAATCTATGCAGATGACTTCCAAATATATAGATACACACACATATCTCTGTACATACACACATTGTCCTAATTTCTCTTTTATCTCTAAAGCGCTTGTTTGACAGCTTTACTTTGATATCTTATTCATGTCTCAAACTCCCTTATGCAAAATCTATACAGATGACTCCCAAATGTACACATATACATACATACCTATTTATGTGTGTGTGTGTTTGGAAGTCATCTGTACAGAGATGTGAACTGAACACATTTATATGTGTGTGCGTGCGTGTGCTAATTTCTCTTTTGAAATTCAGTACTTGACCTCCACACTATTTGCTGGACATCTTTACTTGGATGTCTCATTGGCATCTCAAACTTTAGTGCCACGGATTCAAGGAATCAGTGATCTTATTTGTGTTTCACTGAGGCAGATCCCAACCTATTCATTCACAGCTTATGCTATACAGCCTTGTTCATGTCTTTCCATAAATTTATAAGAGAGGATGCTGGTGGATCTTCCTCATGACCTCTTGATATCATGAGGACATGGTCATCCCTGACTCTGCTACATAACTAATTTGTTTTATAGCCTGCTTACTTCCTCCATGTCCCTCTCCACTGTCCCTTTGGCAATCCTCAAATTCAATTCATCAAAGACTGTAGTGTTCCATTACTCATAGTCATTAAACATCACTGGAAGAAAATTTCTGTTCCCAAGATGTATTTGTTTTACTTAACTATGTATATTTGTTACAAGAGTTTTGTTTTTCTTTCTCTTCTTTTCCTAGTGAGAGGACATAGGAGGGAGAGAAAATATATGCTTGTTATTTGAAAAAAAATTATAATCTAATTCAAACAAATAAAAAGATGGTTCTTTGTTTTAAAGAGAAGATTGGGGTCATTCATTGACTTTTGCAGTTTCTCAGAGAGAAGAGCTCTCCCCTTCGCCTTCTGTTCTTTGTCCATTTGCCTTGTCTATGCAAGATGACATACTGCTGGCAAAAGTCTATGGATTGTCTATCTAATTGCATATTCCAGACAGGACAATAGACATTATTTATCTGCTCAGTTTTTCCTGTGTTGAAAACTGAGCCAAGTGTTTGAATGACCATGGGACTCATTTATTAAGCTCTGTGGTGTGGCTTGATGCAATTAGCACAATGTCATCTGCAAACGGAAGCATCTGGAGAACTTCACCATCTTGGGGAATCTCTCTTTAATGGGCACTGCTTTGGCTCACCTCTATGATAGTAAAGGACATCTTTGGGGAGAATGCATCTGTGTTTTGTTTGTTTGGTTTTTTTTTGGCCTCAGTTTTAATAACCAGAATGTCACTGAACAGTCATCTCTTTTGGTATAGTATTCAAAGAATATTACAGAATTTTTGGCATTGTGCATGGGAGACTACTTGCTTGACAGAAGCCTTAAGGTCACATTTTGCTCTACTGAACCAAATTATATTTTATAATCCACGAACATTGAGCACAGTGGGGTTGACTTCTCCATATTTTTCAGCAAATTGCATGATGGTAAAAACATGATGTGCAATAGAATATTCCTTGTCAGAGCCTTCCTATTCCCTGCTAATAACCCCTTGAGTATGCCCTTGATAGATTGTCATTAAAATTTTATATATAATATTGAACATATTCACAACAGAAATTGTTAGAAAATCCAAACTTCTGGATTTCTGCTGAGGTATCAGCATCTCATCTCTCTGGTTTATAACCAGACTTCAAAGTAATTCTTAACTCCTTCGTCTTCTTTACCTTTTCTATCCAATCCTTTGCCAAATCTGACCAAACAAATGTCTGCAGCAGAACAGGTGCCAATCAGCATTGGTGGTGGAAGTTTCTTCACTGGGGGCTTCCTATGACCATGAAATTACAGGTCTGGCTCATGTATATTCAGTAATGAGACTGAGGCAAAATCAACAAAATGTTTCCAGAATATGTTGTCCAGTAGAGAGTCTCTGAACCTTCATGAATAGATAGGAATAATTAATAGTAATTATCTACAAGTAGATCCTTCCATAGTACATGAAAACAGCCTTTTCTTTTAAAGTTTAACATTTCATCCTAAAAATATATATATTTAAAAATGTTAATATGTTCAGCAAACCCCTTCTCAATGAGATGGTCAGAGGGGGGCTGGGCTGGAATGAACTGGGTTGAATTAATGTTTACCTTGACACTTTCATAAATTTTGGATTAGAGAGATATAAGAAAGTTTTTTTTCCCCACACAATGTAAATTCTCTTGCCTGTTATAGATCAGTGACCAATTTCTGAAACTCATAGTGGAGTTTAGCTAGTTAAGCCTTTTTGCTACTTCCTGTTGGCATTACCACCTGATCATCATTAAGAGGCAACATAGTAGAGTGGATAGGACACTGGTTTGGAGTCAGGATGACCTGGGTTTGGATCCTCTCTTGGCTACTTACTAGTCATGTGATCCAGGGCAAGCCATTTAAACTTAAAGTGTCAGTTTCATAGATTTGTAATCTGTATGATCCTATCAGCTCTCTCCTATCTGACTTTGAAATTGCTACCTTACAAAAAGGTAGCCCTGAGAGAAATATTTTATATAAGCCCTTTAGGAAATGAAACTTAATCATTTTCCTAATTATTATGATCAATTACTAATTGATCATATTATTAAATCACATTATTGATCAATTATTAATGTAAAATAAATGTAAAAATGTAAAATAATATATTAACATATATGATATGTATAATAATATATATTAAGCCTTTAAAGAGAAACTGATAACCATTTAATTCAAATAAACTAACATTTCCAAAGTACCTACTTTGTGCTCATCATGGAAGATACCAAGCAAGACAAAATGAAGTAGTCTTTTAAGGAGTTTGCATCCTCTAGGCAAATGGAATGTAATGAGAGGTAGTATAATTTCAGGTGACTTGAGGAGGGAGAGATCATTAACCAGGTAGATCAAGGAAGGTTTCTTGGAGGAGGTGGCACCTACGTTGACTTTTGAAGGAAGATAAGGATTCTGAGAGATAGAAAAGAAGAGGAGACATAGTCCAGGAATGGCAAACGTCTTGTGTGCACTCTTCAAGATAGGAGACAGAATGTTGCTATAAGGGAATAAGCAACTTTTAGCTAAATTTGACTGAAACATCAAGTGAATGAAGGTAAGTAATTGAGATGTTTAGAAAGATGAATTGGAGCTAGATCATGTTAGTCTGAGTTTATATTTCATTCCAAGTGCATTATGGAGCCACTGAGGCCTTTTGAACAAAAGACTGACATGGTCAGATCTGTGCCTCAGGAAGACTACTCAGAATGTCTGAGGTTTTTCAAGCTAGGCTTTAAATATAGCTGCTATTTTAGATATCTAAGGTCAAAATTTAACTCATTTAATTAGATGTCTATGGATTAAGGTACTGACCTTTTAGAAAATGGAAGGTGTCCTCCTACTACTTTGTAGAGCAGTAATCTAAGGAGTAATTATTTGTACTACCAATATTTAAAGGTCTTAGACACTGGGAAAACTGAGTAAATGGAAGTTTCATAATTTTGGAGATTAGCTCTTGCTTGGTAGTATAGAATGAACACAATTACATAGCTCTCTGAGGCCTAGAGTGGTGGAGTAATTTGCCCAAGGTCACATAGGTCATAAGATCATAGATTCAGAACTGGGATATACTTCAGAGGGTATTTTTCCAATGTTTTCACTTTCCAGGTGAAGAAACTGGGACCCAGAGAGGTAACATGTCCTTGTCCAAGGTCACATAGCTTGTAAGGAGAGCCAGAATTCAAACTCAGATTCCTTTGACTCCAAATCTAGAGCTCTTGCATTGTTATGGCATTGCCTTAGGTTCTAGGGAGTAAAAGACAGGGTGAGGGAAGGAAAAGGGAAATTAAAGAATATCATTTACAAGCCTCACTTTCTTTTCTTACCCAGCACACTGCCTTGCTAAAAGCCAAGGCAGTGAATTGTCAGTCTCTCAAGTTGAAGCCTTTTTTCTATATAATGACCTAAATTTACAACTCTAAAAGCATTAAATACAGTACTAGTTGTGTGTCTCTAAGTAAATTACTAACTAAATTACTGGTAAAAAACTAACCTTTCTGAGGCTCCATTGCTTCATCAACAAAATGGTCAGTTTTATAGTTTATATGCCTGAAAGCAAGAGTCTGAATCAGACTATTCCTTGTGATTTCTTCAGGTAGCAGAAACCCTATCTGTTAAAAAAGCATGCCCCATGTATAATAATGTATTACTCCTAGTAATGCATATCTTTTATCCTAAGGCTTAGTTTGTTGAATCAATCATAAAACTAGGAATTTTAGTGGACTAAAGCTTAATATTTATTTATCTAAATCGAAATTTATATTTACTTCTTTGTTAGCATTCTTTTCTTGTTAGATTTTGAGTTCCAAATTCTCTCCTTCCCTCCTACTCCTTTCCACATCTATTGAGAAAGGAAGCAATATGATAGCCATTATAAATGTGAAGTCAAGCAAAGCATATTCTCATATTAGTCATATTTTTTAAAAAAGGAGAAAAATAAGAAAATCATACTTCAATTTGCACTCAGAGTCAGTTATCTCTCTGGAGGTAGATAGAACTTTTTTCATTATGAGTCCTTTAGAATTGTCTTGAATCATTTTTTTGATCAGAGTAGCTAATTCGTTCACAGTTGATCATCATCACAACATTGTGGTTATTGTATAAAAAATGATCTCCTGAAAACTCAACATATATTAACAGTATGACTTCCTAGTGAAAGAAAAGCAAATATAACCTGAGGCTAAATCAAAAGGGTTAAGAAGAAAGGAGGTAACAGTCGAGGACTATATTTGGCAGTTTATAGTGGACACTTAATAAATTTTTTGATTGATTGATCAAATGCCTGAAAGACAGAACTTAATAAATGCTTGTTGGAAGAATTAATTGATGGAATCCTAATTTTTTCCCCTTTTTATTTTTATGAGCTTGGAAAAATTCAACAAATGTGAACATTTCCCCATACAAAGAACAGAATTTCCACTGTGCACAGTATAATTTTTTAATGTATATTTCATTCAACTTATCCATTGTCGTGAAAGGTATCTCAAATCTTTGGCAATTTACTTATTATTGTAAGGTAGCAGGATATGGAGGACAGAGAGCTAGTCCTAGAATTAGCAAGACCTGAGTTTAAATTCTGCCTCAGACACATGCTAACTGTGTGATCCTAGGCAAGTCAGTTTACTTCTTGGAGCTATAGGCAACTCTAGAAGACTCTAAGTTGCAGACTTGCTGCTTCCTTGCATTGGTTAAGAGAGTTTCCTCTTCTGGGAATTTTCTATAGTACCAGTGTAATCACAGATCCAATCCCTGCTCCTTTGACTTTTTATATATGGATTAAGTATTCATTTGTAATTTATTATGGTACAGTATGTGACGTGTTAGTCTAAACTTAATTTTTGCCAGAATACTTATCTTCTTCCTAGCAACGTCTGTTATATTATGTTCTTATCCCAATACTAACTATTCTTGGGTTTATCAAACACTATAGTTTAATATTTCTGTATGTTGTGTGCCTAATTTTGTCCACAGTTCATATTTTCTATTTTTAACTAGTACCAAGTAGTTTTTAATTAAAACTTTAATACATAAGGAAAGAAAAAGAAACATATTATAAACATAACGATAAAATTAAAAAGTAAAAGGAACATATTGTAAGCTTAAATATAAAATAAGAAAAAAACACATCATGTACATAGTAGAACATAAAAGCAGATTCGAAATATATAGCAATAAATATCAATTTCAAGAAAACCTATATATTAAATACTACATAGTGTTGAGAGCTACCCTTCTTTTCTTTGCTTCCTTGTAGGTTTTCTTTTGTTCTCTGCTGTGTACTTTTTACTTTGTTCTTTTTTCTCCCTTCCTCCCCCATCTCCACCCCTGCTACAATTAAGCATATATAGATATCTATCTATATGCATATATGCGTACATATATATGCCCACATACATACATACATATATAAACATATGCTTTCCCTAACAGATTACTCCTAATCTTTGTTTTTAGGTTTGTTTGTATCTCTTATTTTCTATCCATCCTGACTCCTCTACTTTACTTCTACTTGTAACCTTGCCCCCCATTACTTAACCTAACCCCCCTCCAATGATTCCTCCCTTATTCTCCCATTCCCATAAATCTAAACACTTTTACATGCTCTTTTTTTTTTTTTTAAGCAATTGGGGTTAAGTAACTTGCTCAAGGTTACACAGCTAGTCATTATTTGTGTGTGGGTGCTCATTTTCTTTTTTTTTCTTTTTTTTTTGTATTAAAGTTTTATTAAAAGTAATATTACAGGATTATATGATCATAGACTTAGAGCAAGAAGAAACCTTACAGGTTATCTAGTCCCCAAACCTCACTTTACAGATAAGGAAACTGAGGACTAGACACGTAAATTGACTTGGCTAAGGATACAGAGGTAAAAGCATTAACTTCTTTGGGGACAACTTCCTTGGCTTTCATAACTAGAAAAGGCCACCTTAGATTCCTTTCTCTTAGAGTAAAAGGTAATTAAATGAACATATGTGGTATTACATGATGGGTGTACATACTGCTGTACCAAGCAATTTCTCAAGTAGAATACTTTCTTTTTTTTTTTAAATTAAACAAATGCTTTATTAACTTCTGGTTTACATCATTCATTTCCACCAGATTATGAGTTACATTTTCCCCCATTTTTCCCTACCCCCACCCCAGAATAGCAGTCCCACCAGATATCCCCTCATCCAATCTGCTCTCTCCCATATCTTTCCCCATACCCCCCTTCGACTTTGCCATTAGGTCAAGGTGAATCTCTGAGCCCCACTGCCTGGACATCTTATGAAACATTTAATTTTAAAACTTCGATTTTCAGATCCATTCCCTTTCTCTCCTGTCACCCACTCCCTCTGAGAAGATAAGCAATTCAGTATGTGTTGTACATGTATATCTATGCAAAATATTACCATAGTAGATATATTGTAAGAGACTGCTTATATTTCCCTCCCACCTGTCTCACCTCCCACCTGGTCCATTCCCTACTTTGATCCTGTCCCTCTTTGATAGTGGGTACTTCTAACCTCCCCTCTCCCCAGAATGCCCTCTCCTCCATCATCTCCCTTTCCCCTACTCAGGAGAGTGAGTGAGGGCAAGATATTCCATTTAGTATGTATGTGATTCTCTCCTTGAGCCAACTTCAATGAGAATATGCTTTTGCCTTTTTGCCTTCCTGTTCTTCCCCTCCCCTGCAACTACTTCCCCTTGCCTCTTCTGCATGAGATAGTTTGCCCTATCCTGTCTCTCTCCATCTCCTCTTGCCACTTTCCTCTCTCACCTCTTGACTTCACCCCTTAAGAATCATCCCTTCCTTGGGGCGGCTAGGTGGCGCAGCGAGCAGAGAGCCAGCCCTGGAGCGAGAAGGACCCGAGCTCGGATCTGGCCCCAGACACCCAACACACAAACAAAAACCCAGCCCCGTGAATCTGGGCAAGTCACCCAACCCCAATTGCCCTCCAAAAAAAAAAATAATCATCCCTTCCCATCAAATTCATCCTGTGCCCTCTATCCATGTATACCTGTGAACATATGCCATGTACCCTTCTTCAATTATTTTCATAATGAGAAAGGTTTCATCAAACACAGTTATTGTTTTTCCGTGTAGGGCTGTAAATAGTCCAACTCTGATAAGTTCCTTTTGATTTCTTTTCCTTGATTGCCTTCTCAAGCATCTCTTGCTTCTTGTGTCTGAATGTCAAATTTTCTATTCAACTCTGTTTTTTTCATCAGGAATGCTTGAAAGTCCTCTATTCCACTGAATGACCATATTTTCCCCTGAAACAACATACTCAGTTTTGCTGGGTAGGTGACCCTTGGGTTCATTCCCAGCTCTTTTGCCCTCTGGAATATCATATTCCATGCCCTTCTATCCCTCAATGTAGAAGCTGCCAGGTCCTGTGCCACTCTGATTGTGTTTCCACAATATTGAAATTGTTTCTTCCTGGCTGCTCGTAGTATTTTCTCCTTGATCTGGGGATTCTGGAACCTGGCTATAATATTCCTGGGAGTTTTTTTGGGGGATCTTTTTCAGGAGGTGATCTGTGGATTCTTTCAACCTCTATTTTGCCCTCTGGGTCTAAAACATCAGGGCAGTTTTCCTTGAGAATTTCTTTAAGGATGATTTCTAGGTTCTTTCTTTGATCATGGCTTTCAGGTAGTCCAATAATTTTTAAATTGTCTCTCCTGGATCTATTTTCCAGGTCAGTGGTTTTTCCTATGAGATATTTCACATTGCCTTCTATTCTTTCATTTGTTTGGATCTGTTTAATAGTATCTTGATTTCTCATAAAGTCGCTAGCTTCCATTTGCTCCAGTCTAACTCTGAAGGAATGAATCTCCTCAGTGAGCTTTTGAGATTCTTTTTCCATCTGGCAAATTCTGCTTTTTAAGGCATTCTTCTCCTCATTGCCTTTCTGAGCCTCTTTTGCCATTTGAGTTAGTCTATTTTTTAAGGTGTTATTTTCCTCAGCCAGGCTGTTGACTGTCATTTCATACTTTTCTTGCATCTTTTTCATTTCTCTTCCCAATTTTTCCCCCACTTCTCTTATCTGCTTCTTAAGGTCCTCTATGGCCTGTAGCCAGCTTGTATTTTCATTTGGGGCTTTTGGTGTAGGAGTTCTGACCTCACAGTCCTCCTCCATGCTTTGAGCCTCTTTGCCCCTTAAATAGTAGTCCAATGTTGAACTTTTCTGTTTATTTTGTTTTGTTTGCCTAGGCATATTGCCACTTAATTACTTGATTTTGGGGCTTGTTGCCACAGTAGGACTCTGCCACCAGACAGGGGAGCTTCCGCCCAAACGTGGGGTCTTCACAACTTCCGCCAGTTGGGTGGCCTCTGTAAAGCCTCCACCCACTCTGTCAAGTTGGATACCCACCCCAAACTTCCCCCCAAGACCACAATCCAGATCCAGGTAGTTTAAAGCAAAAGCGATTAACCCCCAGACTGATTGCTGGATCTTCCTACAGTTCGCAGACCAGGAGCTAGAGCCACTACTGACGCTGCAAGATGGCTTCTGTGCAGCTGTTTCTTCAGCAACTTTTTGCCCCTAGGGGAGGAAGCCACGTGTTCCCCAAATACTGGTCCCAAAGTCCATAGGGCACTAACCTCTCACTTTGTCCTAGGCATATCTGTGCTGATAATTCTGGGATCGCCACAATTGCTGGTGTTCTGGGGTTCCACCAGGCGGCTGAAGGCCCGGCTAAAACCACGGACCTGGGCTCGGCTCTTCGGGCTGCGCTGTAGGTTCCCAGCGCGCTGTGCTGCTTGCTCTCAGAGCTCTGCGCTGGCCGCTCCCTGCAGGGCTGCTGGGCTGTCCTCAGCAGGAGGTTAGCTTCTCTGTGCCGTTCTGTGGGTGCTGTGGCTCCAGAAGTTGTTAGGAGCTCCTTTTCACATTGTTTGAAATTTGTGTGGGGCAGAGCACATTGGAAATGCTGTTTCTACTTGGCCATCTTGGCTCCACCCCCGGGTGCTCATTTTCTGAGGCTGGATTCGATCTCGGGTCATCCCAACTCCGAGGCCGGCGCTCTTACTCACTGCGCCACCTAGCCGCCCCTTTTTAGGGCAATTGGGGTTAAGTAACTTGCCCAAGGTCACACGGCTAGGTTTTTGTTTGTGTGGGTTAAGTGTCTGAGGCTGGATCCGAACTCAGTTCCTTCTGACTCCAGGGCCGGCACTCTATTCACTGCGACACCTAGCCGCCCTTACATGCTCTTTTGACCTATCCCCTCACCCTCCCCTCTAAAGATCCCTGCTGACCCTGAGTATTTTTTCTTTCTAAATTTAGAAGACTTTTATACTTTTCTAAATGTGTATGTATGATTCTCCTCTTAAACCCATTCCTGATGGAAGTAGGTTTCCAGAACTAACAGCCTTCCTTCCCATTAGATGGGATGCTTTGTATTGGTTCTTCCTCTTCCATCTCATTTGTATAAGATAATTATTCTTTTTAGCTATTCCTGAAGGGTTTTATTTTTTGAAGTCATATCATGCTCAGGTTTACATCAATTCTTCTTATGAACTACCCAATTACTAATAACAATCTTACACATACATTTCACATTTTTCATACATAAAAGGTAGACCACCTGTTCTTATTGAGTCCCTTGTAACTGATCTTTGGTATATACCTTATGTTTCTCTTAGCTCTTGTATGTCAAATCTTCTATTAAGTTCAGTTTTTTTTTTTTTTAAACAAAGGCTTGGAAATCTGACAATTTGTTAAATGTCCATTTTTTTTCATTCAGAATTATGCTTAGTTTTTCTGGGCATGATATTTTTACTGGAAGCCCAGTTATTTTGCTCTTTGATATATAGTGTTCTAAGACCTGTGGTCTTTTAGGGTTGCCGCTGCTAGGTCTTATGTGATTCTACATGTGTCACCCCTATATGGAAATTGCTTTGTTTTTCTTGTTACTCATAATATTTTATCCTTGAGCTGGGGGTTTCTGAATTTGACTGTAATATTCCCGTGGATTTTCCTCATAGAATCTCTTTCAGGTGATGATTGGTGAATTTTTTGTTTTTATTTTTCCCTCTTGTTCTAATGCTGAAGTTCAGTACAATTTTCTTCAATTATTTCTTATATTATTGAATCAAGATTACTTTTTTCTCCTCATACTTTTCATGTAGTCCAATCAGTTCTCAGATCAGTAGTTTTTCTTATGACATATTTCACATTCTCTTCTATTTTTTATTCTTTATATTTTCCTGTATTACTTCTTGACGTCTTATATAATTTCATTGGCTCCCGCTTGCCCAATTCTGATTTTCAAGGAGTCATTTTCTTCCTCATGATTCTAGATCCTCTTTTCTAAATGGTTGAATTCTTTTTTATAATCTTTTTCTTGGATTGTTTTTGTTTTTTCTTAATTTCTCTCATTTGATTTTTAAAGTCTTTTTAAAGTTCTTCTGTGAATTCTTTTTGGGAAAGTGACCATTTGTCATTACTCTTTGGGGTAGAAGAGGGTTTCTTTGCTTCACTCTCCTCCTCTGAAGATCAACCCTGGTTTTCTCTACTCACATAGTAACTTTCTATGTTTGGATTCTTTCTTCTTTGCTTGTGCATTTTTTTTAATAGCTTAGTTTTTGTAATCACTTCTAGTCCTGCAGTATGGGTCATCGTGCCTCTGGTCTCCTTCAATACTTTTCTCTGACCTTGAACCCAAACCAAGATATCCAGCCTCCTGAAAGTGCCCACAGTCAATGGAAACCCCATCCTACTGCTTCTGCACTCACCAGGGCATTTGCTGATTCCTCCTCGTCCCACTGAGTCTCTGCAGCACAGCTGGCTCTGGCATTCCCTGTCAGTAGAGTTCCTCCATCTTCCCCAGCTCTGATTCCTTAAAGGCAGGAGATGTTTTTCATTTTTTTGTTTTCGCCTCTCTAGGATTATTTCAGTGTTTTGGACCATAGTAGACTCTTGGTAAATAAACTTTTGTCAAATTGAATCACCCTTGTCATACCACAGATAGGGAAAGGAGATAAGGGGAACAGAACAAGCATTTATTAAGCACTTACTGTATGCCAGGCATTATGCTGAACACTTTATGTATTTGGTCTCATTTGATCCTCACAACAACTCTGGGATCCAGGTGCTATCATTCCTCCCAATTTACAGAACTACAAACCATGTAATAGGATGATCAGTTGATTGGAGGAATAGCAAATATTTGGCCTGGGGAGGAACAGATCTGGTACAGATGGGTTTATAATGCTTAGAAGTTTTCAAATATGAAGAGCTGTTGTACAGCAGACAGTGTTCTGCCTGTAGGTCAGAAGTAGGAGCTAGAGGTGCCAACGACAGAGAGGTAGATTTCAGATCAATAGAATGGAAAGCTTCCTAACAGAGCTGTCCTAAAATGGTTAGGTCTTTCTCAGGAAGGAGCAAGTTTCCCATCAGTAGAGACATTTAAGCAAAGCTTAAGTAACCACTGTTGCAGATTTTATACAGGAGATTTATATTTCAGATATAGACTGGAATGTGTATCTTCTAAGACTTCTTCCAATTCTGTTCTCCACACCTGTATTACCACCTTACCCCCCCACCTTTGATAATCCCTAGTTTCTTCAAAGCCAAGTTCACATGCCACTTCCTAATTGAGGCCTTTCCAGACCTCTCTGACTGCTAGTGTGTACTCTCATTATCTTGAATTTATTTTGTTTATGTGTACATGTTGTCTCCCTTGAGAGAATGTGAGCTCCTTGAGGGTGGGGTCTATTCTTTTTGTCTTTGCATCCCCAGTACCTATCACCATGCCTGGTACATTGTAGGAGCTTAATAAATACTAGTTATTTGATTAATTGGCTTTGAGATTCTAACTATGATAAATACCTATTTCTATGCAGTTCTAGATTTTCAGTCCACACCCTTGTTCAACAATCACATATATATGTATATATAATATATACACACATATGTGAGTATTAAATATGTATATTTAGGTATGTTTATGTATATGTACATATATGCATATATATGCATAGACATGCATGTATGCTTTTCAGCTCTTGCACTCTCATCCTGAGGTCCCTGTTATGAGGATACCTATAGCTATACTTCACTTTGTACCCTGGCCTTCTCACCAGTCACTTAAAGCACCTTTATCTCACTTTTCCACTCTGGAACTATAATCAAATGAATACTGCCACTGCTATTGGAAAAGCTGCGGCAATCCTCTCCACTATGGCTCTGCTTAACTTCCCACTAATTTTCCAAAGCAGAATACCTCTTTTTGGCCAGCTCTCCCATGTAAGTTGGATCTTACTGTAATAATGTAAGCTTCCTGATGGTAGGGACTATTTTCATTCTTGTACTTATACTCACTGTTCTTGACACAGTCCTTGCCATATTGTTAGTGCTTTATCATCATCCATTCCCTCATTTATTTAAAATCCTCATGTTTCCTATAGTTGTTGTCTACAGCCATAACTCACTAAGTTGAAAGTAGTTCTCAAATTGTGATAATCTTTTATAGGATCCTCTGCAGTTTCTGGAAATGGGTTTCCTCTCCCCCAGTGATTGAGGGCACTACATTCTCTCTCTATTTCTGTCACCTCTATCTCATTGTCTGTCTTTCCCTCTTCCCTCCCATGCCAGGGCAAACTCTCCTCATTGCACTGACAATGTGTTGGATGGTTCCACTTTGCCAAGCACCTAACACCTGCCTCCTGAAAGTAAGAGAAAGCTCTCAACTGCATTTCACACAATGACATCAGTGTGCCACAGTGATTTTCACCTCAAACACCAGATAAACATTACCTATGTTTATGGAGTTTAACATAACTCAATATGGAATTGTTAACTTGTTTTGTGTTTACTAAGTTCAAAATAAAAAAGTATTTAATTTAGAACAGAACTCCACAGATCAAATTCAAAAATTCTCCCACCCCAATGTGAAGCATCTTTCCAGTGGTAGAGACCTAGGGATTACTTAATGGATCCTACATAGCTTAGCTATGCCTCTTATCTCACAAGGATGGTGGGGGAGGGGGAAGCACATCATTGTGGACATCTGTGTTAAAACTGTAGCTTGTTCTGGTCTCCCTGATCATCCCCCCATTCTAGTAAGTTTTAGCAGGAAATAAGATTGCAAAGGAAAACCTGGAAATCACAGGAGCATAATTTACAAATTGTACCATATATGAACTAAAATTCACATCCTGGTAATAATACAAGCTGAATAAGGGAAAACTCTCTAGATGGTGCATGTCCAGGTTCTGGTCCTATGAAATGTAAATTCCAGACAAAATCCAGGTCTTCACAGCTTCAGACCAGCAGAATATCAAAAAGGTGCTGATAACTTTGGGATGACAACTTTGAAGTTTTACCCATAACTTTGAGATTCATTATTTAATGAAATAACCCTAAGGTGGTACAGATAGAAGTTGGTCTGCTCCCCCCCCCCAAAAAAAAATCCTAAAAAAATGAGACTTCAAACTCTTCCCCTCACAGCCCTCTCCCATCTCGGTTGAGTTCATGCTGCTGAGTGCTCCTAACTTTAATCCATGGTTACATGAAAGATATTCTCTGCCTCTCTGCCTCCCTGTCCTCTGTCTTTCTTCACTATTTCATTCTGTCAGCACACCACCCTCTATCTCTGTACCACATTTCACTGCCTATCTCTGCCTTTATGGATTTTATTTTTTGCCCCCATACCCTCTGTGTGTAATTAAAATGTGATCACTGCCTCATTTTCTGCTGCCAATCATGCTCTTTCCTGGGGAGTACTCAAAGAACCCAGCATGTCTGCCCCCATTTCAAAAATTGATTATTAATTCAAGATCCTGACATTAACTTTTGGGAAAAAAAAAAGGAAAAATTCTTTAAAATCTTCCCTAGAGACCTCTTACAAGACTGGATTGTCAAGGGAACTGATTATTGCAATGGGAATCATCATCTTCATTGCTTTCATTGTTGTTATTATTGTTA
Organism: Gymnobelideus leadbeateri; assembly: GCA_011680675.1. Classification (NCBI taxonomy): domain Eukaryota; kingdom Metazoa; phylum Chordata; class Mammalia; order Diprotodontia; family Petauridae; genus Gymnobelideus; species Gymnobelideus leadbeateri. Next base: position 17,358 of record WOXC01000240.1, read on the forward strand.
GTAACAACAATAACAATAATAATTTAAATAAGGCATTAGTATCTAGTTTTCTATTATCTGGAACCATCCCCAGGAACTTTTTTAAGGCACATTATAAAAGATGCACTTGTTATAAATGTTTTAAGTCATAGAATGCTTCTTTAGGCTCTAGAATGAATTATAGATCTTAGAGCTTGGAAAGTACCTCAAAGGATGATTTTGTCCCTAGCCTTCAGACAGCCATGACAGCATTCTCATTTTATTGATGAGGCAAGTGAGGACCAGTGACGTTATGTGACTTGCCACTGGCTAGACAAGCACCTAGAAGTTTACAGGAGAAAAAATAACCCAAGAAAGGAGATAATAGCAAAATAGATGGCTTCCCTATTGCCATACTCTAATGTCCAAGGTTTAGGAAATAAGAGAAATTAGAAATACCATAGGTCTTAGTGGATAAACTTTGGGAGTGGAATTGTTGTTCAATCACATCCTGCTCTTCATGACACCGTTTAGGGTTTTAGCAAGGGTACTGGAGTGATTTGTCATTTCCTTCTCCAGCTCCTCTTACAGATGAGGAAACTGAGGCAAGTGGGTGCCCAGGGTTACAAGCTAATAAGTGTCTGAAGCCATATTTGACTCCAGGCTCAGCACTCTATCCCCTGTGCCACCTAGCTGCCCCTGAAAGTGGCAGGAAGACCTGAATGCAAATCCTACATAACAAGTGGTCTCTGACAAGTCACTAAAATTTTCTGGACCTCATTTGCCCCATCAATGAGATGGACAGAATAATAATACTTATTTCAAAGGGTTGTTAAGAGAATCAAATAAGATATGTAAATTGCTTTGCAAACCTTAAAGTTTTATATAATAGTTAGCTATTGTGCTTACTATTGTGTGATTGCTATACTACTGATAAAAGTGGGTGGGGATGATGAAATCATTGAAGGTAGATACAACTTTTAGAACTCTCTTGGAAAGCTGGGACTAATTTACCCTCACTTATCTAAAGCACCTAGTCCTACTTAGAGCCTTTGGATTAGATTTACCGATTGTCCCTTTTAGGCTTATGATTCTGTATCACTGCTCATCAAAGAATGTCATCTCAGCTTGAACAAAGACATGATCTGACTCTTGCATTTTTTCTAACTTTTCCAATACCCTAGGGTTTCATGGTTTTCTCTTTCACATTTATTTATTTTATTTTTAATTTATGGAATAAAACAAGCATTTCTATAACATAATATAAAAGACGATTTGCACATGAAACTACAACTCTAGTATGTACAAGTTGCAGTTCCTTTTAAATAGATAATAAAGTTATCATATACATTTTCTTTTTTCCTAGATGGCTACCATTTGACTCATTAGTCACAAATCGTGTGTGTGTGTGTGTGTGTGTGTGTGTGTGTGTGTGTGTGTGTGTGTGTAAAATTGTTCTATACATGCTTCTATTTATCGATTCTTTCTCTGGATGGAGATACCATCCTTCATTTGTTCTTTACAGTTAATTTGGGTATTCATGATAGTAAAAAATGACACATTCACTCACAATTTTTCTTCAAACAATACTGCTGTTACTATATACAATGTTGTCCTGGTTCTGCTCTTTTGGCTCTTCATTGTTTTGTGTAAGCCTATATATGATTTTCTAAAATCATTGAGCTCATCATTTGTTAGAGCACAGTAGTACCCCATTACAATTATATACCACAGCTTGTTCAGTCATTCCCCAATTGATGGGCATCCCTGCAATTTGCTACCACAAAGAGGGCTGCTACAAACATTTTAGATAAAAATTTAGTTTTTTTTCCCCCTAATCATCTTTGGAAATAGACCTGGTAGTGGTATTGCTGGTTCAAAGGGTATGGGTAGCTTAATAACTCTTTGGGCATAATGTCATATGGTATACCAGAGGATGTCCTGATATAGGAGGGGTGGGAAACTCAAATATGAAACTCTGAAGATACAAACAATTCTGATGATAAAGGGAAAACAGGAATTATCTAAAGAGATTGATAGGGATGCCAAGGGAACTTAACAATGCATTTAGATCTTCTAAAGGTTGTGTAATAGAAAGAATCAAGAACCAGTAATGGGAGGATGAATATGAATGTGGTAGCACAGTCCTCCAAGTAGCACATAGAGCTATGTTTGGGCCCAGGGGAGCTAAGACACTCATCCTCCCTCTCTAACAAGTGCCAAAGCTCTGGATGTATGTGAGAGGACTGGATTCAGTCCTCTAATTAGAAGAGTCAGGTTCTGTTTTTTGAACACTCCAAGTCTTGAGAGAGAATCACTTTAAGATTAGAGTTGGTATGTCTAGGATGTTCCCAGAAGAAAACTACTTAATATACAATGTAGATGAAATGCAGGACAATTATTTACTTACTTGAACACAATAGAAAAGCTTAAAATGCTAAAGACTCACAGAGGCACAATGACCAAGATTTAAACATGAATTAGTAATTTTTAACTTTTATCCCACTCTCCAGGGAGGTTCATACTTACTTAAAACATCAAAATACTAGATTTTTTTTTCAGTCTGCTGAATTGACATTCACCTTTATCTCAGCATTACATTGTCCTCAAGCTCTTTCAAGGTCAGGAAGACCTGAATGCAAATCTTTCCCCAAACACAATGATATAAAAATTTATAAAACTGCTACATATAACACATATAAAACTTTAAAGCTTGTAAAGCACTTTCCGTAGATAATTTCATTTGCTTCTCTTAACAACTCTATGAGATAAGTATTAGAATTCTGTCTCTGAACAAACCAGGTTCTTCTTGTTGGTGATGGCTATCTTTTCCTGAAAATATTGCAGTACTTGCAAAAGGTTCCTTTTTCCTGTTGTTATGTGGCATTTTCTGAGGGATTTAGGAGTTACTAAGTAGATACCTTTTAAAAAAAATCAATTTTCAGGTTTGTTGTTTAGGCTCCTATGCTGAGCTAGGAGTGGGGGGGAGGGAAACGCATAGAAGATGATCCTGCTACAGAACACAGTCTCAGGTGTAGGTTCACCTGGGCAGCATGTGTATTCATAATCTCCATCACTACCAGAAGTGGGGAAGGGTGTCTATTTGCCTATAGTGGCAAGCAAAATAGGACTTTTTGCCCAAGTAATAATAATAATAATGATGATAACAATTAGCATTTATATAGTGCTAACTATATGCCAAACACTATGCTGTTTTACAGATACTATTTGATTTAATCTTCACAACAACCTAACAATCTACAAAGTAGATGCTACTATTATCGCCATCTTATAGTTTAACAGTTTAAATGACTTTTCCAAAGTTAAGCAGCTTGTAAATATCTGAAACTGGATGTGAACTCAGTTCTTCCTGACTCCAGCCCCATAGCTCTGTCCATGGTGCCACCAAGTTCAGGAAAGTATTGGAAAGAGAGCTCGCCAAAGCCATGGAGTCACTACTGTTACGGTGACTGAGTCAGGGACAGGGGACTGCTTTTGCTGGTTCATTACTAGACTGTCTTGAGGAGCTTTGACTCAGCAGTCACCTCACCTCTCCACTCCCACTCCTGCTATGGGAGCCAAGATATTGCTGCATCATCCAAAAGCACTGGGTTTTTCAGCATTGTTCAATCTAATCAATGAATTTAACATAAACTAGATTTGTATTTGACTTTGTCAAAGTGGAGTTTGTTATCAGAATTATTGAAAGAGGCCCTCATCTTAAGTGATAAAACATAATATAGCAAAATCCTGTACTGTATTCTATAGCATTAATTCCATGGGTAGTGTCAAATTGAGGCTTTCACAAAGGTCCATGATAGGTTGGTCTTCAAAGAAACCCCTCCCCCAACAATTTGATGCCATAAATATTTATTAAGAGCCAGCTATGGACAAAACACTTCTAGGTACTGGGGATAGAAAAAAAACAGAAAAAAATCCTTATTTAAGAAATTTGCAGGTGATGGAGGGACAAATGGATGGGATAGGGCCTGTGATAAAGTAAATACAAGATATTTTGAGGAGAGACAGTGCTAGCATCTGGGGTGCTCAGGAAAGGCTTCATAGTACAGGGGCCACCTGAACCTTAAAGGAAGACAAGGACCATGTCAATTATCTGTAGGATTTATATTTCATAATTATGCAGATAATTTCCCTATTTTAGCCCAAAATTGTGGTAGAATGTTAAATAATTCAAACAAAATTTGATTTGAGGGTAGGTAGAATCATACAGAATATTAACTCAAATGTTTAATTTCCCTAGAGTGATTTGCATGTCTTCCCCCTCCCACTCCCCCCCCTTTAAAAAAAAAACTCTCTTGTACTAGAAATAAAGTTAGAAGTCTTGAATTCCAGCCTTAGATCTGCTTGAAAGTCAGCCGACTGATTTTGGACAAGTCACTTCAACTCCATAGACCTCTGTTTTTTTTTTTTTGTTTTGTTTTGTTTTAACTGTGCAACGAGGAGGTTATATTAGATATCCCCTACCTTTTGGAGGGAGGCAATGAGGTCTAAGTGACTTGCCCAGGGTCACACAGCCAGCTGAACTCAGGTGCTCCTGATTCCAGGGCTGGTGCTCTATCCACTGCACCACCTAGCTTACTTCTAGATAATTTTTAACATCCCTTTCTGGGGTATGATTCCATGAAATATATATATATATATATAAAGAATATACTGGTATTCCTATATAATTTATCCTGTCTGAGATTGAGCTTTGAAAAGTTTCTCTTAATATTGTTACAGTATCAAGAAATTATAGCTGGTTCTGCTCCCTATGCATAAAAAAAGGGTTTTTTTTTTTAGAAGGGAGAGAAAATAATATTTATTAATTGAAAAAATAATTACAAACGGAAAATTTTATCACTCTAAAACCCTCCGATGAGAGGGGAGGTAAAATGATTTATTCATAGATATGAAATAAGATAGTGATAGCTGAGATTAGAACTCAAAGCTTTCCCTCCCTGTCAGCCCTAGAATTCTTGTTCAACTGTCTTTTTTTTCTAGTTGCTAAGCAACTGAATGTAGTCTGATAGCAAATGAACTGACTGAGAATCCTTCCTAGTAAGCTTTCTCTGTGTCGGTAGTCCAGTTTTGTTATTTTTTTTAGAAAGAGAATTTCTTTCTCCCTTATTTCAAACTTATCTTTTTCTTATTAGGAATGACTCACTAAGGGGCTATTTAAGGAGGAATTTGACATACTTACTTGAGGTCTTAGGTCAGGCAAAATGATACTTGGTTTTATATTCTGGTTGTTCAGCATTCACTAAAATAATTTCTTACCAGAACTTCTGCCATGGAGCTTTGGAAAAGTCTGTGGAGGAGCCCCTGTGGACCAGTTATCTTCACTCAGTTTTATGCTCCTTAACCTCAGCCAGTCATTTTGCTAATACTTGTTGATGACCAAGGGGAGCAGGCAAGAAGAGTTTTCATCACCACATGAAGAAAAATAACACGATACACAAACTCTTCTACTGGTCAATACTCTTGGTATGGGAAAGTGACATATCATTATGAAATAGTATTTAGTGATTGGATTCTGTTACTGGTGCTTCTAAAAGGTTGTTTCTCCAGTGGTAAGGTGATTATGACCTGGAAGAAATGGGTTTATTTGAGAATACCAAAGGTTTACTGAAATGGTTGTTAAAAATAAAGGAAATAGAGATAAAAATCTATACTTTTTCTAATCATTAATTCATTTTAATAAATTATACCTCATTGTTACAAACCCGACTTTGGGAGTAGGACTGGATACAAAGAGAAAGGTTGGGACCATTGAGTGTTATGAGGGGTAGAAGAGAAAGCTCCATTATGCAAAGTCATTTTCAGTCTACACCTGGGTCCCAATTGAAGTGATAGCAACTCTGAAGCATTTGAGAATTAATTATACCTTGCCTCCTCCACTCTGCCTAAATATTAAATATATTTTTATGTGCCCCATAACAGACTGTTGCCATGATACAAGCTGTAGTGACTTAGACTCAGGGGTCCTGGGTTCAAATCTTAGGTCTATCATTTGTTACCAGTGTAAATGTGGGCAAGCCAATTGACTTCTCTGGGCCTCAGTTTCCTTAGATCCTTGAGAAGGATGGTTTCATTCTTTGCATTTATATTCCCAGTGCATATCACAGTGATGTACACATAAGAAAGCACTTAAGTCAGTCAACAAACATTTAGTAAATCATTACTGTGTTCCAAGCAGTGAGCTAAGGGCTGAACTTAATACATGCTTGTTAATTGACTGTCAAATGAAAAGGCTGGACTAGATAACCTCTGAGGTCCATTTCAGCTTGAAATCTATGATCCTATGATCTTATTGAAAATATGTGGGCATGCAATTCCAAAATCCTTTTAAACTGACATAAATATAGTTTAGCAGAATGAGCCCTTCTTGGCAGCCTTTCGAACTTGCTTCTGAAGTGGGATGGCTTCCCCTTATTCCCACAGATTTCATCCACAGGCACACAATGAAAGAGAGAGAGCCAGGAAATCTTATTCATTTTCCAATTGGGAAGCTACATAGTAGGTAGTCTTCTCCCACATGGGCAGACTTTGAAATTATGCTGGGGCACAAAGGAGGCAATTATAGTGTCTTCCATCTGAATCAGGCTTTCAGGGCTGCGGTTCCACTTGGCTGCCTCACATCTCACTTCCTCTAAGCTGGTTCTTTGAAGAACTCTCTCCCTGTTTCAACACAGGTCTTTAGACTTCAGTCATGCAGCACTGTTTGCTACAGTCCTGGCGGCATGGGAGACACAGAAACCTTTGAGTCCTCAGGGCATTGTGCCACTGGGAGGGAGGCAAGACATGCCCGTGTTCTTTCTGCCCTGTCTTCTATGCTGGATCCTTTCCCTCTGGGGCCCACTGAGCTTTGGGTCATTGGAGTTTTGACTCAGTGCAGGCTACTCACCAAGATGCAGGCAGCTAGGGTTGGATAAAGCTAGCACAGAGAATAAAGCACTGACCCTGAAGTCAGGAGGACCTGAGTTCAAATCCGGCCTCAGATGCTAAACTGTGTAACCCTGGGCAAGTCACTTAACCCTGATTGCCTTAGTTTCTTCACTTGTGAAATTAGCTAAAGAAGGAAATGGTTGGGGTGGCTAGGTGGTGCAGTGAATAGAGCACCAGCCCTGGAGTCAGGAGTCCCTGAGTTTAAATCTGACCTCAGACACAACACAAAAACTAGCCCTGTGACCTTGGGCAAGTCAGTTAACCCCAATTGCCCTCCAAAAAGCAAAAACAGAAGAAGAAGAAGAAGAAGAAGAATAAGAAGAAGAAGAAGAAGAAGAAGAAGAAGAAGAAGAAGAAGAAGAAGAAGAAGAAGAAAATGGTAAGCATTACAGTATCTTTGCCAAGAGAACCCCAAATGGGGTTACAAATAGTCAGAAATGACTAAACAATGACAACTAAACAAGATTATTAAATTCTTTGTGGATAAGAGAAGCCCTCCTCTCTAATCCATCCCCTAGCCACAAAATACTACATGTTCTTTAAAGTCATGGGACTGTAGATCATAAATCTAAAAAGCTAGGAAGGATGTTAGAGGTCATCTAACCCAACTCTCCCATTTTACAGATGTAGAAATGAGGTCTGGGGAAATGGGTGTGGTAGAATGAATTACTTGACCAAGGTCATATATGCAATTAGTGTGAGAAGAAGGATCTGAACCCAGATCTCCTGACTTCATATTCATAGTTAGCTCTCTTTTCCCCAAACCATAATGCCTTCCATTCAGTGGGTGCTTAATAATGATGTTGACTGGGTGACAGACCAAACAGCAATGATATAGTTATACCTACACAGTTCTCGCTTGCCACTCTTGGAGCAATGGAAAGAGAACCAGGTTTTCAATCAGAGGACCGGGGGTTAAATCTGGTCTCTGCTCCTTCCTATCTATTTGAACATGAGCAAGTTATTAAGCTCTCTTGGTAGTAGTTATATTTATCTGTAAAAGGAAGTGGTCAGAAATGATGATTTCTAAAGTTTTTTCCAGTTCTGAGATTTGTATTTCATGTCACAACCCACCACATACACTTCTGCTCTATTTCTCCTGCTTGTAACCTTGGGGAAATAGGATACAGGACAGAGAAGAAGGAAGAAAGAAGATCTGGGTCCCAGTGCTTTTTCTGTTGTCTGCTTAACATCTTGACAATCTATAGACCTCTCTATTTTATTCTCTTTTTCTCCTGTGAGAAGAATATAAAATGTTACTCTCCTTACCCATTTTGCCTTTTCAGAGCAGAAAAATGTTCCAAAGATACATGGATTAGAATGTATCTAAATCTAAAAAAAAAAAAAAGTTCTCCACTTTCTAGATGACTGTGGTAGGGCAAGCTTCACTATAAGAAGAACTGGAATTCTCTTATGTACCCTAACTTTAAGGGATGCTACTGGACCCCTAGCATTAATATTTCCAATTTAAAATCTCACCACTAGAGATTTACCTTTTGAGAAACAATTGTTTCCTGTTAAGATGTAAATATCTCTGCAAAGGGTAGCACATTACTCCATTATCATAGATCTTTGAGTTGGAGATAATTTAGTTCTGCCACAGTTCTATTTTATAGATGAAGAAACTGAGAAAGAATAGTCACTTGGCCAAAGTCGGGAAAGCCAACAATATTGAAACTAGGGTCCTCTGACCCCTAATCTCTGATTTTCCCACTAGTCCAGTCCTTTCGGCACTAACACCCCTATTCACAAGATCTTTGCCAAAAAGTTCTTTGAGAGGTGTCCACATTCTCCACCAAAGTTGTTAAGGTTACTATTTAGAATTAATTCCCAAAGAAACCAAGTCTTAAAATCCAGAGACTTTTTCAGTTTGGTAATAATGCATCTTGAAAAATTGCATTCAGTAAGTTACATATGACGATTTTTCATAGAAAATGGAGATGTACATACAAAACTACCCTCTAAAAATGTTGTTTATCTTAGAGAAATTTTCCTTAAAAATAAGTACTTGAATCGAAAAATAATTTCTTTGCATAGGAAATTTTGTCTCTATAGCAAAACCTAACTGGTATTAAGACTACAAGGAGGCACATAGAAGGAAAAGAGTATTGTATATTTAGATGGGTATTATACATTTAGTTGAAACGTTTGAGCATCTGGCCAACAGGTCTGGATGTCCTAAGGTCCCAAGACAGCCACAAAAATTAAACAATTCCCAAATAAAGTCAATGAATTAATGATCTAGGAAGTTGCCCTTTGAATACAAATTCAATTGACCAGAGCAGATGAAAGCTCTCAACTCTGACAACATTGTTATCAGAAGAGCTTCACACCTGTTACAGGGCTATATCTCTCCTAGTAATTTTCATTTAGAGCATTTCTGATTCACAAGGCTGTCAGTCAAAGGTCACTTCTTTCTTCAGATTTCTTCCAATGTCATTGCAGGTGATAGGGAAGTTTGAGAAGAAAGAATGTGTTAAGATGTCCTTTCCTTCATCACAGAGCTTCCTGGAGAGTTCAAGATTAACTAATTTCTATTAGATATGAAATACTCTTCCTTTTGTCTTTCTTAATGTTGACTAGTTCCTCCCTGAGGAGTTGGGGTTATCTGTGGCCCGTCCTCTCCATTTCATTTTCCTTTTGCAAAATTTGTGCTCATTAATTAGTGTTGGGGCTCAGCTGACAATACTAAAGAATTACTGAAATGGTTATTACAGAAACAGTAAATAGGGATCAAAATCTCCACTTTTTCTGATCATTAGTTCATGTTTACAAATTAGATCTCATAGTTACAAACCTTTCTTTCAGAGTGGGATTGTCGGGTACAAAAAGTGGGCGGAGCCAAGATGGCAGAGTAGAAACAGCACTTCCAAGGTGCTCTGTCCCACACAACTTCCAAACAATGTAAAAGGGGACTCTGAACAACTTCTGGAGCCCCAGCACCCACAGAACTATACAGAGAAGCTAACCTCCCGCTGAGGAGAATCTAGCAGCCCTACAGGGAGGGGCGAGTGCAGCGCTCTGAGAGCAGGCAACACAGCACACTGGGAACCCACAGCGCAGTGCTCTGGGAACTGAGCCCAGGCCCCCGCCATTTTAGCCCTAGGGCAGCTGGGCCAGCAGCCAGCTGTAGGGACCCCAGAACACCAGCAGCTGTGGTGATTCCAGAATTATCAGCACAGATATCCCTAGGACAAAGTGAGAGGTTAGTGCCCTATGGACTTTGGGACCAGTATTTGGGGAACTCGTCAGCTTCCTCCCCTGGGGGTGAAAAGCTGCTGAAGAAACGGGGCACAGAAGCCATTTTGCAGTGTTAGTGGCGGCTCTAGCTCCTGGTCTGGGAACTGTAGAGAGATCCAGCAATTAGTCTGGGGGTTAATCTCTCTTGCTTTAAACTGCCTGGATCTGGATTGTGGTCTGGGGGGAGGTTTGGGGTTGGTATCCAATTTTCCAGAGTGGGTGGAGGCTTTACAGAGGCCACCCAACCTGTGGAAGTTGTGAAGACCCCATGTTTGGGACGGAAGCTCTCCTGTCTGGTGGCAGAGTCCTACTGTGGCAATAAGCCCCCAAATCAAGTAATTAAGTGGCAGCATGCCTAGGCAAAAGAAACAAAATAAACAGAAAAATTCAACATTGGACTCCTATTTTAGGGGCAAAGAGGCTCAAAAAGCATGGAGGAGGACTGTGAGGTCAGAACTCCTGCACCAAAAGCCCCAAATGAAAATACAAGCTGGCTACAGGCCATAGAGGACCTTAAGAAGCAGATAAGAGAAGTGGGGGAAAAATTGGGAAGAGAAATGATAAAGATGCAAGAAAAGTATGAAATGACAGTCAACAGCCTGACTGAGGAAAATAATACCTTAAAAAATAGACTAACTCAAATGGCAAAAGAGGCTCAGAAAGGCAATGAGGAGAAGAATGCCTTAAAAAGCCGAATTTGCCAGATGGAAAAAGAATCTCAAAAGCTCACTGAGAAGAATCATTCCTTCAGAATTAGACTGGAGCAAATGGAAGCTAGTGACTTTATGAGAAATGAAGATGCTGTTAAGCAGATCCAAACAAATGAAAGAATAGAAGGCAATGTGAAATATCTCATGGGAAAAACCACTGACCTGGAAAATAGATCCAGGAAAGAAAATTTAAAAATTATTGGACTACCTGAAAGCCATGATCAAAGAAAGAACCTAGAAATCATCCTTAAAGAAATTCTCAAGGAAAATTGCCCTGATGTGTTAGACCCAGAGGGGGAAATAGAGGTTGAAAGAATCTACCTATCGCCTCCTGAAAAAGATCCCAAAAAGAAAACTCCTAGGAATATTATAGCCATGTTCCAGAATTCCCAGATCAAGGAGAAAATACTCCAAGCAGCCAGGAAGAAATAATTTCAATATTGTGGAAACACAATCAGAATGGCACAGGACCTGGCAGCTTCTACATTGAGGGATAGAAGGGCATGGAATATGATATTCCAGAGGGCAAAAGAGCTGGGAATGAACCCAAGGGTAACCTACCCAGCAAAACTGAGTACCTTGTTTCAGGGGAAAATATGGTCATTCAGTGGAATAGAGGACTTCCAAGCATTCTTGAGGAAAAAACCAGAGTTGAATAGAAAATTTGACATTCAAACACAAGAAGTAAGAGATGCTTGAGAAGGTAATCAAGGAAAAGAAATCAAAAGGAACTTATCAAAGTTGAGCTATTTACAGTCCTTCATGGAAAAACAATAACTGTGTCTGATGAAACCTTTCTCATTATGAAAATAATTGAAGAAGAGTATATGGGCATATGTTTACAGGTATATATGGATAGAGGGCACAGGTTGAATTCGGTGGGAAGGGATGATTCTTTTTTTTTTATTTAAACAAATGCTTTATTAACTTCTGTTTTACATCATTCATTTCCACCAGATTTTGAGTTACAATCATTCCCCCCCCTGTTTTTCCCCTACCCACCCTCCCAGAACAGCAGTCCCGCAAGACATCACTTCCTCCAATCTGCTCTCTCTCCTATCCTCTCCCACACCCCCTTCGACCTCTCCATTAGAGGAAGGTGAATCTTTGTGTCCCAATACCTGCACATCTTATCTCCCAATTACAAGCAAAAGAGTATTAATAATAGTATTTATATATATTTGAAACATTTAATCTTAAGACCTCGAATTTCAGATCCATTTCCTTCCTCCCTTGTCACCCATTCCCTCTGGGGAGATAAGTAATTCAGTATATGTTGTACATGTCTAGCTATGCAGAACATTATCATAGTAGATATGTTGTACAGGGCTGCTTATAATTCCCTCCCCCTCATCCCACCCCGCACCTGGTCCATTCCCCACTTGATCCTGTCCCTCTTCCATAGTGGGTACCTCCAACCTCCCCTCCCCACAAGGATGCCCTCCCATCCATCATCCCTCCTCTCCTCCCCCTTCCCCCCATTCTGCT
>WOXC01000241.1:0-120156 GCA_011680675.1 Gymnobelideus leadbeateri
TTTTCCATATAGGAATGTAAAATAGTTCAACTTTGATAAGTTCCTTTTGATTTCTTTTCCCTGATTACCTTCTCAGGCATCTCTTGCTTCTTGTGTCTGGATGTCAAATTTTCTATTCAATTCTGGTTTTTTCCTCAAGAATGCTTGAAAGTCCTCTATTCCACTGAATGACCATATTTTCCCATGAAACAAGATACTCAGTTTTGCTGGGTAGGTGATTCTTGGTTTTATTCCCAGTTCTTTTGCCCTCTGGAATATCATATTCCATGCCCTTTGATCCCTCAGTGTAGAAGCTGCCTGGTCCTGTGCTATTCTGATTGTGTTTCAACAATATTGGAATTGTTTCTTCCTGGCTGCTTATAGTATTTTCTCCTTGATCTGGGAGTTCTGGAACCTGGCTATAATATTCCATTTTATTTTGGGGGGGGGATCTTTTTCAGGAGGCAATTGGTAGATTCTTTCAACCTCTATTTCCCCCTCTGGGTCTAAAATATCAGGGTAATTTTCCTTTAGAATTTCTTGAAGGATGATTTCTAGGTTCTTTCTTTGATCATGGCTTTCAGGTAGTCCAATAATTTTTAAATTATCTCTCCTGGATCTATTTTCCAGGTCAGTGGTTTTTCCCATGAGATATTTCACATTGCCTTCTATTCTTTCATTTGTTTGGACCTGTTTAACAGCATCTTGATTTCTCATAAAGTCACTAGCTTCCATTTGCTCCAGTCTAACTCTGAAGGAATGAATCTCCTCAGTGAGCTTTTGAGATTCTTTTTCCATCTGGCAAATTTGACTTTTTAAGGCATTCTTCTCCTCATTGCCCTTTTGAGCCTCCTTTGCCATTTGAGTTAGTCTATTTTTTAAGGTGTTATTTTCCTCAGTCAGGCTGTTGACTGTCATTTCATACTTTTTTTGCATCTTTCTCATTTCTCTTCCCAATTTTTCTCCCACTTCTCTTATCTGCTTCTTAAGGTCCTCTATGGCCTGCAGCCAGCTTGTATTTTCATTTGGGGCTTTTGGTGCAGGAGTTCTGACCTCACAGTCCTCCTCTATGCTTTGATCCTCTTTGCCCCTAAAATAGGAGTCCAATGTTGAATTTTTCTGTTTATTTTGTTTCTTTTGCCTAGGCATGTTGCCACTTAATTACTTGATTTTTGGGCTTGTTGCCACAGTAGGACTCTGCCACCAGACAGGAGAGCTTCCGTCCCAAAGTGGGGTCTTCACAATTTCCGCCAGTTGGGTGGCCTCTGTAAAGCTTCCACCTGCTCTGGCAAATTGGATACCCACCTCAAACTTCCCCCCCAGACCACAATCCAGATCCAGGCAGTTTAAAGCAAGAGCGATTAACCCCCAGACTGATTGCTGGATCTCCCTATAGTTCGCAAACCAGGAGCTAGAGCTGCCACTGATGCTGCAAAATGGCTTCTGTGGGGGGGGCGGAGCCAAGATGGAGGAGTAGAAACAGCATTTCCAATGTGCTCTGCCCCACACAAATTTCAAACAATGTGAAAGGGAGCTCCAAACAACTTCTGGAGCCACAGCACCCACAGAACGGCACAGAGAAGCTAACCTCCTGCTGAGGACACCCCAGCAGCCCTGCAGAGAGTGGCCAGCACAGCGCTCTGAGAGCAGACAGCACAGCCCGCTGGGAACCAACAGCGCAGCCCGCAGAGCCCAGCCCAGGTCCGCGGTTTTAGCCCCAGGGCGGCCGGGCCTTCAGCAGGCTGGTGGAACCCCAGAACACCAGCAATTGTGGCGATTCCAGAATTATCAGCACAGATATGCCTAGGACAAAGTGAGAGGTTAGTGCCCTACGGACTTTGGGACCAGTATTTGGAGAACACATGGCTTCCTCCCCTGGGGGCAAAAAGCTGCTAAAGATACAGCTGCACAGAAGCCATTTTGCAGCGTCAGTAGTGGCTCTAGCTCCTGGTCTGCAAACTGTAGGAAGATCCAGCAATCAGTCTAGGGGTTAATCGCTTTTGCTTTAAACTGCCTGGATCTGGATTGTTGTCTTGGGGGGAAGTTTGGGGTGGGTATCCAACTTGCCAGAGTGAGTGGAGGCTTTACAGAGGCCACCCAACTGGCGGAAGTTGTGAAGACCCCACGTTTGGGTGGAAGCTCCCCTGTCTGGTGGCAGAGTCCTACTGTGGCAACAAGCCCAAAAATCAAGTAATTAAGTGGCAATATGCCTAGGCAAATGAAACAAAATAAACAGAAAAGTTCAACATTGGACTCCTATTTTAGGGGCAAAGAGGCTCAAAGCCTGGAGGAGGACTGTGAGGTCACAACTCCTGCACCAAAAGCCCCAAATGAAAATACAAGCTGGCTGCAGGCCATAGAGGACCTTAAGAAGCAGATAAGAGAAGTGGGGGAAAATTTGGGAAGAGAAATGAAAAAGATGCAAGAAAAGTATGAAATGACAGTCAACAACCTGACTGAGGAAAATAACACCTTAAAAAATAGACTAACTCAAATGGCAAAAGAGGCTCAGAAAGGCAATGAGGAGAAGAATGCCTTAAAAAGTCGAATTTGCCAGATGGAAAAAGAATCTCAAAAGTTCACTGAGGAGATTCATTCCTTCAGAGTTAGACTGGAGCAAATGGAAGCTAGTGACTTTGAGAAATCAAGATGCTGTTAAGCAGATCCAAACAAATGAAAGATTAGAAGGCAATGTGAAATATCTCATGGGAAAAACCACTGACCTGGAAAATAGATCCAGGAGACACAATTTAAAAATTATTGGACTACCTGAAAGCCATGATCAAAGAAGAACCTAGAAATCACCCTTCAAGAAATTCTCAAGGAAAATTGCCCTGATGTTTTAGATCCAGAGGGCAAAATAGAGGTTGAAAGAATCCACAGATCACCTCCTGAAAAAAGATCCCCAAAAGAAAACTCCCAGGAATATTATAGCCAGGTTCCAGAATCCCCAGATCAAGGAGAAAATACTCCAAGCAGCCAGGAAGAAACAATTTAAATATTGTGGAAACACAATCAGAATAGCCCAGGACCTGGCAGCTTCTACACTGAGGGATCGAAGAGTATGGAATATGATATTCCAGAGGGCAAAAGAGCTGGGATTGAAGCCAAGGGTCACCTACCCAGCAAAACTGAGTATCTTGTTTCAGGGGAAAATATGGTCATCCAGTGGAATAGAGGACTTTCAAGCATTCTTGATGAAAAAAACAGAGTTGAATAGAAAATTTGACATTCAGACACAAGAAGCAAGAGATGCTTGAGAAGGCAATCAAGGAAAAGAAATCAAAAGGAACTTATCAAAGTTGGACTATTTACAGTCCTACATGGAAAAACAATAACTGTGTTTGATGAAACCTTTCTCATTATGAAAATAATTGAAGAAGGGTACATGGTATATGTTCTCAGGTATACATGGATAGAGGGCACAGGTTGAATTTGATGGGAAGGGATGATTATTTTTTTTTGGAGGGCAATTGGGGTTGGGTGACTTGCCCAAGTCCATGTGGCTGGGTTTTTGTTTGTGTGTTGGGTGTCTGGGGCCGGATCCGGACTCAGGTCCTTTTGGCTCTGGGGCTGGCTCTCTGCTCGCTGCACCGCCTAGCCACCCCAAGGGAGGGATGATTCTTAAGGGGTGAAGTCAAGAGGTGAGAGAGGAAAGTGGCAAGAGGAGATGGAGAGAGACAGGGTAGGGCAAACTATCTCATGTAGAAGAGGCAAGGGGAAGTAGTTCCAGGGGAGGGGAAGAACAGGAAGGCAAAATGGCAAAAGCATATTCTCATTGAAGTTGGCTCAAGGAGAGAATCACATACATACTAAATGGAATATCTTACCCTCACTCACTCTCCTGAGTAGAGGAAAGGGGGATGAGAGGGGGGATGATGAAGGGGAGGGCATTCTGGGGAGAGGGGAGGTTAGAAGTACCCACTATCAAAGAGGGACAGGATCAAAGTAGGGAATGGACCAGGTGGGAGGTGAGACAGGTGGGAGGGAAATATAAGCAGTCTTTTACAATATATCTACTATGGTAATGTTTTGCATAGATATACATGTACAACACATACTGAATTGCTTATCTTCTCAGAGGGAGTGGGTGACAAGGGAGAAAGGGAATGGATCTGAAAATCGAAGTTTTAAAATTAAATGTTTCATAAGATGTCCAGGCAGTGGGGCTCAGAGATTCACCTTGCCCTAATGGCAAAGTCAAAGGGGGTATGGGAAAAGATATGGGAGAGAGCAGATTGGATGAGGGGATATCTAGTGGGACTGCTATTCTGGGGTTGTGGGTAGGGAAAAAATGGGGGAAAAATGTAACTCATAATCTAGTGGAAATGAATGATGTAAACCAGAAGTTAATAAAGAATTTGTTTAATTAAAAAAAAAAAGAAGAGAAAAAAAATGGCTTCTGTGCCACGTTTCTTCAGCAGCTTTTAGCCCCCACGGGAGGCAGCCACTCATTCCCCAAATACTGGTCCCAAAGTCCATAGGGCACTAACCTCTCACTTTGTCCTAGGCATATCTGTGCTGATAATTTTGGAATCGCCACAGTTGCTTGTGTTCTGGGATCCCTCCAGCAGGCTGCTGGCCCAGCCACCCTAGGGCTAAATCCGAGGCTCACTCGGGCCTGGGCTCAGCTCCCAGAGTGCTGTGCTGTCGGTTCCCAGCGTGCTGTGCTGCCTGCTCTCAGAGCACTACGCTTGCCGCTCCCTGCAGGGCTGCTGGGTTCTCCTCAGTGGGAGGTTAGCTTCTCTGTGTAGTTCTGTGGGTGCTGGGGCTCCAGAAGTTGTTCAGAGTCCCCTTTTACATTGTTTGGAAGTTGTGTGGGGCAGAGCACCTTGGAAGTGCTGTTTCTACTCCACCATCTTGTCTCTGCCCCCGGAAGTCTACTTTCTTTAACCCTATAATGGATTTTTACTTAATTTGCATCATTTCAAACAAATATAATTTTTTTTATTTTAAAATGATGCATCTTAAATTTAACAATTTATCGTAAATTTGTGGGGGTTTTCCTACATTGAAATTTTGATGATGCAATATTCTATCATGTAACAGTATAATATTGTATTGAAAACAAGTCACAACACGTGCATATTCCTGCCAATGCATACTAAACTTTCCGACAGTGTGCAACATTCTCACCTGCCAACACTTGCTTGTTAAGAACTGTCAGTGGACTTGACTACCGGTCAGTTATAACTTGCATTTTGTGTTTATTTGGAAAATAATGTAATCACTATGACTTTAACTCTGTTACACAATAGATGAAACATGTATGAATGGTTTTTCAAAATCCTCTTCTCTTCTTTACTTATGCTTCCACTGCCCTCTTATTTTTATTCAATACCCCCCAATAGCACTTAGGTATGGTTAATACTTAAGGGTACTACCACCCCCCCCTGGATCATTCAAGTGGCCCCAAGGGGTAATATCACCCCCTTTAGGGACCTCTGTATGAGATTTCCACCAAGTTGGTTTTGTAATATAATTTTTTCATGTTTCATTATTTACTATTTTACATAGGCCAGCTATTAAAAAGCAGCGATAATCGAGGGGGGAAAGCATAGGACTTAGACTAAAACACTTTAGACTTGAACCTCAGCTGTGCCCCTTATCATCCTTTGATCTTGGTAAATCATTTATATCTCTCTGAAATTTAATTTTCTCATCTGTAAAATGGGAATAATAATATGTATATTTCCTTGCCTCATGGGGTTTCTGGGAGCATAAACTAAGCTTATGTATATTAAAAGCACTTAGGAAATCTGAAATTTGTACATAAATGTTGGTTATTATTGTCCTTAAATAATTACTCCATTGCTCAAAATCTTTCATGATTCCTTCTTGCTTCTAGAATAAAACAAATTTCACCAACCTTTTTGGAATACAGTTTGGCATTATGTGAAGAAGGTGATGAAAATGTCTATATAATTTGACCCTTCTGGGGTCAAAGTGTATGTGTATGTGTATACCCTAGTATACCCAAGTATGTGTATACCCTAAGGAGATAAATGGTCAGAAGAAAAGCCTCAGATACATCAAACTATTTATAGCTACACTTTTGTCATAGCAAAAAAGCTGAAAACAAAGTAGGTGCCAATTAGTAGGAGGATAAACAAATTGTGGTACACTAATATGATGGAATGTTATTATAGTATGATAAACAAAGAATATGATGGCTACAGAGAAGCATTTGAAGACCTATGTGAACTGATGCAAATTAAAGTAGCACCCCAACTTTTCAGTTACCTTGTGTGAATTATCTTCCCCCATTGGAATATAAGCTCCTTGAGAGAAGATATTGCCTTCCTTTTTGCTTCTATTTGTATCCCTAACACTTAGCACACTGTCTAGCACATATTAAGTTGATAATAAATGCTGTTGCCTTGCCTTGTTGCAACTTGTAAAAAAAAGTTTTACTGATGCCTTATGCCTTTATATTAGTCATTTCTCATTAACCCTATCCATTTTGAAACTTCCTTTATGTTAAACAACAAAAACAACTTAACAAAAATATCTAAAATGCAAAACTTGTCTGACAATATACACAATAGTCTGCCCTCATAGTCCCCTACTTCCCTGCCATGAGGCAGGAAATTTAAAAATTTCTTTGATTTTTTCTATTACATTTCAACTTCCTTTTAGTGACTTTCGTTTCATTTACATTGTTGAAGTCATTGTATACAATTGTCTCTTGATCCTACTTATTTCACTCTGAATAAGTTCATACAAATCATACAAGTTCCTCATATGCATTATTTCTTATAACACAGTAATATCTCATTAAATTAACATGCCATATTTTTAAACCATTCCCTAACTGAAGGACATTAACTTTGTTTCTATCTTTTTGTTGCCCCAAAGAGTGCTACTTTAAATATTTGGGAATATATTGAATCTTTGTTTCTGTCTTTACCTTCCTTAAGACGTATATCCAGTACTGAGATTGTTGGGTAGAAGAGTATAAATGGTTTAGTCATTTTTCTTGGATTATTTGAAATTGAAATCCAAAATTGCTACACTGCTTCCCAGCTCCAACAATAGTTTATCAGTGTGCTTTTCCTTCCACAGAATTTCCAACAGTGATATTTTTCCCACCCATATGTTTCCAATATATATGAATTAAATAAAAACTCAGTTGTTTTGAAGTATGTTTTCACATAATCATTTATAGTATGAAAATCTTTTGAAAATTGTTCATATCCTTTGATCATTTATCTTTTGGGGAATGTTTCTTGTTTGTGTCAAATTCCTGTATATTTTGGATATCTATCTTTTATCATTCATTAATGATGGAAAATTTTTTCTACTCTATCATTTCTTATCTAATTCTATCTTCATTGATTTTATTTGTGACAAAGCTTTTTTAACTTTACACAGTCAAAAACCGTCTATTTTTTAAAATGGCATGATTTTTATATTCAGGTTACATATCCATTTTGAGCTATTCGGTTATATGAGTTCTGACAAACTATTTTCCAGTTTTCCTATCTGTTATTGTAAGAGAGACAGACAGAGAGAGAGACAGAGACAGAGACAGAGAGACAGATAGAGACAGAGAGACAGAGACAGAGAGGAGAGAAAGACAGAGAGACAGAGAAAGAGTGTGTCTTCCTTCCAATAGGTTATGTTCTTGGATTTATAAAGCTTTGGGCTATTTTTGAAAATTATCTTTCTTATTTATCTGACATTTTCCACTTATCTGCTTTTTTTTTTAGCCAGTGCCAAATATTTTTAAAGAATAATGTATGGTAATGGTAGGCCCCTTTTATGCTTTTTAAAAAATTTTCTTTGAAATTCTGAAATTTCTGCCCTTCCAAATGAAATTTCTCATTATTTGATCTAGTTCTAAAGCATATTCCCCCAGTAATTTGATTGGCATAACATTAAATAAGCAATCAATTTAGTTATTATTACCATTTTATTCTATTGGTATGGCCCTTGCAATGGACAATTAATACTTATCCAATTATGTGTTTCCCTTAATTCTATTAAGATTGTTAATATTAATATTTTATAAATCATGTACATATCTTAGTAGCTTATTATAAATGTATTTTATGCATTCTGTAGTTATTTTGAATGAAATTTATTTTATTACTCTTTCTTCCTATTTTGTATTAATAGTGTATTAAAATGCTGATGATTTTTGTGTTTCAATTTTATGTCCTGCAGATTTCTTATAATTATTTGTCTTCTCCATTCATTCATTGATCCTCTGGGGTTTTCTAAGTGTACCATTAGATATTTTTGCAAACTGGAATAGTTTCGTTTCTTCTTTACTGATGTTTTTACCTTTTTTAAGCTGATTTTTTATCTTGTCTTATTGCTACAGTTGGTATTTTTAGAACAATTTTGAATAATGGTATAGAGGGGAACATTTTTGCTTACCCCTTTTTGTATTAGTAAGCCTTCTAGGTTTCTTTTTACAAACTCACTTGGACATTTAAATCATTTCACAATCTGTTCTGTCTCTCTTTCCAAATGTATAAGATACATTTTCCGTTTTTTTTGTATATTTTTATTTGTGTCTTGACAGAAATAAGAGCAGACAAATATTTGGAAAAGTATTAATTGAAGTAATTAATTATTCATGTAAGGGATATTCCAATAAAATAAAATTAGAAATAGTTACTAAATTGATTGCCTATTTAATGCTACACAAATCAAATTACTGAGGGGTTTTATATTACTCTCCTTTATATACTATTAATAAGTGGAAGAGTCAGAAATGGAAGCCAAGTTTCTGACTCCAGATCTAGCCCTCTTTCCATGGTACCATGCTGCCGCCCACTATTTTAGGGTTATTTGAAATATTAAGAGATGAAGTAGTAAAGAGGTGAATTGAGGTATAAAATGAACCCCATATGAATAATCAAATCTTTGGAATTTTGTCATATGTTGATATTTCACAAATGTTGAACCCCTTTGCATGTACATTATGCCTTTAATTATATACCAGCAAAAATTTAAATTTTAAGTCAAACTCAATATTCACTGTCAATGCTTAGTCCAAAGAAAGATATTTTTTAAATGGATACACTAATCGCTGCAAATATATTTGGGGAAAGGCTCAATTAACCCCCAATGAATAATTAACTTTGAAGAAGATCTGCAGTGATCCAGAAAAGATAGAGCTAATGAAGGCAAAGAGTGACCTATGAGTGACTGAGGTTATAGCTAGAAGCATTTCCCTCTTTTGGTTGTTCCACTGATTTCCTCATTTAATTGACTGTTTTTTAATTGAATTATCTAAACTGGACAATTATTTTGGTGTCATAAAGTAGAACTTGACAATGTCTCTGTAATTTAGAT
Organism: Gymnobelideus leadbeateri; assembly: GCA_011680675.1. Classification (NCBI taxonomy): domain Eukaryota; kingdom Metazoa; phylum Chordata; class Mammalia; order Diprotodontia; family Petauridae; genus Gymnobelideus; species Gymnobelideus leadbeateri. Next base: position 9,289 of record WOXC01000241.1, read on the forward strand.
AACCTGTGTTATATAATAGCTACATTCCTTCCCAATTACCCTGGATAATGAAGCTAATCATATTCCAAGAAAACATTTTTTCATAATAATAAAATTGTGATGCCCTTAGAAAGTTTTTGTAGCATATACTGCTTTTAGTTATGCCACCACAAAAACATTTTGCTTCTCAAAAGTTAAGAAATACAACAAAATTGTCAGGTAGTGATATTTTCATGGGCCCTGCAAGAAAGAATGATATTCTATGAAGCTAGCAATTAGCTCCATGAATATTTTTAAAGTAGTTAGTCAACGCTTCTTTCACTGACACCCCCATTATATATTTACTATACAAGATTATGCTATTACCAACAATCTAGGGAATTAAAATTCCCACAGCAAGCTGTACTTATTCAGCTGGTTGTCTGTGTACACAGCTAGTAAAGAAGAGCATTAATTAGTATTGGCTTCAGTTGAAAATACCACAGCTATTAACTACTTGTCAGTCTAGTGTTGTTTTCTTGTTTGAATCCAGAATACTAGCAAGAGTAAAGAGAAAAGAGAAATGGAGAAGGAAGAATCGGGCCTTGAAAGGTTAGAAATTTTAGTTGGGGAAAAGCTCTAATCTATTAAATTTTTACAAAGATATTCTATTCCAGTTCTATGACTCTATGACATGACTACCAGTGAAAGTTCATTTTTCCACTTAGTGAGACTGCAATGGACTTATAAATCCCAGGATGATTCACTTTTCTTTGTGTATTGCTCTAATGGCTTCCTTTAGATTCATTGAAGTGCTGAGTAAAAGCAACTGAATAAATAGAAAATTTCTAGGAATTTTTAGTTTCTGTCAAGTGGAGATGATAATATCTATGTGGAAAGAAAGACTATGAAGTGCTCAGTGTTGAAAAAAATAGCTACGACAATGTTTTAGTTTACTAGCACCAATTATGATGCCATTACTAAACTACTTATACTGTGTATCCTGTTTTCAAGGATTGATGGCTATGGTATTATGAATTTATCCTTTACTGAATTTTGTGTGAGAAAATGAGAAAAAATATTTTATTCTTAGAAACTTTGACAGGTAAATAAACACACATACAAAGAATGTATATAAAAAATTTCCAATCCATCCCAATGCAAATTATTACAACCAAAGAATCAAAAAAGGGATTTTGAATGATGTATATGAAATTATTATAGCAGAAGATGGAGTGAAAAGAGAACTGCTCATCTCCTATTTGCCTTGTGTTTTCTCTACCAATCATAACAAACTTTAGCCTAGAAAAGGTAAAACAAAAATAGTCAGTAAAGAGTTGGAACTCAAGATAAATAAGAAGATTCACTGAGTCTGATTGTCCCCCATTTCCCTGACACACACTGTCCCCCACCATTAGTTCAGATCACAAATCCCATCCCAGTTTAAAATGTGATTTGTCAGTCACAGTAATCTAATATGACCTTAGACTATTGAGAGACACACTGTCCACATCTAGGTAATTGACAAGCCTGCTATCTTATTCTACTCTGATCAAATATCTGGAATACTGTGTTCAGTACTGGGGACCACATTTAGGAAGGATATTGATAAACTAGAGAGTATCTGAAGGAGAAAAGTCAGGGCAGTAAAGGGAGAAAGGGAAGGGAATAAACATTTATATAGTACCTACTGTGTACCAGTCACTGTGCTAAGTTCTTTACAAATATTATGTTGTTTTTCTTACAACAATCCTATGAGGCCAGATCTGTTATTCCCATTTTACAATTGAGGAAACTGAAGCAAACAGAGGTTAAGTGACTTGTCCATGGTCATAGACCTAGTAAGTATATGAGGTAAAATTTGAACTCAGGTCTTCCTGACCCCAGGTCCAGCTCTCTATCCAGTGCACCACCTAACTGCCTTGTGAAGGGTCTCCATTTCATGCAATATGAACATAGGTTGAAAGAACTGGAAATTTTTGGTCTGGAAAATATAAGACTTAAGAGGGATGTAACAGCTGTTGTCAAACATTTGAAGAACTGTTATGTGGAAGAGAAGGGTATATGGGCTATTTAGGGAGAACTAGCCCTTATGGTGGGAGGGCTTGCCAAGTCCTTTTCAAAGCTGCTTGTCTACTTACGGTTTCCACTTGTCACCCAACTCTCGCCTGTGGCTTCTTGGAGCCTGTAGCATGCCAAGAAGCCACACCCTGCCAGACAGATTAAACCAAGTTGAAGGTATCCAATAGGTCTCAAACTTGTCAGTGAGTTAGGGAGATGACTACCCCTAAGCATATGAAGACTTAGCCCAGGGGAATGGGTAGATGATAACAATTTGTTCCAATAGCCATGAAGATGGTTGAAGCAGGTGCTGTGGAGAACTAAGAGCTTGGATAGACATCAAAGACATCATAGTGATCCACTGCATCCTGGGTCATCTCTAGTCATTCTGATTTTTCTTGCCACTGGATTTAGATGGTTCTGCAAGAGAAAGTGAAGCTGATGACTTTGAGCAACTCTGCCTCACTTAAATGCAATCTACTTGCGAGTCAAGACATCACCTTGTCATGTCATTGATACTCTTTAAAAATTAAAGACAAACAACAACACGTGGAAGAGAGACTAGATTTGTTCTGCTTGGCTCCAGAGGCAGAATTAGAAGTGATGGTTACTAGTTGCAGAGTCATATTCCAACTCAACATTCAGGAAAACAAAAATACTTTATGCTATACAATGACAATTAGGCTCTCACTGCTATTAGACAATCTTTCTATGCCTCACTTACCAAATCATTATCTCACTTTGCATAGCAGTTCTTCCTAATCTTTTCACTCCTCCTAAAGCTTCCTATGGCACCCCTCCCCTCCATCATCTAAGCTGAGAACCTTGCCTCATATTTTACTGAAAAAAATTGAGGTCATTCATCAAGAGGTCTTTCTTAATTCCTTATCTCATACCACCACAAACTTACCACTATATCCTCCTTCACCCAATCTCACCTGAAGAAGTGACCCTACTCCTTGTCAAGGCAAAACTCACTGCCAGCACAACCAATTCCATTTCATTCCATCTCTTTCATATTTTCCCCTTCTATCATCCCCACTCTCTAACTTATCTTCAGCCTCTCTCTCTGTCCCTGGCTGCTTCCTCACTACGGACAAACATGTTCATGTCTCCCCTACCTTCAAAAATCCCTTATCTGGTCCATCCATCCCTGCTAACTACCATCCTCTATCACTATCATTTACTCTCTTTTCCTTAATATTCTCTTCTCCATAGGTTTTTGAGGTACTACTGTCCTCTAGTTCTCTTCCTATATATCTGACTGTTCCTTCTCAGTATCCTTTGATGGATATTCATTTTAGAGATGAGGAACTGGGGCAAACAGGGTTAAGTAACTTGTCCGGGGTCACACAGCTAGTAAATGTCTGATACTGGATTTGAACTCAGGAAGATGGCTTTTCTAGCTCACGAGTTGCAAGTCAGTGTACTTTAATTGCTAATATTCCTTCTCCCTTTAATTTTTTATGATGATACATTTTTCTTCCAGAGAATAGTAAGGCTTCTAAAGCCCATTACTTAAAAGCCTTTCTTATGGGAGTATAACAAGATTTTAAAATTATCATCGTTATTATTGAAGTGAAATAACACATGTAATTGATGTCATCCTCAGGGAAAACTATTAAATAGACCAGTATCTATTTCTGTAGCTTAATTATTGAAAACAAAAACAAAAACCTTATCTCTCAAAGAAAAAGGAGAGAAATTGATTCAAATATCCTCTTCTAATGCAGCAGTGATGCCTTTAGAGTGGTAATCTAATCATAGCACAGAATAGAGCTTTTTATTCATTTGTTTCTGTATCCCTGGTCAAATGTCTACTACTGTTCTGTCATGCTATTTACTGCCTGTGTTTATCCCTATGTTCTGCATCCATTAAGATCTCCAGATATTAATAAAGCAAAATTAAATCAATCAGAATCACTCTTAGCAGATAAAACTCAATACTCATTTTTCATATCCCTATTGTCATCAGAATATGTGACTAATTATTTCTGTCTAGCTCTTACATTTTTTTCTTGTGTGTGCGGGTGGGTTGGAGAGGTGTTGGAAAGGTGTTATTTTTTAATGACTGTTAATACCTGGAGTTTGTTCTTTCTTTTGCTTCATCAAGAAATTATAATAAAACCTCAAGGAAGAAATTTAATGAAAGTTCACATGAAGATTCAGTTCTGTGACTAACTAATTGCTAAGCTACACCACAATCATAGAACAGCCGTGCTAAAAGTGCTAAGAGGCACAGGTTGAACAAGGAATTTGAAAATGTATCCACTTTATTGGTGATTTTCTAAAGTTATTATTATGTAGGATGATATATCACTCAACAGGTTTTCCTGATTGAAAGGAATCATGAAACCATCAAATTCATAGAATTTTAGAGTTGAAGGGATCCTAGGAGGTCATCCAGTACCCAGCCAGGAATCCTTTCACATTTCCAACAAGTAGTCATCTAACCTATGAATGATAGTAATAGAGGACTTTTTTTCACTTTTAAGCTTTTTTGGCTACCATATTGTACTGACTCATATACTGAACTTGCAGTGCACTTAGTCTTCAAGTTGTTTTGTTTTGTTTTCACATGAATCACTATCTAGCTACACTTTTCCTACCTTCTATTTCTATAGATGACATATTTAACGTAAGTGTAGGACTCTGGAACATCTAGGTGGTATAGTGGACAGAGTGTTGGACCTGAGGTCAGGAAGATTCATCTTCCTGATTTCGAATCTGGCCTCAGACAGTTAGTTACTAGCTGAGTGACCCCTGGCAAGTCACTTAACCCTATTTGTCTCAGTTTCCTCATCTTTAAAATGAGCTGGAGAAGTAAATGGCAAACCTCTCCAGTATCTCTGCTAAAAAAAAAACAAAACCACCAAATGGAGTCATGAAAAGTGGGACACAGCTGAAATAACTGAACAACAACCACAACAAAATGTAGGATTCTACATTTGTCACTAAAAAAGTCATCTTAGATTCAGAATATTTTTTCTAGCCTATTGGAAATAACTTGATATCCTAATTCTGTAGTCTATGTGTTAGCTACTCCTCATGGAATGGTGTCACCTATAATCAAAATTATTAATAAAAATATTGAACAAAACATGACCTAAAACTAATCCCTAGCTAGTTTATTCTCTCCATATTATCAACAATCTATTAATTTGTGTTACTTAGGTACAGTCATTCCAACCAATTCTAAATCTACATTATCTATTCCTGCCCACCTCCCTGTCCAACAGAGAGAGAGAGAGAGAGAGAGAGAGAGAGAGAGAGAGAGAGAGAGAGAGATTATGATAGAATCTTTCAGAAATCTTAATAAAATCCAGGTATGCTATGGTATTCACCTGATTTACCAGGCTGGAATTATGTCCCAAAAAGGAAATGAGATTAGTCTGCTATAACCTGGTATTGATGAACCTACTTGTCTCTTGGGGATCACCATTTTCCATCCCAAGCATTTAGAAACATCCTTCTAATAATATGACCCAGAATTTTACTAGGAATTAAAATGAAGTTTGAAAAATCTAATTTCTTCCCTTCCTTAAATATAATTTAAAAGTTAAAATTTTGCCCATTTACCTTTCTGCTTAATTTTTCAAAGTTCACCAATAAAAGCTCAGCAATCACATCCGTCAATTCTTTTATGACCCTGGGATTTATAGCATCTAGGCCTTGTGACTTAAATTTGTTGAGGACATCTAAATGCTTATTTACAAATTTATTACTGATCTTAGGTTTGAACTTTATATTAAATATCTTCGTTCTGCCTTCTGCCAATAATAATTCTCTTCTTTAGAGAAAAAAATGAATTGAGTGGTTCTGCTTTCCATTCATTATCAATTATCATTTCCCCATCCATCTGGAGTAATGGTCACATCTCTTCTTTTATTTTCCTGTTGCCCAATACTTACTTTAAAAGGAAAACAAAATTGTTATTGTTATTTTTGTTGTTAATGTTGTACCAGTTTTAATGGCTCCTCCAACAGACACTATAGAAACTGTTACTCCATCTTTAAGAGGGAATCAAATATTAGAAAGATATAGTTTCCCTCCAGATGACATTGGCGTTCATCAATAGCTTAATAATTCTAAGTGATTTAGAACTCTTGACAGGGCTCACTAGACCTTACCACTCTCTTGAATTCATTTTCTATTGCCTACCCTAACTTAGATCTTCCATTCATGTCACTTTAAAAAAATTTTAACATATAAAATGAAACAAGAATTTCCATAACATAGTAGAATAAAAAATGATGGTTGCACATGAAATTGCAAATCTATTATGTACAATTTGATATTCCTTTTTTCTTGTCTTTTTTTGTCTTCATTAATTTGTTTGTTTACTTTTAGTTTACAAGATTCAGTTCCACAATCCCCTGAGCTTCAAATTTTCTCCCCTTCCTTCTCCTTCCCCACACCCTGTGGCAGCATGCAATCAAGTATAGGATCTGAAAATACTGATATTCCTTTTAAATATAAAGTTACCATATCACTTTCTTTTCTTCTTCCCTCTCCCCCCAACCTAGAGATGACTATTATTAGACAAAATATGTATGTGTGTGTATATATATATATGTATATATATGCATACATAAAATCATTCTGTACATACTTCTATTTATCAGTTCTTTCTCTGGATGCAGATAGTCTTCCTTCATAGTTCTTTTGTAGCTAATCTGAGTATTTATGACTTAGATGCTCAAAGTTGTTCTTAAAATAATATTGCTATTACTGTATACAATATTCTCTTGGTTCTGCTCATTTCACTCTTGATTATTTTGTGCAAATCTGTTCATGTTTATCTAAAATCGCTGAACTCATCACATTCATATTCCATAATATATTACAATTTGTTTAACGATCCCTCAAGTGATGGACATCCCTGAAATTTCCAGTTCTTTGCCACAACAAAGAGTGCTGCCATAAATATTTTTAGAACATATAGATTCTTTTCCTTTTTCCATGATGATATTTGGAAACAGATCTAGTAGTGGTATTGCTGTCACAGAGGGTATGTAGTCAGTTTAATAACTCTTTGGACATAATTCCAGATTGCCGTCCAAAATGGTTGGATCAGTTCACATTTCCACCAACAGTGAATCAGTATCCCAATTAAGAGAAATGATTATTAATAACCAATTATTTGGGAAGATTCAGACTTTCCCCTTTTCTTAATCCTGATTTCAAGACCTCAGTCTCTGAAGGTTGAGCTAAACTTCTTTTCTATCTACACCCCAGCCAAGTGGGACAGCCATTGTGTTCTGCTCAAGCTTGGGTAGGTAGTCACAAAGTCTTTGAATAGATTACCCAAGGCTGGGGTTAACTTAAAGTGGATGATATAATCAAAGTTTAGGTCCAACATTCATTATAATATTCATTCTCTCATCAATTGTTAATCAATCCCTCTGTCTAATCAATTGTTGATTGCCATCCTTTTGAACGGGCTCTTCCAAAAGGGAATATAAGCCATGAACCTGTCACCATAATTGTCTTTGGCTTAAGAGAGAGATGGCCAAATGATCATCCTTTTATTAAAATGCTGGCATTGTTAATAAAATGATTAAATTACCCAGAAATTATGTCTCTTGAACTTTTTAATCACCACACAATTTTTATACACCCCCTCCAACATCTGTTGCTTTCCCCTTCAATCAAGCCCATTCCAGTCAATCTAATATGCATAAAATGATATCTCAAAGTTATTTTAATTTGCATTTATCTAATCAATAATAATTTAGAGTATTTTATATGACTATAAATTGTTTTTATTTCTTCATTGAAAAACTGACTTTCAATATCCTTTGATGATTTATCAATTAGGGAATGACTCAAATTTTTATAGATTTGACAAACTTCTTTATATATTTGAGATATGAGACCATTGTATGAGGAACTGTATAAATCCCCCCCCAAAAAAATTTTCTGCTTTCCTTCTGATCTTGGCTAAATTTTTTTATTTGTACAAAAACTTTTTAATTTAATCAAAATTATCTATTTTATACCTACACTTCCCTCTATCTCTTATTTATCATAGATTGCTTTCCTATCCATAAGTCTGATTGGTAATATTTTATATGTTTTCAAATTTTCTCATAATATCTCTTTATATATCTAGGTCATGTATCCATTTTGACCTTATCTTGGAAAATGGTGAAAGATATTAGTCTATGCTCAATTTCTGCCAGACTGCTCTCCAGTTTTCCCAACAATTTTTTTTAACCAAATAATGAATTCTTATCCCCAAAACTTGAGTCTTTACACTTGCCAACTACAAGGTGACTATATTTATTGTCTGCTATAGATTGTATATCTACTCTATTCCACTGATCTGCCTTTCAATTTCTTATCCAGCACCATGTAGTTTTGATAATTATTGCCTTATAAAATAGTTTAAGATCTGGATTTGCTAAACCTCCTTCCTTTTTCATTAGTTCCTTTGATACTCTTGACCTTAAATAGAGAAAGAGCAGACCAATGATGTGGATATGCAATTAAAAAAAGAACTAGAAGAAAAAAAACTAGAAGAATAACTAAAAATCCCCAAGTAAATACTTAATTAGAAATCCTAAAAATTAAACGTGATTAATAAAATTGAGTGTAAAAAGTCCATTGACTTAATAAATAAAAATAGAAGTTGGTTTTAGGGGGGGAAACAATGAAATAGATAAAGCATTAGTTAATTTAATATTTTTTAAAAAGGGAGAAGAAAACCAAATGACTAGAATGAAAAATGAAAGGGGTGAATATACCAAAAATACCACTAACAAAGATAAAATTAAACTATTTATAAGGAGTTATTTTGCCCAATTATATGCCAATAAATCATCTTTTGAAAGGTTTAAGTTGATTGACGAATTCCATGTGTATCCATATCAGTTTCTTCAAATAGCCCCCACTTTTGCTCTCTACCAGAATTATTTTTGTTAGTAGCATTAGAATCTCATTTTGAATCCCATCTCTCTTGGGATTACTTCCCTTATTATTTCTCTGAATTCTTTGAAATCTTTTCTCTAAAAATCTAAATTGCTACTCAGATTATAACCAGCTTTCTCCTCCTTAAAAATCACAAACTTATAAAAGGAAGGAGTCACTCCTCTTTGTTACCCCTCTCAAAGATTCCAGTTTTTTCTTCTTTGTCAATTTTATTAGAATCATGTCTAGAAAAGCAGTATTCACTGGCACTTCCTCAACTTTTTTTTTTTTTGGTTTTTGGTGGGCAATTGGGGTTAAGTAACTTGCCCAAGACCATACGGCTAGGTTTTTATTTGTGTGTGCGTTAAGTGTCTGAGGTCGGATCCGAACTCAGGTCCTTCTGACTCCAGGGCCGACGCTCTACTCACTGCGCCACCTAGCCACCCCACTTCCTCAACCTTTTGAGGAAGAAAAATCATGTTTTAGCCATCCTGAAGTCCTATTCTGATGCTCAACATGGTGTAGAAAGAACCCTGGATTCATGAAGGATATGGCAAACTTAAGCTCTAGCAGGCCCTACCAAGCTGAAAAGGTTCATACAGCCAACAAAGTATATCCATTGTTCAAGGTCCAATCAAGTTACATTGAGAAAGGCTTTTGAGGTTAGCCACAGCATAGTGAAATTTGACAGCAATTTTCAGAAACTAGTAAGTTATACAGAGATTGAAATCTGTATATGACAAGGATGCTCACACCAATGATACCATAGAACTTTGAAGCATAGAGGGACCTAGTTTTTTTCTTTTCTTTTTTAGCAGAGAGGGCAAGCTCTAAAAGTCATAGACATTGATATCCTGTTAAAACTACTATATCATCTTTCACTCCAGGTTTATTATTTATTGCTGGAAATCATGTAGCAGCAAGCACCCTAGCAAACCCAGGATGGCTGCTAGAACAGGATCTTTGATCCACTTTTCTAAAAGAAAGCAATTCAAAAAGGGTTAACAACCTTACTTTAATCAAACAAACATATATATATATATATATATCATTTACCTAGTTCAGTGGTCAGCACCCTGAACTTCAGAGAATACAAACAGAAGTTACAAGCAGACAAAAATACAGAGAAAATAACAAAATTCAGCAGACAGGGCTTCTAGTTGTCTGACCATTACATCCATACCTAGTTAGTTACCAGAGAGAGAAGCACCAGCATCTGAGTTTTCAACACCAGGGTGTTCAACACCAGGGTGTTCAACAGCTGCCCAGAGTCTTGTCTGGTCAAATCACACAACTCTTCCCATAAGTAAGCCCCAAAGCAAAACCTCGCCTCAGAGGTATATATAGCCTTCTCTAGGCTCAGAGAACATCACAACTCTCCTGACCCACTTGACTCACATGGAGACTACTCCATGTGAGCATATGCAGCCTATTGGGGGCAGAGTATATTTTCAAATCAGGAAAGGTACTCAAATTCAGTTCAGGCTTAGTAAGAGGCAGGGAAGATCTTCAAATTCCCGTTACCATTACCACTCATCATTCATTTCCTCTTTCTGTAGTATATCACCGCCACAATTTTACAATTAGTTTTGCCAAAATGTGGCATATGCATGTCTAAAAATCACCATACTATGCAAAATTTCACAATAAAGACCACTGGGATTATGAGAAAAATGGGATTAGGGGTAGGACACCCCAAAACTTTGACACATAAAAAAGGAACCAAAAACTGGTTAAGTAACATTGATAACCTACTGTATTATTGATTCCTTTTTTTATAAGCACAAAATGAGAAGACAGTGTAAAGGTCATATTGGTCAGTTTTATGCCTGAAAATGATTAAGAAATACATAAATATTGCATACTATTACATACTAGGCAGTTTTATGCATATTAAATGGTAAAGAAATACATAAATACTATAATAAATAATGGCAGCACCTTTAGTCTTGGTTGCTTCTTAGCTTGTGCTCTGGTCCCCATTGGCCCAGACTGGCAAAGTCTAAGTCTAGGGAGCTAGGGTTGTGCTTATAGTGAAAGATGGGGGATGAGGGTGAGAGGATGGAATGTAGGCAGAGCAGTCCTTTTCCACTGATAGCTCATTCTTTACCAGAAGATATGCAATAAATATGGCACTTTGAAAAAAACTTTACAAGTAGAAATGGGCTTTGGTGGTGTTGCAATTTGTGAGTTATTATAAAGTGGTAGTAAGAGGGTTATTTGAAATATGATGGAAAATTCCAACACTATATGTGGATGAATGTGGCTAATTGTCCTCTAATCTCTTTATTAAAGCAGCCAGGTTCAGCTAGTTGTGGTTTCTGTGTTCTCATTGTTTCTTGAGGACAAAATTGCACTTAGCAAATGCAAAATTTGAGTTATGCTCAAGTTGTTCCCTAATATTTCATTTTTTTGGAATGAATACTCATTTGAAAAACAAGCATTATAGCAAAACTAATTTCACTTCTTTTTGTCTTTTGTTTTTCTTCACCAATATGACCTTTACACTATTTTTTCCTTTTGTGCGTATAAAAAAAGGAATCAATAATACAGTAGGTTATCAATGTTACTTAACCACTTCATTTTTCCAATCTGTTAATTTTTATTAAAGTATGATTCATTTATTACCATCTTCTAGTCATGAGTCATATCTGGCCTAGTATTGGTAACATCTTTGAGTTTGAATTTCCCTCCTTGCATTAAAATCTCTAGTTCACTTTATTACCCATAATATAATAAAATCTAGGGTCATGGATTTTATTACAGCACTATTTAGGTATTATATTTATAAATTATTGGCTATTTCCACTGATATATTTCTTCTTATGCCCCATCTGATACTGTTGATGGTATCTGACTTGATGAATATATGACAGCACACCTTTCCATTTACCTCAATTTACAGCATTAAGCCTTTTTGATCTGCGCCACATATCTCTAGGCAAATGTATATAGCCTACCCTTTTTAATATGGACTATATACCTGGCCAAGACTTCCACATTCCTGTATATTAAATGCTGGTCCAGCAACCTAAATCTTACTCCAATGAGTTTTTCACTCTCAACAGTTCTCAGTATCTCACCTAAGCATTTAACTATCTTCTTAAGCAGCTGACAATTTACTTCCCATGACTTTTTCTCCTAATAAACCACACCCTGTGACTGTATTCTAGAATTTTACCAGGGATATATTTAGATGTTTATTGCTAAATGTAGCTATCTCATCAAAAAAGCAAAGTTTGCTGTAAAGCAAACCAAAGTATTCTATAAGGTAGCAATGAAGAAGTGAATACTTTACAAGTAGGAAGGACAAAGTAAACAAAGGCATGGAGAGGGGAGATGGGATGTCATGTACAAGAAATAGCAAAAATGCCAGTTTACCTAGAGCATAGAATAACTGTAGTAAAGAGGTATCCTAGGGTCAGTTTCTGAAGGCTTTAGATGTCCAAGAAGTTTGCATTTTATCTTAGAAGCAAGATGAAACCAAGGGAATTTCTTGAGAAAAGAAGTGACATGGTCAGATCTGTATTTTAAGAATATTTATAACAGGCTGTTCTTGGAGCAAAGATTGAAGAATGGATAGACTGGAGACAGAAAGACCAATTATGATACTATTGTAATGGTCTAGGCAAGAAGTTATGATCACCTAAACTACAAGGAAAGACAAAGGAACAGATCAGAGAGATTGTTGCGGGAGTAAAATCAGTAAAACTTGGCAACTGTTTTAATGGGTAGGGTAAGAAAGAGGAAAGAGTCGAGACTGATTCTCAAGTTGGGAATCTTGGTGACTAGAAAAAAAAACAGAACAGTTAGAAAGAAGGATGAGTTTCAAGGGAAAGAATGAGTTCCATTTTGGATATGTTGAGTTTGAGATGACTATGTGACATCCAGGTAGAGACCATAGGGTCATAGATTTAGAGCTGAAAGGAGCCTTAAAGACCATCAAGTCGAGTGGCCTCATTTTGTAGATGAGAAAACTGAGACACAAAGAAGTTAAGTGACTTATCCAGGGTCACACAGCTAATATCTACTATCACTTCTCCAATAGTAGATATTGATTGTACAGGATTAGAGCTATGGAGAAATATAAGGACTGGAAATGTAGATTTTGGAGTCATCTAAATCAAGATAATAGTTGAATCCATAGGAGTTGATATAATCACCAAAAGAGTGAAGAAAAAGAAGAGATAGACAAGGATGACCCTGGAATACACCCACACATAGAAGATGGGATATTGATTTTGAACAAATGAGTATATCTATATAAAAGATGTTGGAGGAGTTGTAATAATATGTCATTCATCTCATTGTAAGAAATGTGCTCTGGCCCCACACTCCTAGATCTATGCCTGATACAACTTTCCTTCTGGGTTCGAGGGGTAACCTGGCAGGTTGAAGTATCTCCTCTCTACCTTCCTTAGCTCAAACTCATATATATATATGTATATATATATATATACACATGCATATATATACATATATACATATACATATATACACACATATATATGCATATAGGTATTTGTATAGCACACACAAGTACATATATGTATGTATACATATATATATATATATATATATATACTCTTCAAAGAGATAGCAATAAAGAAATAACAAAGGGGCGGCTAGGTGGCGCAGTGAATAGAGCGCCGGCCCTGGATTCAGAAGGACCTGAGTTTGGAGCCGGCCTCTGACACTTAATCCACACAAACAAAAAACCTAGCCGTGTAACCTTGGGCAAGTTACTTAACCCCAATTGTCCTAAAGGGGCGGCTAGGTGGCGCAGTGAGTAAGAGCGCCGGCCTCGGAGTTGGGATGACCCGAGATCAGATCCGGGCTCAGAAAATGAGCACCCACGCATAAATAATGACTAGCCGTGTAACCTTGAGCAAGTTACTTAACCCCAATTGCTTTAAAAAAAAAAAAAAAAGAAAGAAAGAAATAACAACATCTTCTCATGAGCATACCTTCTTCTCTTCTACCTCAGTTCCTGGGGAGAGTAGGCACATGTTTCAGTGCAGTTTTTAAATATTATTAATACCACCAAGTTCACCTCCAGATGATGCATGACTTCCAGATGAGTATCTGTCTTATCTGGGCTCAAAGGTCACTCTGAAGGTAATTCTTTGCTTCTCTGCACATCAAGGCTCACCTAGCTTCAAAATCCAGTGGATGCCTGGAGGACCTTTAAAGACCCACAAGATCAGATTCTCCCATCCATTCACCTAAAACAGAAAAGAAGAAACATGGAGCCAAAGTCCTGACAACCATTTCATGGGGTGACATGGCTTCTTCAAACATGAAAAAGTCCAAGACCTCTCCCTTTACAAGATTGTCCCTCAAGTACAGTCTGTGAGGGAAACAAAATGACAGAAGGCAATTGAAGAGAGTAGTGAAGGGCAACTAAGGCCTTTGGGAGTCTACCTCAGTTTCTCTTCCACAATCATAGCCCATCAAAGAGGCTGCTATTCACCACTTGATTAGTGACCAAGATCAGTTACTCACTATCTATGCATTCTCCAATATTTCATTTATTACACATTATCAAGGCTCTCCTAGAAGCATTCTCCATACCCTTTCCCAAATGAGAAGTAGAATCAGAGGTATTCTGCACAAATATAAGACCCCATTAAATTATACAGGTTGCTCAGCTGTCTCTCAGTTGTGCCCTACTGTTTGTGACCCCATTGAGATATATTGGGTGTTCAAGTAGGACTAGCACCTCTGATGTGAGGGCCCACTGAAGACTTGCTTATTCACCATTGGTATCCATCTGCCACCCAGATCTTACCTGTGGCTCCAAGAAGTTGTAGTATGTGCTGTGGCAACATCCTAGTAAAACCATCTTCACAGATGGTCTAAACCATGCTGAAGGTAACCAATAGGCCTTAAACTTGTTGGTAAGATAGGGGTCATGTTGGCAAAAATTAGGAATAGAGCGACATCTCACACTGTATACCAAGGTAAAGTCAAAATGGGTACATGATTTACATATTAAGGGTGATGCCATAAGCAAATTAGGAGCATATGGAATAGTTTACCTGTCAAATATATGGATAAGGGAAGAATATAGGACCAAATGAAATATAGGGAGCATTACAATATATAATCAGATCAGTATTTGACAAAGCCAATGTAGCCAAAATAGAAGGAAAGCAGAAAACCGGGGGAAAAGATTTCACAGAAAGTATGTCCTATAAAGGCTTCATTTCTCAAATATATATAGAACTGAGTCAAACTTACAAGAACACAAGTCAATCCCCAATTGATAAATACTCAAAGGATATGAACAGGCAGTTTTCTGACTAAGAAATCAAAGCTATCTATGGTTATATGAAAAAATGCTCTAAATCACTATTGATTAGAGAAATGCAAAATTGAACCAACTCTGAGATACCAATTCATATCTATCAGATGGGCTAATATGACAAAATAGAAAAATTATAAATGTTGGAGGAATTGTGGGAAAACTGGGGCACTGTTGGTGGAGTTGTAAACTGATCCAATAATTCCAGAGAACAATTTGGAACTATGCTCAAGGACTACAAAACTACATAACCTTTGATCCAGCAATGTCACTGCTAGGTCTGCATCCCTAAGATATTACAAGGGGGGAGGAAGGACCTATTTGTACAAAAGTATTTATAGCAGCTCTTTTGTGGTAGCTAAGAATTTGAAATTAAGGGGATGCCCATCAATTGGTGAATAGCTGAACAAGTTGTGGTATATGATTGCAATGGAATATTATTGTGCTATAAGAAATGACAAGCAGGATGATTTCAGAAAAAAACTGGAAAGATGTACATGAACTGATACAAAGTGAAGTAAGTAGAAGCAAGAAAACATTTTACACACCTAACAGCAATATTGTCTGATGAAGAGCTGTGAATGACTTGGCAATTCTCAGCAAAACAATGATCCAAGACAATCCCAAAAGACTCATGATGAAAAATTTTATTTACTTCCAAAGAAAGAAATTATGTTGCCTGAATACAGATTGAAGCATATTACTTTTCTCTTTCTTTCTTTCTCCTTTCCTTTCTTTCTTTAACGTCTTCTTGAACAAAATGACTAATATGGAAATGTTTTACATGCTTGCACATGTATAACCTAGATCAGATTGCTTACCATTTCAGGGAAGCAAGGGAGGGATAGAATTTGAAAATCAAAACTTAAAAAAAACATTAAAAATTCTTTTTACCTCTAATTGGGAGAAATATTTTTTTTCTAAAAAAAAAGATAGGGAGGATTTCTATCCCAAGCATGTGAAGACTTCCTCTGGTGGAATGGGCAGAAGAAAATAACTTGTTCCAACAGTCATGAAAGCAGCTGAAACAGGGGCATGGAGCACTTACAGTTTGGTCAGACATTCAAGATGCCACTTCATTCCAGGCCATCTCCAGTTGTGGTGACTTTTGTCTTACTGTTGGATTTAGATGACTCTGGAAGAGAGAGTGAAGTTAATGACTGTGCAATTCTGCTTCACTTAAATCCAATTCACTTGAAGGCAAAACACGACCCTGTGATGTCATTCATCCTCTTCAAAAATGAAGAGCAAACAACAACATATACAAGGGTGGCACTGTCAGACAAGAGCTAATTTTTTTATTGAGGCGAAATCATGAACTTATATCTAATTATCCATACACTCTAGTTTCCCTTATCACCAATGGCATAAAACTGTGAGATGGCTGGCTTAGGTCAGATGGGCAGCCTGTAGCTAAAGAACAAAGCACAGCTAACTAACCAACAAGATGATCCTGAGACAATCTCAGCCCCAAGGGTGTGGTGCTGACCTAACCAGGGACAGACCCAGCCAACCATGAAATCTTAATGTCTCTCTTATCTGACAGATTAATGATTTTTTTCTTCTTTGCTTTAACTTTATTGTGGCTACAATTAAATTTTGCTTCAAACAGCATTTAACAGGCCCCTCTTTTGTCAGTATTTACAGTATTTACAAAATGGGCCCTTGAAGATGTTTACAGACTAAAAAGCCACAGATGTTATATGCTGAATTGAAATCTTAGGGTGAGGCCCTTTTTACATCAAGTTATTTTGGGATCCCATTTCTGCTATTAATTAGGCTGGCTTCTTAGGATCACCATTGGAAAAAAAGTTTCACAGCCTAATGCTAACAATGCTGACTGATAAACACTCCAAGGGAACATTCAATTGAATAATGGAAAACAACATAAACACCCTGACTTTCGGCGTGTTTTGATTTCCAAAAGAATTAAGTTCTCAATTTCCAGAGTTTAAGTCTTTGTAAATGGCAGAGAACTTCTTTCAGATCTTTATATTTTACATCCTTGGCTTTCTAAAATAGTCCCCAATTTTTAAAGAATCTCGTTGGATGCAGTCTTGGTTTGTTGAAGGCTATTGCTACAGAACTCCAGCTTTGAAAACTTCTACCTACTGAAAAAGTCTTGTAGTGTGTGGACATGGTGATGAATTTTCATCCAAAGGCCAGCCCTATTAAGTTGGAAGAGGTTCATCACCAGACATTTGGCCATCTGATGATTAATCTTTTTGGCCACAGCAACTCATAAAACCATCTACTAAGGAAGAAAGGTCAACCCACGGCTTTATGATCTGTACTGATAGAGGATTTTCCTGCTCTAATGAAATCACAGATTTAAAAAAAAAAATATATATATATATATATATATATATATAATAAAGTATTAGAATCATATAATCTTGAAGTTAGAGGGGACTTTCTGTCTTATCATGCCCTTTCCTGATGCAGAAAGTTCTCTTCAACATCTCAGACAAATGGCCACCTGTCATTTGTGATACTTAAAGATTCTGCCCTTGGACCCTCAGCTTCTAATTGGTGATGATTCACCTCAGGATTCCTCATCCATCTTTATACTTTCCTGATATTGTATTCCAGCTTCTACTTTCAACCTGACACTCCAACCTCTTGGCTTGGGACACTAGGCTTATCAGTCAGGCACCAGGATTTATTAAGCCTCTACTATTTACTAGACATTGTGCTATAAGCACTGCGGACACAAAGAAAGGCAAACAAAAGTCCCTGTTCACAAGGAACTCGTAGTCTAATGAGGGAGACAACCTGAAAGCAACTACAAAGTACAAATAGGATATATACAAGATAAAGATAATCAATAAAGGGGATATACTAGCATTTAGGGAGATAAGGACAGGCTCCTTGTAAAAGATGGAATTTTAGCTGAGATTTGAAGGAAGCCAGGAGGCAGAAGTAGAAGGTAGAGAATTCTTTTTTTTTGCCTTTTGGAGGGCAATTGGGGTTAAGTAACTTTCCCAAGGTCACACGGCTAGGTTTTTGTTTGTGTGTGCGTTAAGTGTCTGAGGCCAGATCCAAACTCAGGTCCTTCTGACTCAAGGGCCGACACTCTACTCACTGCACACCCTAACCACCCCCAAAGATAGGGAATTCTAAGCATGGGGAATAGTCACTGAAAATGCCTGGAGTCTAAAGAGGAACTGTCTTGCTTGAGGAAGAACAAGGAGGCCAATGTCATGGAATCACAGAATATATAGAAGAGTGAGAGGAGGGGGGAAGGAACAAGAAGACTGGAAAGTGGGGGGGTGGTGGAGCCAAGATGGTGTAGAAGCAGGAAAACTCCATATGTCCCCTCCATAACCACCTCAAATACCTATAAAAATGACTCTAAACAAACTTTAGGGCTACAGAACCCACAAAGTGACAGAGAGAAACAAATCTCCCACTAAGCCCAGCATGCCAACATGAAGGGTCCATCACAGTGTGCTGAGAGCCAAGCCAAGCCCCATGTGAGCCCATGGTTTTAGCCTCAGGGTGGACACAACCAGTCCTGGAAGGAGGGACTCCTGGAGAGTGGATCTCCAGCAGCTTTGGCGGTTTCCAGAATTATCCATAAATGCCAAGGACAAAGTGAGAGATTAGTGTGGACTTTGTGGGAACAGGGGGTCCCGGAGTGCATCCAGCCTTTGCCCCCAGAAGGAGAGGTAGCTGAGGTGTAGCAGCCACTGCTCCGTAGCTGCTTCACAACTCCTGGCCTGAAGATTGTAGGGGGAGCAAGCAACCATTCTGGGGGGTAATTGCTCTTGCTTTAGCTTGCTTGGATCTGGATTTCTGTCTAGAGTGGAGGTCCTGGGGTGCATGACTAATGTGCCAGAGCCAGTGGAGGCTTCTGACAGGGCACCCAACTAATAGCTCCAGCAGCTGAGAAAACCCCAGCAATTTGGGACAAAGCTCTCCTCCCTGGAAGCAGAGTTCTACTGTGGCAAAAAGCTCAAAAGTCAAGTAATTGAGGGGCAACATGAGCAAGAAAAGGAAGCAAAACAAACACAGCAATCCGACTTTGGATTCCTTTTTGGGGGACAAAAAGGATCAAAGTATGAAACAGGAGGAAGACAATGCATTCAGAACTCCTGCACCAAAGGCTTCCAAGAAAAATATGAACTGGTTACAGGCCATAGAGGATCTTAAGAAAGATTTTGAAAACCAAATAAGAGAACTGGAGGAAAAATTGGGAAAATAAATCAGAATGATGCAAGAAAATCAGGAAAGAGAGTCAACAACCTGACTGAAGAAAATAATACCTTAAAAATAGACTAACTCAAATGGCAAAGGAGGCCCAAAAAGCCAATGAGGAGGAGAATGCCTTAAAAAGCCAAATTTGCCAGATGGAAAAGGAATCTCAAAAGCTCACTGAAGAGAATCATTCCTTCAGAATTAGACTGGAACATATGGAAGCTAGTGACTTTATGAGAAATCAAGATACTATTGAACAGATCCAAACAAATGAAAACATAAAAGGCAATGTGATATATCTCATTGGGAAAACCACTGACCTGGAAAATAAATACAGGAGAGATAATTTAATAATTATTGGACTACCTGAAAGCCATGATCAAAAAAAGAACCTAGAAATTATCCTTCAAGAAATTCTCAAGGAAAATTGCCCTGATGCATTAGAACCAGAGGGCAAAATAGAGGTTGAAAGAATCCACTGATCACCTCTTGAAAAAGATCCCAAAAAGAAAACTCCTAGGAATATTATAGCCAGGTTCCAGAATTCCCAGATCAAGGAGAAAATATTACAAGCAGCCAAGAAGAAACAATTTGAATGTCGTAGAAACACAATCAGGATGACGCAGGATCTGGCAGCTTCTACATTGGGGGATTGAAGGGCATGGAATATGATATTCTGGAGGGCAAAGGAGCTGGGATTAAAACCAAAAATCACTTACCCAGCAAAACTGAGTATCATGTTTCAGGGGAAAATATGGTCATTCCATGGAATAGAGGACTTTCAAGCATTCTTGATGAAAAAAATAGAGCTTGAGGTGGCTAGGTAGCACAGTGAGTAGAGTACTAGCCCTGGAGTCAGGCAGACCTCAAACCCGGCCTCAGATACTTGACACACTCACTAGCTGTGTCACCTTGGGCAAGTCACTTAACCCCAACTTCCCTTCCTCCCCCTCCAAAAAAGAAAAACAAACAGAAAAAAGAAAAACCCAAGCTAAATAGAATATTTGACATTCAGATACAAGAAGCAAGAGAAGAATGAGAAGGTAAACAGGGAAAAGAAATTATAAGGAACTTATCAAAGTCAAACTATTTACATTCCTACATGGAATAACAGTAATTATAACTTAAGAAACTTTTCTCAATATGAGACTAGTTGAAAGGAATATAAATGTGTGTATCTATCTACATATTTATATGTATATATATATATATATATATGTCTATATTGGAGGGTATATGGGTGTATGAATACATATGTGAGTGTGTGTATATATGTGTACAGGTATACATAGACAGAAGGCACAACTGAATAGGAAGGGATGATACTTAAAAAATAAAATTAAGAGGTGAGGAAGGAATTTAATAAGAGGAGATGGGGAGAGACAGATTGGGGTAAATTATCTCATATAAAAGAGGCAAGGAAAAACTGTTACAATGGAGGGGAAGAACAGGAAGGCAAAAGAAAATGAGTCAACCTTAATCCCTTTGAATTTGGCTTAGGGAGGGAATGACATACACACTAAATAGGGAATCTCACTCTACAGGAGAGTAAGGGGAAAGGGGATGAGAGCGGGGATGATAGAAGAGAGAGCAGGTTGGAGGGGAAAGTTAGAAGCACACACTTTTGAAAAGGGACAGGGTCAAAGTAGAGAATAGAACAAATGGGGGGCGGGATCGGATGGAGAGAAATATAGTGAGTCTTTTACAATATATCCACTATGGAAATGTTTTGCGTAGCTACACATGAACAACCTATATTGAATTGCTTATCTTCCCAGTAAGGGTGGGTGAAATTCAAAGTTTTAAAATCAAATGTTTAAAACATATATATTTTACATGCAATTGGGAAATAAGATATACAGGCACTGGGATATAGAGATCCATCTTGCCCTACTGGAAAGTCAGAGGGGGCATGGGAGAGGATATAGGAGAGAGCAGATTGGGGGAGGACATATACAGTGGGATCACTGTTTTGGGGTGGTGGGTAGGGGAAAGGCAGGGAGAAAATTTGTAACTCAAAATCTTGTGGAAATGAATATTATAAACTAAAAGTAAACATAAAATTTAATTTAAAATAAAGTCTGGAAAGATGGGAAAGAGCCAGGTTAGGAAGGGTTTTGAAAACCAAAGGATTCTGTATTTGGTCATGGAGGAAATGGGGAGTCAATGGAATTTATTAAATGGGAAGGGAAGGGGAGGCCATAGAGGTGGTATAGCTATATCTGTGGTCTTAGAAGATCAATCTGACAGCTGAGTGGAGGATGGAGTAAGCAGAGGTCTGAGACAGGGAGATCAACTAGTCAACTATTGCAGTTGTGTAGGCAGGAGGTGATGAGGGTCTGTACCAGGGTGGTGATAGAGAAGATGGAATATATGAGAGATGTTACAAAGGGGCAAATAGGACTTGACCACTGATCAATGAACATTTACCCTATGCAGCCTGGACTCATATGTTCCAGACTTCTTCCTGGCCATCTTCATGGGCATATACACATTACCCTTTTTTCATATTCTAGCTATGAAAACAATAGCTAAATCAATCCTAACAAAAACACTCCTCTTTGGTTACCACTCCTCTATAAGTGTTGCCTTATCTAAAGAGAATATAAGTCAAGTCCCATCAACAAGCATTTATTAAATGCCTAATATGTGCTATGCCAGACACTGTGCTAAGCACTGGGTCTATAAAGAAAGGAAAAAGACAATTCTTGTTTTCAAGGAGCCTGCAGTCTAATGAGGGAGAGGACATTCAAACAACTATGTACAAAAAAGATATGTACAGGATAAATTGGATGTAAACTTCAAGGGAAAACATTAGCATTAGAGGGAATCAGGAAAGGCTTCTTGCAAAAAGGTAGGACAGACTCAAAGAAAGTCTAGGAAACCAGGAGACAAATGAGGAGGGAAAGAATTAGAGCATTGGGAAACAGACTTTGGGTCCCTGAAGAAGAGTGAAACTGCCCACAAAACTCCTGAGAGCAGCCTGAACCAAATTAAAATGTAATTGGGAAATGTTTAACAAAATAAATAAAAATACAATAAAAAGTTAATTTGTGGGGTTTCTAAGTCAATATGTGGCTCCAGAGATCCATTTCTACTTGGTTTGACACCATTGCAAGGACAATAACTGTCTTGCTAATTGCTTATATTTGCATACGGCACATTGTCTGGCACATAAAGATTTAATAAATGCTTTCTTACTCCATTCCATCCATCTTCTGCTTGAACAGGGAGCAACTTCCTTTCCCTTCCCTCCCCTTCCTTCTCCTTCCCCTCTTCCTCCACAACTGTAATTCTTCTCTAGGCTCACTATCCATATTTATATAGCCATTTAAGGATAGCAAAGCACTTTACAAATATTATCTCATTTTAACCTTACAACAACCCTGTTGTTAATCTTATTTTACAGATAGGAAGCTGAGATAGAATGGTTGTGTGATTTGTCCAAAGTCACACAGATTAGTAAGGTGTTTAAGGCTGGATTTGAACTCAGGTCTTCTTGACTTCAAGTCTAGCACTCTATCCCTTCTCTGTGCCACCAAACTGTCATTCACTTGGATACTATTGCCCATGGTAAGGCATCAATGCTCTTGTAGTTACTTTCTCAATTATTCCAAGGCAATAAAAGGAAAGAAAGTACTCTAATTTGGGACTTGTTAATTTATTGCAGAAATAAGGATGTAGGATGTGTTTTCTCTCATATCTGGAAGTACTCTATCTTTCTATCTATATGGAGATATGAGAGAGACAGACAGAGACTTAGTAAGTGGATTTCTATTTTTAAAGTATACAATTTATACATCAACTAGTGTGACCTATTTGGCATTAGGACAGATTGCTATGTGTACCTCTTTTAGCATAAGCAATCTATTAAGGTTAAGAAAGAAAAGGAAAAAAAGAAAAAAAAGACTTTGTTCTAGTTAGCCCATTTGGATCATGGTGCTAATTAGGCCAAGGTCTCAGGTTTAATCAGTCTGTGAGTCATTTCATTTTTTTCTTTCATGGCTACAGATTAATCCCAGCCTCACAGAGGTAGGCAACCAATTGCATGTGAAGGGCAAATTGACTACTGTTCCTTGCAGAAACAACTCAAAAAGCATCAATAAAAACAGGTTTTAGAAATACACAAAAGAAAACAAAAGGTTCAGAAGGGGACACGAGGCAATTTTGCTACTATTTGCTGTTTATTACTTTTTTAAAATGTCACAGAATTCTTCAGTTTCACATACATTATTCCTTTTTGTCCTCCTTTGCATATTACACTATTTGCATTTGTTGGTCATTGTTGAGTTCATAATAAAATATTTTTAAAAAGAAAATTGTCCCATTTGTGTACCCTTCTGACCTTCTATTTGGTTTTTTTCCTCTACAGATAGGATTTCTAGGGTTTTTGCTGCTTTGGGCTTCAGCAGGGACTGTTTCTTTTTAAAATCTAAACTTAACAATATTCCCATGCATAAATTGAACAGAAAAAAAGGGTTGTACATAAAAGCACATAATTCTATTGTGTATAGCTTACTTTTCTTTTAAAATATATAATCAATTCAACATGTAACTTTCAAAACTGTCCTACTTCTCCATGATTCTTTCATGGTTCCTTCTGTTATTTGATTTAAAAAAAAATAATGACCCCCTTTTCTTCTTCTTTTTCTTTTTTTAGTGGGGGAGGGAGCTACCCTATCCCTTGCTTCCTTCTCCCTTCTACCCACCAGTGGCTCCAAGAATCTGTAGCATGCACAGCAGCCATACCCCATTAAAACTGTTTCAGCAGAGGGGCTAAACCAGATTGAGATTAATCTACAGGCCCCAGACCTATTAGTGAGTTAAGGAGTTGTCTACCCCAAGTATGTGAAGACTTCTCTGAGCAAGAATGGGTGGATAAGAACAATTTGTTCCAACATCCATGAAGGCAGTTGAAGCAAGCACAGTGAAGTTCTTAGAGCTTGGTCAGGCATCAAAGATACAAGCCATTGCCAGTCATCTTGACTTTTGTCCTGCCGCTTGACTTTGATGATGGAAAGAGAAAGTGAGGCTGATGATTTTGAGCATCCCTGCTTCACTTATATCCAGTTCATACACAAGTCAAGACATCACCCTGTCATGTCTTTGAAAATAAAGGATAAACAACAATCCACTGTAAAGAGAAGGAAGGAAGGAAGGAAGGAAGGAAGGAAGGAAGGAAGGAAGGAAGGAAGGAAGGAACAAAGAAAGGAAGGAGGAAGGAAGGAAGAAGGGAGGGAGGGAGGAAAGGAAGGAGAGAGGGAGGGGGGAAGGAAGGAAGGAAGGAAGGCAGGAGGGAGGCAAAAAGGAGGAACAAAATCTTTGTTTTAAAAAAAAGAAGTAAAGCAAATTCCTGCATTGGCAATGGCAAAAATGTATGTTTCATCCTGCATCTTGAATCCATCACCTTTGCTAGTAAATAGAGAACTTTGTCATCGGTACTGTGGGAATGTAATTGAACATCACACTATTCAGAATTCTTATGACTTTCTAAGTTGGTTGTCTTTTACAATCCTATGTAAAAATTGTTCTCCTGGTTCTGCTTATTCCACTCTGAATCAGCACATCAGTTTAATTCTTTACAGTTTTCTCTGAACCCATTTCTTTTGTCATTTCTGACAGTATAATAGTATTGTTATATTCTTTTTTTTAAAAAAGCAATTGGGGTTAAGTAACTTGCTCAAGGTTACACGACTAGTTATTTATATGTGGGTGCTAAGTATCAGAGGCCAGGACCGATCCCTGGTCCTCCCGACTCCACTCTTACTCACTACACCACCTAGCCACCCCTAACTATGCATACTTTCTTTCTTTTTTTTTTAAGGACATGACTTTAAAAATTTAATGGGGAAGAAAAGGCACTTAAGATACAATGACAAAACGTGCTCAAATAGAACATCCAAGAATGTTAGCATAGCTATATTTAAGCAAATAGGCAGCACAGGATGGTTTACAGAGAGGTGTCAGCACTCTGGGTTGTCTGACCCTGGATATATCCCTTAGAGAAAAGCCTCAGGACACTAAGAGCTTAAGACCATAAGTTACAGAGCTGTAGCCAACCTGTGTTAGTGGAGGTAGCTTCTTCACTGGGGAACTCCCTACACTACAAAATAGTTCAATAAACTATATTTGTAGGAAAATAATCTTTAAAAAATAGCACTAAACAGCAACGGAAGAGTCTGTTTAATTTGTTTTTAATATCTCTAATAAGTATTTCTAATCCTTCCATAAAAGTACATTACAGTTCTACAGTTTATTGCAAACAGCTTTCTTATCTGTTGATATTCAAACTATAATACATATTATTCAATTATTGGCACTATTACTCTACAACACAATGGAGAATGTTTCTTTAAATAAAGAAAAAATAGCAACTCAAGAGGGGAAAATGTCAAACAAAAGGTCCTTTTACCAAGACAATTACATATCTATACCAATAGTTACATTAAAAAATGCTAATTTCTGAACAGGCATAGGATTAAAAAGTCATGATGAAAGTTGGACAGGTTTTGTCCAGAAATGTAATATATACTGCAGTTTATTATTATGTTTTTTAGCAAATCCTAGTTTGCCAAGCTTCAGAAGGCAAAAGTCTAAAAGTATAAGTTTCAATGTTGTCTACCTAGTCTTCTTGCCCAGAAGAATCTGGTGACTGGTACTACTTTGCAAGAGAGCACACTGTCACCAATGTTTTTCTTGTTAACTCCATCAAAATAGCAACATTCATGTCCTTAAGATGCAAGGCCTAGCAAGAAGCCTCCCACAAATCCACTGGATACCACTATGTTCTGTTTGATAAATGCCGTTGATTCTTCAATGATGGTATTAATTTCAGGTGCGGCTTTATTTTCTCTTTTTGTAAATCTGTCTTTTTGCTTTGTTTACATCTTTTTCAACTCTCTTCTGGTCAACTTGCACATAGCCACTATGACTAGCAATCTGCAGGAGAAGAAAGCCACCACCCACTGCAGTTGCTGCAAGTTTTCCAACTTTCTGGAATAAAAATCCTGCACACCATCCAGTCACTCCACCCATTACAATCTGAGTAGTCACAGAGTATTTCTCTACAATAGGTCCAGAGCTGTGGCCAAACACTTGGTTCCACCAGTGGTGTCTTCTTACATACTCTGTTAAATCTAGCACTTCATAAGAGTCATCAGGGGCAGCTAGGTGGTGCAGTGAGTAAGAGCGCCGGCCTAGGAGTTGGGATGATCCGAGATCGAAACAGGCCTCAGAAAATGAGAACCCACACATAAATAATGACTAGCCGTGTAACCTTGAGCAAGTTACTTAACCCCAATTGCTTTAAAAAAAAAAAAAAAAAGAAGAGTCATCACTATCATGTTCTGTGGGACAGGGGTTCCTGGTTGCCATGATCCTGCCAGCAGCCTGTTGTCCAGTATTGTTATATTCTTACGCCATAATTTGTTCATTCATTCTTCAAATTTGTTCGTCCATCTTTATTTCCAATTCTATACTGTAACAAAAAGAGCTGCTATAAATATCTTTGTGCATATAGACTATTTTCCTTTCTTTGATCTTTGGGGTAGGATAGCATATTTTAAAAATGCTATTTGCATTTCTAGCACTACCTGCCAACTCACATTCTCCATACTACCACCTTGTAACAAATAAGTAAGTTTCATTCTGTATCTTTAGTACATCACTTCATTTATAGTATATGAATGCTTATTGCTGATGAAAATTAATTTTAATGCTGTTTCATTTGATTGTTAGTATTGGTTTGTAATATTCCTTTGTCTGTTTAAAATCTCTATTTCTTAGTTTTAGCTCACATAGAAAAATAGTTTCCAGAAACTGACTAAGCAATCTAGTCACATACGAATGTCTCCAAGGGCCTAGTCTAGAACTCTCTGTTTATCACATAAACAAAAGCTGGTCCTCACTACCAAGAGTTACCAAGAGCCACACGTATGATGTTGGTTCCTTCATTAGAATTTGGGGGCAATCTAGCTCATAAAGGAGAAATAAAGTCAGAGAGGTCCTGATCTAGGAAGGTATACTTGCCCAGATTGCTGGAGGCTAATTAAAACTCATGACCAAGCCTCATTCTTCAACTGACCTCCCTCCATTCATGATGAAATAATCTGCAGGGGCTGAGGACTCTTAGCTCACCCCCTCATTAAATATCCACCAATCAGGGTTGCCATCCCATTATCAGGTGAGGACCCAGACAGTAGGTTAATAGGGAGATTTATGATGATCTAAAATGTCTGTATCTTTGGTTACTGAGAGAGACCACTGACTATTAATTTGTTGATTATTTGCTAGCCTAATTAATAAATTGATTGTTAATACTTAGAAACTTTGTCTCTTAGAATTATTATTTGCCACATTACTGTGCCATAAGAATGGGAAGGATTCAGAAAAGCTTGAGAAGACTTGTATGTGTAATAATCAATACCTATCATTGATCTATCTATGGGGATATATACTGGAGACCAACCACAGTGAACTGGTGGGGTTTTTTTGCATTATGGCACATTGGATTGGCTGCAGCATAGCAATGTGACATGAGTCCCTTATAGGTAGATCCTAATGCAGCAGTATATTCTATAGTGCAGCAGCTATCCTCCCCTGTTAAGCCTTCAAATTCTATAGAATGCCCAATGGATAACTCCAACAGAAAATTCTATGTTGCTAAAGAAGGAGGATTGACTATTTCAGGCCAGGAGCTGTTAGGAATAGCTGTTATCAACAGCAATATTGTCAATGATCCCACTTATCCAAGTAGTCAGTTTTATAATGACCTTAACTCTTCAGAAAAGAGTTCTGAATTACAACTGAAAAAGGAACCCAAATAGCTTATCACCAAGTCCTGGCACTAAATCTGTGTTCCTTGTCAGAACATCATCCTTTATTTAATATGCAGTTCTTAACAATCTAGGCACCTAGTTTCCAGAGCCGCTGTAGAAAGCAAGAAGGTAAGAGGGTTGTTAGAAGCAGGTGGGTTGATAGAAGAAGTAATGACAGCTGGCATTGAGGGAGGAGGCAGAAAAGGGAAAAAAGCAGAGGTAGATCTGGATTACTGCAAAGTACAGTAATTTTCAGAATACCAAGCCTGAGTCATGAAGAAAAGGCTAAGCTAGGCTCAGCATTACCCATTAAAGAAGGTTAGGATGCTATAGAGTAGATTTTACAAAGATTCCTGTCAAAACTTTTTTTTTTTTAAGTGTCAGCATTAAGAAGGCAAAGTTTCATTTATCTTGAAATTGCAAGTAGAGCACCTCCTTTCTGACAATGCTAGATAAATGAAGTGTTAGTGTGGTAATGACTATCCGCTAAAGGTGATACAATTAGGTCATTACAGCCCCCCTAAAATGTTTTTAATTATAAAAGAGATGTGTAAGGTTAGGCATCAAAAGTAATAAAATGATTTTTTTCTTTTTTAAACAAATACACCAGAACTCACATTTCTTCAATGCTATCTCCTTCAAAGTGGTCATTTCAGGAGGCCTTACACTTATTCCAACATTGCTATCATTTTGGAACATCTCTTTTGGAATTATTTTCAGAATTGAACATTCTTCTGAATATTTTTAATGGTAGAAAATCTTTATTCTTTACATACTGTGGCCAGTGCAGTTGGTGTGCTAGCAAAAGTGGTGAGAATAATGAGACAGGGGTGTAATCAATAGTCTGTTTATTACAGGACCATTTCATACAAAGCCAAAGATGCAAGGAGGTCACAGAGTTTTTATGCCACCCAAGAGAATGTAGACACCCCAAAAGAATGTAGACAATGTAGAAAGATCCTCCCTCAAAGGAATGTAGACAATGTAGAAGGAGCCTCCCTTAATCCTGTTCACTATTTACCCTTGCTTAAGGTTAGTTATTTATTAGGGTATTATTCTAGGACCATATCTGGAGGCATAAACAAAAAGATTACATGCCCTCTTGCTTATCTTCCCTGTAACCTTTGTAGGTAACTGTATAGGGCAGGGAAATATACCTCAAGGGACCCCAAAACGTCCTCCATAATATATCCTCCTGCTTGTCTGCCCTGTAACCTTTCAGATAATAATATAGGGGAGGGGAACATTTCATTATCAAAGCCAAGGGGCTTCTGAAAATTCTCTACATTTACAGACATATTTGATTTTGGAAATTTTTGAAAGATTGTGGAGCCAAATTAAATCCTCACCAATCTTCTTAACTAAACTTGGCCCCAAATGATTTCCAAAATTAAATCTATCTCCAAAGAATGATTTGTTACCACTTAGGATAATCAAAAAATTGTGACCCAAGCTTTGAAAGCAATACAGAAGAGGAATTTCAAAAATGTTTGGATAAAGAATGGCAATGTCTTTGAATTAAACGCATGGCTTCCCAAAGTGACTACTTTGAAGGGAATAATTTGGAAATACAAGCATTTTTTGAGGTAAACTTTAAACAAAGCACATGCTCAGTTGAGAGAATCGCTAAAAAAAATTTTGGTACATGACTATAATGAAATACTGCTGTGCTTTAAGAAATAATTATGAATATAGAAAAACATGAAATTATTTACATGAGCTGACAGAAAGTGAAGGAAACACTGATGAAAAAATATGTAGGATGCCTACAACAATATAAATGGAAAGAATGTAACATTTAACAGAATTTCATAATAATATAATTCAAAACCAAAAACTTCCACTAAAATCCTATTTTGATGTCTTAACCTGCTATGAAAGTAACCCTTGTGGATCTGTGGTTCTAAGAAAGGACTAAGTTTGAAGAGGTTTGGAGAGATCTAGGACTTTAGATTTTCATCAGTAGAGGAAGTGTCCAACCAATGAACTCACAAGTCCCTGGAGTAATGAAATAAAAGAATTAACATTAATAATATACTCGGAAGTGTCAAGCAGCCTTCAGCTCACATGTGGTCCACCACACTCTCAAGTGGGGTCTAAACCAAACTAAAATGTAATTGGGAACCATATAACAACAAAAAAATTAAAAATAAACAATAAGAGATAATATGTTTTAAAACTCAGTAATGTGTAGCCTCCAAGGATCCTTATGTACAGATTAGTGGCTCCCATTTCTATTTGAGTTTGTTATAACTGTGTTAAGCAACACAGAGATACTAAATTCATTTATAATATGCATATAAACATACCTATGTATATGAGAAAGATACTGTACATATTTGTAACTAGTTTGAAAGAGTTAACCAGCTCACTAAAAATTTCAAAGTAGGGGCAGCTAGGTGGAGCAATGAATAGAGCACTGAGCCTGGAGTCAGGAGGACCAGAGTTCAAATCCGGCCTCAGACACTTGACACACTGCTGTGTGACCTTGGGCAAGTCACTTAACCCCAATTGCCTTGCCTTCTCCCCTGAAAAAATATTTCAAAGTAGAAAATCCCACTGACCCTCTTGTAAAAGACTCCCCCCAGAAGATTTGAGGGGTCAAGACAATCAAGCTATTCTCTTTCCCCCGATTGCCATATGGACATTAAGATGAGGAGAGGGTAGGTGGTGGATAATATTGGTGAGATGGTTCCCCTTACTGTCTAAGGTAAGTGCTAAACACAAATGTTATACTTTTCTTGAATCTTGTATTTGGAAGAGCATTTGTCAAGGTTTCTTTTTTTTACCCAAATTTCTCAAAAGCATTAAAGCATTAAAAGACTTCTCTAAAACAATAGTATCCTCAGAAGCAAGAAGGGAAGTAATCACTTTATTTAAGGTGAGACTATTTCACAGATGAAGGGACTGCGTCTAAGAGAGATCAAGTCACATAGATAGTATATATGTGAAGTATAACTTGAGTCCCACTTTACTCCACTGAGATTTAGGCCTCGATCCTCTAATTCCAAATCTGTTTTCCTAACTCCATTATCAAAGTGCTATTGACTACACTACCTAGTCTTAAGGAGTGAAGTAGGATCTAACTATTCAAATGAAAGCAAGCATCCAAGATCTACTCACATTTGGATAGAGATAGAAGGTAAATGTTTAACAATTGGCCCTCAGAAAGAGTGACATATTCTTAAGTTCAATATACATTTATCCATAACTTTCTTACGTCTAGACAATCAAAAAACAATAAATCAAACCTAGATTTGTAGTATCTGCTGATTTCCAAGGTATAAATGCTCATGCTGAAAATTTCACGATCAGCTCTCCCAAGCTCATTCAAACTAGTTCTAAAACATCTATGGTGAAGCTTAAATTATATTTGGAGCCCAGTTTCAGTCTAGTAATTTGCTTCCATTAGAGATCAATGTCCTCTATGTGAGCTCCTAATGACATATAATTCAAATTTTCAGAATGACAAGAGTTCATTTTTTGCTTTCCATGTAAATCATCACACATTTTTCCTTTAGTTAATATGATGTACTCTATGGATTCTAATTATTGTACTACATTTCAATACCTTGGTTTAAGCCTAAATAAGAATCAGACAGGCAAAGAGCAGAGTTACTAATTAGTGTTTCCAGCAGCTTGAATTTAAATTCTGGGCCCCCAAGCAATAAGTCCAGGTTTAAGGAAGGTTGTGTGAGGCAAGCAAAGGCTACTTGGTGGGAAGGGAGGTAGGGAATGTGTGGACAGGGGAAAGAAAAGGAACCTACCTAATATTTTCACCTAGAACCAGTCTTACCTTCAGAAAAATAGACCAGGGGCATCTTTCCTTTCTGTCTAATTTCCATATTTTACCCATTCCAAACTCTTAGGGATTAAATGCCATCTTCAAACTAACTTCAAATTATATTTCTACCTTTATCTTGTATTACTTATCTTCACTTATTTATTATTTTAGCAAAATGGAATTTGCACTACTTTCCCAATTCATCCAAACATTTCCTGCGATGATGTATTCACTCATATAAAATATACAAAACACATGTGTGGAGATTTCACCCAACCTTTACTTTAAGACCTCAGATATGTACATTGTATGTGTTGGGGTGTCGGAGGAGAAAACAATTCCCCCTGAGGCAGCCCATTTCATCCTAAATTTTTGAAAGATTCTGCTTATTTAAATCTGACTCTCTGTCATTTTTACCCATTGGACTCCTTTTGGGGTCAAGTCCAATCACTCTTCCATATGACAGCTTTTTGAACACTTGATAATAATTATTGTGCCATCCTTAACTCTTCTTCAGATTAAACATCCTTCATTCCTTAAACCGATCTTCATAAGGCATGGTCTTTATGTGGCACGATCTCAAGGTCCTTCAAAATCCCAGCTGCTCTTTTTTAGACATTTGACTACTTATTCGTGCTCTCCCTAAAATGTAGCACACAGAAGTCAATATAATATTCCAGAGGTACTTTAACTGGGATTTCTCCTTTATCCTAGATACTTTATCTCTCTTAATTCATCCTAAAATTGCTCTAACTTTTAGATTGTTCACCAAGTATTTTTCTCACAATAATCCTATGATTTTGATAGGGTGAGTATTATTATGTCCATTTTTCAGAAGAGAAAAACTGAGGATGAGGTAGTTTAAATTGCTTGCCCATGGGTTGACAGCTATTAAGTGCCAGAGCTGGGATCCAAACCCCAGTCTCTGGACTCCAAGTTCGGTGCTCTTTCTACAACACACTGATGGCAACACATTGATGTCTGTTGAAATCCTACTGATCTTTCAAGGGCTAACTCTATTTTATATTTATTATATTTATTTATTTATATTATATTTATATTAGCCTTTTTTCCAACTCCCAGCTGGAAACAACCTATCCCTCCTTGGAACTTTGCATTATACTTCTCCTGTGTATCTATTACATTTTATTTTGTGTTAACTAAGCACTGAACACGTAAGTATTTTTATGTTTAAAATATGGGAGATTATTATAAGCAGAATATTTAAGGAGCAAAGTAGGAACTGACCATTAAAATGAAGAAAGATAAGCACTGGAGATGTACTGACATTTGGGTAGTTGTGGGGTTTATTCTGGTAAATGTTTAACAACCAGCCCTCTGAAAGATTGATATATTTTAAAGTTTAATCTACATTTTATCCATCACTTTCTTACATCTAGACAATCAGTAAAACAAAAATCAAATCCTAATTTGTAGAGTTTACTGATTTCCAAGTTGTAAACACTGACACTGAAAATTTTACAATCACCTCTGCTAAGCATTCAAGCTAGTTCCAGCACACCCATGGAGAAGCTTTTCTTAATTATATTTGGAATCTAGCTTCAGTCTAGTCATACTTTACATTTCTTGGGGAGAGGAGGGACCTAGGATTAGGAAAGAGAGAATTCACATGCATCACAGAGAACTTGCACTAACTTTGTTAACATACCAATTTGTGTCAGAGGTAGAAAATGATTCAAAATTCTACAAAATGTTATAGATGACGATATATCTATAATATCTCTGTCTCCCATTATATATATATACACATATATATATATATACACATATGTGTGTATATATCCCCCCCCCCACCAAACAAGTGCCCAAATTAAGCCCCAGGTAGTGCAATGGACACAGCACCAGGTCTGGAGTCAAGAAGACCTGAGTTCAAATCTAAGCTCAGGCACTTACTAGCTGTGTTACCCTGACAAAATAATTTAACCTGTTTTCCTTTGTTTCCTCATCTGTAAAATGGGGATAATTATACTACCTACCTCCCAGGGTTGTGTTGAGGACCAAATAAAATAATAATTGTAAAATGCTTAGCACAGTACCTGATACAGTCAGTGCTACATAAATATTAGCTATTATGAACAATGATCAGTTTCTGTATATATAATATCAAGTACCATTCAGTATTCAGAATAATATAACATGCCTAAGATAAATTTGAGTCAATCTTGTCAGCTTGTCTGAGAGTCTCAAAGCAGTTTGCACTACGAAAAGCAAAACAATATCTAGAGCCTCCAGGGTACTTATACTCATAGGAGAAAGGTCTGAAGAAGATGCTATTTATTGTTTTTCTGAGTTTTAGAACGATCTCACAATTTCCACAGTAACTTACCCCTTTCGCATTTCTACTATGACCCTCCCACTTTTAGATCAACCTGAAAGGACACAGATTGTTTGTTTTTAAATAGTATTCTGCCAGTATGACTGAATAACAAGCGCCATCTGTGCCAATCCTGTTAATTGGCAATTTTAAGGACACACAGGGCCAACAAAAGTCTCCTGAGCAGCGATCAACAGAAATGTCATATAGAACTATCTAGGGAATATTTGGGGATTCACAGAAGGAGGTACCTTATTTGATCAGATTTTCAACAAAAATGGGTGACCATAAAACAGTGAGCCACTAAAAATATTTCATAAGTATTATAGTGTTTATAAAACATAAAATCTTCAGGTTGTACAGGATCATAGAAATTACCCAGTATAATCTCTTAGTACAAGGCTCTCTACTGCAATTCTTTGTGTTAGAGGGGGAAATGTTTTGACATTCCAGGCTAGGCATGTATGAAATATCTTCAGTAGAGAATTTAAGTAAATGTTTTCCACAGAAACAAGCACTATTAAGCATTGGTATAGTCATTGCTCCACTTATATAATAACTTCAAACCACTTTACAGTTCCTGTTTTCCTTCAGCTTCGAACAGAATTGTTTGAAGTAATCATTGTCTCCTCCCTCTCTTTCACCCCTTATATCTGTTATTTATTTTTTACAAACATTTTTATCTCACCCTGCCATTGACCCTCCCCAAATGAAAAATAAAAAAAAGCCTTCATCATAAACATACATAGTCCAGCAAAAAAAAATATCTACCTTAGCAATGTCCAAAAACATATATCTTATTCTGCATTTTACACATATTGTTGCTCTAGCAGGATGTGGATATCATGTTTAATTCTGATGCCCCCGGACTCATAGTTTATCATTACATTGATCAGAATTCTTAAGAATCCCAAAGTTGTTTTTTTCATGATGTTGTTGTTATTTGTTCTTTTAGATATACTCAATTCATTTCCCTCAGTTCATAGAGATCTTTCCAGTTTCCTCTAAAACTATTATTTCTTCTGTCACAAAAATATTTCATCCTATTCATATACCATAATTTCTTTAGTCATTCCACAATTATTAGGCACCCCTTAATTTCCAATTTGGGAAAAAAGAATTTTCATAATGTTTTTAATACAAAAAGAATTTCCCCTGTTATCTAAATATTTTTGTATATATGGATGCCTTTCTTCTTTTGTTGATCTTCTTGGGGTATAGACCTAGGAGTCAAAGTATGAACAGTTTAGTAACTTTTGGGACATAGTTCTAAATTGCTTTCCAGAATGTCTGGAACATTGACTAGAACCATGCCTATTTTCCTTCAGCCCCCTAACATTTGTCATCTTCTTATTTTGTCACATTTGCCAACTTGTAGGTCTGAGATGGAACTTCAGAATTGCTTTAAAATTTGTAGTTCTCTAATTACTAATAATTTGGAACAATTTTAAATATGATTTCTAATAGCTTGAATGGCTTCCTTTGAAAACTACCTGTCTATATTGTTTGATCATTTACCTATTGGGGAATGGCTCTTAATCTTTTAAATTTTAATCATTTCCTTAAATATCTTGGATATAAGACCTTTAGCAGAGGCATTTGCTGAACAGATTTTTTCACAGTTAACAATTTTCCTTCTAATTTTAATTGTTTAATTGTATTATGTTCTAAAACTTTTAAACTTTGTACAACCATAATTGTTCATTTTATCTTCTTTCATACTCATATCTCTATCTTCTTTGCTCCTCTAATTTGCTAATAATTTCACCATTTATGTCTGCTACCAATTTCACCCATGAAGATTTTATCTTGTTATATGATATAAGATGTTCTATACTCAATTTCTGCTGAACCACTTCCTAGTTTTCCCAGCAGTTTTCTCAGATAGTGAGGACTTACCCCAGTATCTAAGGTCTTTCAATAAGTTCATTTGCTTCTGTATATTATTTATGTAATCTGTTCCAATGATCAATCTATATCCCTTACATCTATTTAATTTTTCTTCAAAGTGACAGAATGTCTCCTATCTCTATCACTTCCTTTCCATTTCTTTCACCACATTAATTTAAGCCTTCATCACCCTACTTCTGGGTTATTGTAATAGCCTCCAATGGTCTTCCCACCTTGTATTTCTCACTCTTCTAATATATATCCTACTTACCAGTATCAGATTACTCTTCCTTTAATATCACTTATGTCACTGGGTTAAAAAAAATCCTTCAATGGCTCTTTATCTCCCTGTTGTATGCATTGCCAAAACTCTTATGGTTGACTTTTAGTCTTTTTTCTACAATCTCACACCACATTACCTTCCCAACTTTATTGACAATTATACCCTCAATATACATTCTTCATATCAATCAAAGATGTCTTCTACTATTTGACACTGCTATTCTGAAAATGTGATGGAATATTTTTTACTTCCAAAAGTTCTATGAGTTCCCTAAATACACAACTATTATGCAAATTTTAGTCATTCTAATTAACCATGGAGTTTTGCAATGGTTAGCTCTAATATAATACTTGTAGTTTTGATGAGAGTTAATTGGTCCTCTTTATTAGAGCATAGATGGACTTTTTGGAGGGAGAAAATCACTTTGTTCTGTCCATTTCCTCTACCATTTAGCAATAAATATTTTCTAATTAGGGAATTGTTTTTAATGTCAGTGCTTACACTAGAAGATAAAAGATATCTCATGTCCCAAACTCTCCAAAGCCAAATTTATTGGAATGAATTTTGAGGTGTGGTAGATCAGTAGATCAGAATCTCCCAGAAAAGTAGAACACAGTCAGGTAATACTGCTCACTAAACCTCCAGGAACTTCCAGCTGGGGACAAGTTCCCATAGGCCTACACTCTCAGGCTTGGATCATTGCTGATAACACTTGTATAAGTGCCAGCTGTTGAAACTAAATTCCAGAAAGGCAGAAACCCAAAGATAGAGGCTTCTGACCTTTCTTTATAAATAAAAGAGCCTCATTATTATATGTGAGCTATGGCTCTCTCCAAGAACTATATCATGCAGGACTGGAGACCTGAGGCTCAAATTTAACTGCATAGTATCTTGTTCACATAAACTTTGGATCTATGGTCTATGAAATACCCTTATCTACACATCTTGAAAGTTATGGGGCCCACCTCTCCTGCAAGAATAGTTCCTATTTATTACAACTATAAATCCTTGGGAGTATGCACAAAGTTTCAGGTTTACAAACTCTTTCAGCACAGTTTCTAATCTTTAAAACATACCATTGTTGAAAGGAAAACTATTTGGGCTTTTACCGTGTTTAACAAGGCAAAACTCAGGATAAAAGAATTAAAAGGATTTTGTTATAAATATGTCAAGGTAAAAAAACACATTGATAGGCTAATCACTGAAGATGCCCAATGGCTTCAGGGTGGATTCAGGCTTCAGCTTTTATAGGTAACTTTAAGACAATCTACCTTATTAAAGGATAAAGTTTGAGGAGTTATTATGAGGGTCATACTTCTCTATAAACAGCTTGTAAACTAATTCATAACTATATAAACTATTTTATAAATAATTACCCTCTTTCTCCTACCAAAAAAAGGTGGGGCCAAGATAACATGGTATATGATTTCTGGAATATGCCCTACCAAACTATGACATTTTCATTATCTCAACCATAAGTAGGTCTGGGGTTTCAGGGTCTAATAAGAGCTCCAATATTATTACATCAAAATAAGGTGTTGCCATGCTGTGAAAGCTAATTTTTTTTACAACAAAATAATTTTTATTTAGTTAGAAACCCTTCCTGATTTAAAAACAAAAAACTTACCCTGCAACTTAACAAGGTAATATTGTCAGTAGGTCTCAAGGGCTTATCTGCATCTTCCACCACCAAGATCTGATGAGGAATAGACCCCAGGGGTTTACCTTTAAAAGAACCCTCTTCTTACCTCTTTGTGGCCTCACCACCTGGTGAGGAGACACTTCAGGGATTGTCTGAAAGTGTCCTCTCTGTGGGCCCCATGGTCCCACAGTGGAAGAGGGAGAGGTGTGTCAATGATTGACCAAAACTCAGAGGATTTCTTTCCTCTTTCACAGCCCTTCCCCTTTCAAACACACACACACACACACACACACACACACACACACACACACACACACACAAACATTATGAAAGAACATAAAGGAACCCAGCTCTCACAAACACACATCCCAGTGAAGATCAGAGGAGTCAGTCAGTAAGCATGTATTAAGTATTTACTATGTGCCTGGTGTTGTGTAAAGTGTGAGGGAATACAAAGGGCTGGAGCAAAGTATGGTCTCTGCCCTCAAAGGGTTAGCATTTGAATGGGGAAGACAGCAGGCAAATAACAACAAAAATTGTATGTGTGTGTGTATGCGTATATATATATATATATATATATATATATAGTGTATATATATAGTATATATACACTATATATATAGTATATAGTATTTTACTATAAATATATATATATATATATATATAGTAAAAAGAAATCTCAAAGGAAAGACACTTGGAGAGGTTGAGAGTGGGGAGGGAGTTTCCTGCAGAAGGTGGGATTTGAGCTGTCTTGAAGGAAGCTGAGGAAGTTATGGAGATAAAACACTTCATCAAGATGAAATAGAAAAAGAAGAAAGGGGGAAAAGAGGAAATTCCTTTCAAAATAACTACAGAAGACCTCAAACATCTGGGAGTTCACCTTACAAGGAATTGTACAGTAACACATGGCTTGGATAGGATTTCTTCATCAGTGAAATTTGCTGCAATGATGTTTTCCCCAGTCAACTACTTCCCTTCTGATTTTCAATGAACTGATTCTGTTTGATTTCAACATGCATTTGGATGGACACCCAACAAATAATATGTCTATCCAGGACAGACACAGTAATCTGGCCCAGAGTTGAGATGGAGGAGGAGAGTGGAATGAATTGCTATAAAGAAATTACAAAGCCCTTCTGTTCATGCCAAGCATCCCATGAAAGCAAAAGTCATCTTATCTTTTTTTCTTTCTTTTTGTAAAAAATATTTTATTCATTTATTTTCAGTTTTCAACATTCATTTCCACATGATTTTCAGTTACAAATTTTCTCCTCATCTTTCCCCTACCCCCACCTCAAGATAGTGATCCTACTGAATACCCCCTCCCCCAATCTGCTGTCTCTTATACCCTGCCCCACTCCCCCTCTAACTTTCTATGGCAAGATGAATTTCTATACCCCAGTGCCTGTATATCTTTTTTTTTTATATTTGAAACATTTAATGTTACGACCTCGAATTTCAGATCCATTTCCTTCCTCCCTTGTCACCCATTCCTTCTTGGGCTATAAGTAATTCAGTATATGTTGTACATATCTAGCTATGCAAAACATTATCATGGTAGATATATTGTACAAGGCTGCTTATAATTCCCTCCCACTCATCCCATCCCCCACCTGGTCCATTCCCTACATGATCCTGTCCCTCTTCTATAGTGGGTACTTCCAACCTCTCCTCACCCCAAGGATGCCCTCCCATCCATCATCCTTCCTCCCATCCCCCTTCCCCCTATCCTGCTGCAGGTTGAGATATCCCATTTAGTTTGTATGTCATTTTCTTCCTGAACCAAATTCAATGTGAATGTGGTTTTGCCTTTTTAGCCTTCCTTATTCTCCCCTCCTTTGCAACCACTTCCCCTTGCTTCTTCTACATGGGATAGTTTACCCTACCCTGTCTCTCCCCATCTCCTCTTTCCACTTTCCTCTCTCACCTCATAATTTCATCCCTTGAGTATTCTCCCTTCCCAACAAATTCAACCTATGCCCTCTATCCATATATAACCGTAACCATATACACACACATTCACATATGTATTCATATGACCACACCCCCTTCTTCCATTATTTTCATAGTGAGAAAGATATCAGTCACAGATATTGCTTTTCCATATAGGAATGTAAATAGTTCAACTTTGATAAGTTCCTTTTGATTTCTTTTCCTGATTACCTTCTCAGGCATCTCTTGCTTCTTGTGTCTGGATGTCAAATTTTCTATTCAATTCTGGTTTTTTCCTCAAGAATGCTTGAAAGTCCTCTATTCCACTGAATGACCATATTTTCCCCTGAAACAAAATACTCAGTTTTGCTGGGTAGGTGACCCTGGGTTCATTCCCAGTTCTTTTGCCCTCTGGAATATCATATTCCATGCCCTTCGATCCCTCAGTGTAGAAGCTGCCAGGTCCTGGGCTATTCTGATTGTGTTTCCACAATATTGAAATTGTTTCTTCCTGGCTGCTTGTAGTATTTTTCTCCTTGATCTGGGGATTCTGGAACCTGGCTATAATATTCCTGGGAGTTTTCTTTTTGGGATCTTTTTCAGGAGGTGATCTGTGGATTCTTTCAACCTCTATTTTGCCCTCTGATCTAAAACATCAGGGCAGTTTTCCTTGAGAATTTCTTGAAGGGTGATTTCTAGGTTCTTTCTTTGATCATGGCTTTCAGGTAGTCCAATAATTTTTAAATTGTCTCTCCTGGATCTATTTTCCAAGTCAGTGGTTTTTCCCATGAGATATTTCACACTGCCTTCTAATCTTTCGTTTGTTTGGATCTGCTTAACAGCATCTTGATTTCTCATGAAGTCACTAGCTTCCATTTGCTCCAGTCTAACTCTGAAGGAATGAATCTCCTCAGTGAGCTTTTGAGATTCTTTTTCCATCTGGCAAATTCGACTTTTTAAGGCATTCTTCTCCTCATTGCCCTTTGGGCCTCCTTTGCCATTTGAGTTAGTCTATTTTTTAAGGTGTTGTTTTCCTCAGTCAGGCTGTTGACCCTCATTTCATACTTTTCCTGTATCCTTCTCATTTCTCTTTCCAATTTTTCCTCCACTTCTCTTATTTGATTTTTAAAGTCCTTCTTAAGGTCCTCTATGGCCTGCCACCCGCTCATGTTTTCCCCTGGGGCTTTTGGAGCAGGACTTCTGACCTCACAGTCCTTTTCCCGCTCTATGCCCCCAAGATAGGAGTCTAGGGTTGCATTTTTCTGTTTCCTTTTCCTTGGCATGTTGCCACTTAATTGCTTGACTTTTGGGCTTGTTGCCACACTATGGCTTTAAGGCCAGCTAGAGGAATTTTCGTCCCGAACGTGTGGGGGGCAACTTCCGTTTCTGGCAAGCTATAAACCCACCCACAACTTCCACCCTAGATCACAATCCAGATCCAGGAGGTTAAAGCAAGAGCGATTACCCCCCAAGACTGATCGCTGGATCTCCCCACGATTTGTAGGCTGGGAGCCGGAAATGCCTATGAAAACTACAAAATGGCGTGTCTCCTCAGCGGCTTCTAGCCCCCAGGGGAGGGAGCTGACGCATTCCCCAAATACAGGTCCTAAAGTCCATAGGACACTAACCTCTTACTTTGTCCTAGGCAAGTCTATGTTGAAAATTCTGGAGTCTCCACAGCTCCTGGTGTTCTGGGGTTCCTCCAGCTGGCTGCTGGCCCTGCCGCCCTGGGGCTAAAACCTCGGCTCACGTGGACCTAGGCTTGGCTCGGCTGGGCTCCTGCGCTCTGCGCTCTGCGCGCTGCCGGCTCCCAGATTGCTGCGCTGGTCCTTCCTGCAGGGCTGCTGGGCTGTCCTCAGCGGGAGGTTAGCTTCTCTGTGTCGTTCTGTGGGTGCTGGGGCTCCAGAAGTTGTTCAGAGTCCTTTTCTACATAGTTTGTGGAGAATCTGGGGGCAGAGAGGCTTGGACGAGCTGTTTCTACTCCGCCATCTTGGCTCCGCCCGCCTGTATATCTTATTTCCTAGTTGCATGTCAAAAACAATTTTTTTGACATTTGTTTTTAAAACTTCGATTTCTAGATTCTTTTCCTTCTTCCCTCCTCACTGGAAGGATAAGCAATTCAATAGAGGTTGTACATGTGTAGTTATGCAAAACATTTCCATAGTAGTTATATTGTGAAAGACTAACTATATTTCCCTTATTCCTATCCCGACCCCCACTTAGTCCATTTTCTACTTTGACCCTGTCCCTTTTTCAAAAGTCTGTGCTTCTAACTACCTTCTCCCCCAATCTGCCCTCCCTTCTATCACCCCACCTCTTATCCCCTACTCCCTATTTTCCTGTAGGGTAAAATACCCAATTGAGTGTGTATGTTATTCTCTCCTTAAGCCAAATTCAATGAGATTAAGGTTGACCCATTCCCTTTCACCTTCCTGCTCTTCCCCTCCATTGTAACAGTTTTCTCTTGCCTCTTTTATATGAGATAATTTACCCCATTCTATCTCTCCCTATCTCCTTCTCTCATTATATTCCTCTCTCACCTCTTAATTTTATCTTTTAGATATCATCCCTCTCTTCATTTTCAACTGATCCTGTGCCCTCTGTCTATGTATACATGTACATGCATGTACACACACTCACTCATATATGTATGTATACATATATATTCCCTTCAGCTATCCTCATACTGAGAAAAGTCTCATGAGTTACACTGATCGTTTTTCCAAGTACAAATGTAAATAGTTCAACTTTAATAAGTTCCTTATGATTTCTTTTTCCTATTTACCTTCTCATGCGTCTCTTGCTTCTTGTATTTGAATGTCAAATTTTCTATTCAGCTCTGGTTTTTTCATCAAGAATGCTTGAAAGTCCTCTATTTCATTGAATGACCTTATTTACCCCTGAAGCATTCTACTCAGTTTTGCTGGGTAGGTGATTCTTGGTTTTAATCCTAGCTCCTTTGACTTATGGAATATCATATTCCAAGCCCTTCAGTCCCTTAATGTAGAAGCTGCTAGGTCTTGTGCTATCTTGATTGTGCTTCCACAATACTCAAATTGTTTCTTCTTGGCAACTTGTACCCGGGAACTCTGGAATTTGGCTATGATATTCCTAGGAGTTTTCTTTTTGGGATCTTTTTCAAGAGGTGATTGGTGAATTCTTTCAATTTCTATTTTGCCCTCTGGTTATAGAATATCAGGGCAATTTTCCTTGAGAATTTCTTGAAGGATGATTTCTAGGTTCTTTTTTGATCATGGCTTTCAGGTAGTCCAATATTTTTAAAATTATCTCTCCTGGATCTATTTTCCAGGTCAGTGGTTTTTCCAATGAGATAGTTTACATTACCTTCTATTTTTTCATTTGTTTGGATCTGTTCAATAGTATCTTGATTTCTCATGAAGTCATTAGCCTCCATTTGCTCCAATCTAATTTTGAAGGAATTATTCTCTTCAGTGAGTTTTTGAAATTCTTTTTCCATCTGGGCAATTCAACTTTTTAAGGCATTCTTCTCCTCATTGGCTTTTTGGGCCTTTTTGCCCTTTGAGTTATTCTATTTTTTAAGGTATCATTTTCCTCAGTCAGGTTGTTGACTCACTTTTCATGATTTTCTTGCATCATTCTCATTTCTCTTCCCAATTTTTCCTCCACTTCTCTTACTTGATTTTCAAAATTCTTCTTAAGGTCCTCCATGGCCTGTAATCAGTTCATATTTTTCTTGGAGGCTTTTGAAGCAGGAGTTCTGACTTCAATGTCTTCCTACCACTCTATACCTTGATCCTTTTTGTTCCCCAAAAAGGATTCTATGGTCTGTTTGTGCTTTCTCTGATCACTCATCTTACCAGCCAATTACTTGACTTTTGAGCTCTCTGCCATGGTAGAACTCTGCTTCCAGAGTGGAGAGAGCTATGTCCCAAATTGCTGGAGTTTTTGCAGTTGTCAGAACTATGAGGAGGGCTA
This sequence comes from Gymnobelideus leadbeateri, assembly GCA_011680675.1. Taxonomy (NCBI): domain Eukaryota; kingdom Metazoa; phylum Chordata; class Mammalia; order Diprotodontia; family Petauridae; genus Gymnobelideus; species Gymnobelideus leadbeateri. Next base: position 53,366 of record WOXC01000241.1, read on the forward strand.
CCTCTCTATAGCCACCACACCTTCTGGCACACTCACCCCAGGATCACCACCCAAGACTGTGACACAGATCCAAGCAGGTCAAAGCAAGAGGGATTACCTTCTGAATGGCCTCTTGGTCCCCCCACAATCTGCAGTCCAGGAGCTCTGGAGGTAGCCATGCAGCAGCAGCTGCAGCCACCACATCCCTGCCACCTCTCACCCAGGCTCAGGGGCCAGATCATGCTCTTCTGTCACCCAGTTACAACAGAGTTCTTACTGACCTTTTTCTTTCTCTTTGGTGTTTATGGGTTGAGAAGTCTGGAAACTGCCACAGCTTCTGGTGATTCACTCTCCCAGTCTGTGCTGGTCGGGGCCTCCCTGAGTCTGGGACCACACAGCTCACATGGGACTGCACTTGGCTCCCAGTCTGATGTGATAGAACCTACCTGTCAGCCTGCCAGGCTGCCTTCAGCAGGAGATCTGTTTCTCTCTGTCACTTTGTGGCTTCTGTAGCTCTAAAATTTGTTTAGAATCATATTTTACAGGTATTTGGAGGTGTTTGGAGTGGGAGCTCAGACAAGTTCCCAAAAGTTGAGCTATTCCTATGGCAAGGACTAAAGTACAAGTGGACATTCAGAATACTCCACTGATATTCTTGAAATGTCGAGATAAAGTGAGGAAGAACCTCAGCATTGGGGGGACCTCCTGTGCTGAACTGTTGGAGTTATTCACTAAGAACTATCTCTTCTCCCCTTTTCCTCAACTCCTATCATATAGAAATGTTTTGTCACTATCTCCTCTATTGTCCATACAATAGGAAGAAGTAGTTCTTCCTGTTAAGGCAAACCCCTTTATATGCATTCTATCCCATCTTCTTCAGCATATTGCCTCTCTAGATTGTCCCCTCTACCATTCCCATTGTCTCAATTACCCTTAATATCTTATTTTTCTACTGGTTGCTTCTCTAGTTCCTACCAATGTCTCTCCCATCTTCCAAAAACCCCTACTTCCTTGGTCCATCCCCATTATATGTCATCCTAAATCTCTCTTCCCTTTTATGTCTAAACTTCTGGAAATGGTTGTTTACAATAGGTGCCTCCACTTCCTTTCCTCTTACTCTCTCCTTCACTCTTTGTAAACTGACTTCTGAACTAATCAATCATTCAACTGAAACTGCTCTCTCCAAAGTTACTAAGAATCACCATATGCCAAGATAAAGTCCAAATGGGTACATGATTTAGATATAAAAGTTGATACTATAAACACATTAGGGGAGCAAGGAATAGTTTATCTGTCAGATTTATGGAGAATGAAGGGATTTATGACCAAACAAAAGATAGAGAACATTTTGAAATCCTAAATGGATAATTCTGATTACAATAAATTGAAAAGGTTTTGCACAAACAAAGCCAATAAAACCAAAATTAGGAGGGGAGCAGAAAACTGGGAAAGAATTTTTATAACTAGTGTCACTGATAAAGGCCTCATTTCTAAAATATATAGAGAACTTAGTCAAATTTACAAGAATACAAGTCATTCCCCAGTTGATAAATGGTCAAAGGATATGAACAGGCAGTTTTCAGATGAAGAAATTAAAGCTATCTGTAGTCATATGAAAAAAATGTTCTAAATCACCACTGATTAGAGAGATGCAAATCAAAACAACTCTGAGGTATCATTTCACACCTATCAGACTGGCTAACATAACAAAACAGGAAAATCATAAATGTTGGAGAAGATGTGGGAAAATTGGAACATGAAATTTATTGTTGGTGGAGTTGTGAGCTGATCAAACCATTATGGAGAGCAATTTGGAACTATGCCAAAAAGGATATAAAAATGTGCATGCCTTTGACCCAGAAATATCACTTCTGGGGATGTATCTTAAAGAGATAATAAAAATGGCAAAAGATGCACATGCATCAAAGTATTTATAGCAGCTCTTTTTATGGTAGCTAAGTACTGGAAATTGAGGTGATACTCATCAATTGGGGAATGACTGCACAAGCTGTGGTATATGAATGTAATGGAATACTATTGTGCTATAAGAAATGATGAAACTTCAGAAAAACCTGGAAAGACATATATACTGAGCATATAATGCTGAGTGAAATGAGCAGAACCAGACCACTATACACAGTAACAGCCACAGTGTGCAATGGCTGACTTGGATAGACTTAACTCATCTCAGAAACGCAAGAACCTAAAAATTTCCAAAGGACTCATGATGGAAAATGCCATCCATATCCAGAGAAAGAACTATGGAATCTGAATGCAGAGTAAAATAGAATACTTTTTTGTTTTGTTTTGTTTTGTTTTTTCTCTTTCTTATCATTCCTCCTATTCATTCTGGTTCTTCTATACAACATGACTAATGTGAAAGTATGTTTAATGGGAATGTATTTGTAGAGCCTGTATCGGATTGCATGCTGTCTTGGGGAGGGAAGAGGAAAGAGAGAGGGAGAAAATTTAAAACTTATGGAACTGAATGTTGAAAACTAAAAATAAATAAATTAGCTTTTAAAAAGTTACTAAGGATCCCTTAACTGTCAAATCTAATGCCCTTTTCTCAATCTTAATCTTTCTTGACTTTCCATAGTGTTTGGCACTGTCAATCACACTATTATCTTTGATACTCTCTTTTCTCTATGTTTCTGTGACACTGCTCTCCAGTTTCTCCTCCTACCTGTCTGATTGCTCCTTCTCTGTCTCTGGATCTTCATCTGTATCACATGTGCTAACAGTTGGTATCCTCCAAGGTTTTTTCCCGGGCTCTCTTTTCTTCTTTCCCAATATCATTTCATTTGATCTCATCAGCTCACATGGTTTCAGTTACCATCTCCATGGAAATGACTTACAGCTCTTACCTCTTGACCTCCAGCCTCATATCTCCAATTGCTTTTTAAACATCTCAAAGTAGATGTCCTTTAAACATCTTAAACTCCACATTTCCAAAGCTGAAGTAATTATCTACTACTCCCCTCAACCCAAACCCTCTCCTCTTCCTAACTTTCCTATTACTGTCAAGGGTATCACATCACCATCTTCCCAAGCACCCAGAATTGCCTAGGTGTCATGTTTGACTCTTCACTCTCTTACCTTCCATATTCAATCAATGATCAGGTCTTATCATTTATGCCTTTGTAACACCTCTTGTATATGCTTTCTTCTCTGACATTGCTATGATCCTAGAATAGGCCCTCATAATCTCATGACCCAGACTATTGAACTAACCTGTTGATTGGTCTCCCTGTGTCAATTCTTTCTTCCCTCTAATCCATCATTTACTCAGCTGCCAAAGTGATCTTCCCAGAACATACATAGGATCGTATTACCTCCCCTACCCATTCACTAAACTCCAGTGACTTCCTATTACTTCCACCAAATATAAAATTTGTTTGGCTTTTAAAGGCCTTCATAAATTTGCCTCTTCCTACCTCTCTAGTCTTTTCCATCTTACTCTCCTGCATGTACTTTGCAATACAGTGACAATGGCCTCTTTGCTCTTTCTCACAAAAGACAGACATTCCATATCCTAATTCCAGACATTTTTGCCGTCTTCCATTCCTAGACCACTCTCCTTCCTCATCTTTGTCTCTAAGCTTCCCTGGGTTCCTTAAAGTTGCCACCAAAGTCCCACCTTCGGCAAAAGCCTGTCCTAATCCTCCCAAATCTTAGTACCCTCCTCTTGAGATTACCCTCAATTTATCCTGTATATCTTTTTTTTGTATGTAGTTGTTTGCATGTTGTCTCTACTCTTAGATTGTGAACTTCTTAAGAACAGGGACTGTCTTGTCTTTCTTTATATTCCAAATGCTTAGCATAGTGCCTGGTACATTATAAGCACTTAATAAATGTTGGTTAACTGACTGACTGAATGATTGGTTGTATAAGTAGAAATCCATTGGTAACGGCTTAAGAGCTAGAATGTGAGGATTCCTGGGAGCCAAGATGGAAGAGTAAGCAGTAAGTCACTCTCATCCTCCTTTACTGACCTTGAAAAATTCAGAAAATTACCTCCCCAGGAAAAATCCAGGAACAGTGGAGCCAACAGACAGATGGGGTGCAGCACTCTTTTAGCTCATGAGGCTAGGGTGATTAATGAGAAAGGTCCCTCTTGTTGTGACTGAAGGGGGCCAGTACAGCGCAGAAGGTGTTCCAGCAAGTCAGTGGCAAGACACACCTCAGTGGACCAGCGGAAGATCCTGAGCACAAGGGTGGTGGAATGGGTAAGCACCAACACCAAGAATCCCCACCTTGCCTGTGTGCCTTGGAACAGCCAAGGGAACCAGCAGAAGCCAGCGTGGAGAACCACCACTTATGCCTTGTGTCCACCAGCAGCTGAGCCTGCCCATGCTCTAGCACAGCCTAGGTTGAAGAGGCGACTTCCAGCAGCCAGACTACCCCCACTCCAACACCCCACCCTGTGAGCTTCAGTGTAACCCTGGGGAACACAGAAAAGCCCCACCTGGCCTTGGCACATACCAGCCACCATAACCACCAGCTTCAGCTCAGTACCAGCTACACTACCAGACCCCTATAGCCTCCAGCTGCCAGCATCTGCATCTGAGGCCCCAGCACACAAAGCCAGTAACCAGGCCCCTAGCCCCCAGCACAAAAAGCCCCCTGTGCCCCAGAAGCACAAATCAACTTTAAAAGTCAAGAAAAATGCAAACACCATGAGCCAAAAGCAACATAGAAAAACAAAGACCAGACATTCTTACTATGGGGACAGGGAAGGTTAAACACAAATTTAGAAGAGGTGAGCATTGTCAATATACCCACATCTGAAACCTCAAAGGGGAATATAAACTGGACTCAAGCCAAAAAAGAAGAGTTCAAGAAGGATTTTAAGAGTTCATGTTTTCAGAAAAGTTCAAGAAGGATTTTAAAGGTCAAATTAGAAAAATTCAATAATTTCTTTAAAAATACAATTGACAAAATGGAAAAAAAATACACTGAAAAAACCCAACTCCTTAAAAAGTTGAATTGACAAAATGGAAAAGGAGGGACAAAAGCTAACTGAAGCAAACAATTTGTTAAAAATCAGAATTGGGCAAGTGGAAGCTAATGACTATGTTACAACAAGAATCAGGCAAACAAAGTCAAAAGGATGAAAAAAAGAGAAGAAAACATAAAATACCTCATTGGAAAGACAATTGACTTGGAAAAGAGATCCAGGAGAGATAATTTAAGAATTATTGGTCTAGCTGAAAACCATGATCAAAAAAAAGAGCCTGGACAGCATCTTTCAAGAAATCATCAAAGAAAACTGCCCTGAAGTCCTAGAACCAGAAGGTAAGACAGTCAAGGAAAAAATCCACTGATTACCTCCTGAAAGAGATCCCAAAATGAAAACGCCAAGGAATATTGTAGCCAAATTCCAGAATTATCAGGTCAAAGAGTTAGAACGTGAGTAAATTTCCTCTCAAAGGGATTACCCTGAGAACCAGATAATTTGAGTGTAACCATGTGGTGGTGGTCTATCCCTGGGAACCTAAACTTTCCAGGCTAAGGGCAAATTGGAATATGAGAGTCAGCCCAGACAGTGATTAGGTTGTCTAGGTTAGAGGTCTGAAACCATTACATAGTATTGGTGACTATTCTATATCACCCATGATCAGATAGTTATAGTATAAGGGTGGTGACCATATACCACATCTGTTTTGAGTGCAATGACCAATCAATTCAGAAGACTAAAGATGATTCATGCTTCCCACCTCTTGGTAGAGAGACAATGGACCCGTAGGTGCAGAATGAAACATGTTTTTAGACATACCTCTTGTATGAATTTGTTTTTGCTTGACTAGAGTTATTGCAAGGAAGGCCTTTTTGGAGACCCAAAAGGCAAGTGTGGAATTAGGGATAATGATCATATTATTTTAAAAAGAAGGAAAATAATATTAAAAATAAATATACAGAGGAGAGAATAGAAAGAACTTCAAAAAGGGACATAGACAAGCAGAACAGCATCAGAACTATGTTAAATTTAGTAAATGTTTTTTAAAAAGCTGCATGTAGGGGCGACTAGGTGGCATAGTGAATGGGGCGGCTGGGTGGCACAGTAAATAGAGCACCGGCCCTGGAGTCAGGAAGACATGAGTTCAAACCTGGCCTCAGACACTTGACACACATTAGCTATATGACATTGGGCAAGTCACTTAACCACAACTGCCCTTCATCCCCCTCCAAAAAGCAAAAAAAAAAAAAAAAGGTATCACAGTCCTTACTATCTGATCTCTCAATACAGAAATGTTTGTGCCTGTTTATATTTACAGAATTAATAAGAAAAAACAATGTAATTTTGTCAGCTGGATAAATAAGGACACAAGATTCAGCATTTTTATTCTCTGTCAAAAATTCTTATTATGGTCACATAAAGGCTATTGAAATTTTAAGCATTTTTAATATGCTTCATTTCAGTCAGAGCTTTCTGGAGCTTAGATGATATCACACATTAGTTGTGAAAAGAACAAGCCATCAGCTTCCCCACTGAGGCATAATCTACAGTTTTCAAAAAATTTTATCCATACCACTCCTCTCTTTCTAATACCAGGAGTCTTTGTGACATCATTTTAAAAAAATCCATTGGAAGCAAAATCTTCCCAAATGTTTTCAGCCTGAGGAAGTGTAAAATTCATTTAAGCAGTCATTCAGGAGATCATTTCTGTATGTGTTAGATTGATAATTTAAGTTGTGCATATAAAATGAAGCTTAATTGTTTTGTTTTTGAGAGGGCATGAAGGCTACCCTGCACGGAAACTATGGTAACTGAAAGGCATATGCTACTACTTTGTTCCTGAATGATAGCATCATACTCAGAGTGGGTTTTGCACCTAGCAACAGAGCCCAAGTTCTCCAGCAACCCTTTTAGCCCTCTCTTGAAATGGTCCTGGTTTGTCCAATGCCACAGAATCACTACTTTTGACCTCTGTAGAAATTCCTTGGTCAGCTGAGAATCAATAGCTAACCACTCAATTTCACACTAAGAAATATGTTTCTTAAACTGCAGTCAGAGCTAAAGATGCTTTTCCTGTGCTGTGGTTGTACAGAATGATTGAACTGTGGCCAACAAGGGTGGATGTTCACTTTATTCCTTTAAATATATGCATACACACACACATTAGGCAATTCATAAGTAGGAAAATAAAAGTCTTTCCTAGTCAGAGGAAAGTACCTCATTTGGATTTAGAAATTGATTTATACATGTGGTCATTTTAGATTGGATTCATTAGAGAAAACTTGTCATATGCATATGCCCTGGCTAGTACATGTACAAATGAATTATTTTTATTCTCTGATTTTTGAATACCTAAATTCAGTGAACAGTAAATAATCACCCTGATCATGCTACTCTCTCAGTCCAAGTCAGCCAAACCCAAATGAGGATTAATTTAGCTTTTGAAACATTAGCTGGGCAAAAGATAAATAAGATAGAATAGTGTTGCTTTGTTGATGCTGCAGGCAACTGAGACAGATTTCAACTCAAACACCTCTGAACAATCTAAGTGAGATGTGAATGTCTAAGGTTCAGAGTTTTCTTTCCCAAGAGGGTTACTGGAAATCGTGTTGCACATAAAAGAAAAACTGTGGATTAGCATACATTTTAAGGCCTTAGAGTCTAATCCAACTGAGAGTGACATCACAACATTCACAAAACACAGTCAATGCCAATATAACCCTCACAAAGTTGCCCTGACCAAAATTAAAATATTATAACCAAGACTCACCCTGAAGGCAGGTTTTCTTTCTATGATACATTCTTCCACTTGCTGGAGAACAGACCTACTTAGGAGTCACTGTTCTTTATCTCTAAATGGGATAGTCCCCAAAGCTCTGTCCTAGGCCCTCTTTTTTGTCTTTCTCTATACATTAATTCTAAGTGTCTTCTTTAGCTACAATGAGTTTATCACCTCTATGTAGGTGACTCTCACATGGATGTATCCAACCCTAGTGTCTCCCTTGACATCTGTGTCACCAACTTCCTATTGGATGTTTCGAATATGATGTCCCAGAAATATCTCAAAATGGAACCCATGATGTCTCTTCTCAAATCATCTCTTCTTCCAAACTTTACTATTTCTGTCAAAGACAACACTATTCTTCCAATGTCTCAAGTTTATATCCTTGGCCTTATACTAGACTCTTCACTCTCCCTTACCCTACATGTTCAATCAGTTGACAAACCTTGTCATTTGTGTCCAAATCTCTCACATCTGACCTTTTTTCTTTATTCATGTAGCTTACCTCATAGTTCTGGCCCTCATCACCATGTTTCTTCATGTCTCTTTCAGTTTCCATGTCTCTTTTTATGAGATTTGATCCTTAGCAGGAGGCTATGAAGACATGGGGTGGGGGGAATGGAGGTATCCAGTGGATTAGATGACAAAGTTAGCATTCTAAGCCATGAACTTGAGTTTTTACTTTCTCTTCCTTAGAAGCTTCTTCTCCCCTCTAATTTAGAAAATGGCCAGGATCCAGATGGTCTGAATAGCTGACTTCTGGAACTTACCCAAGCAAGGACTTGAGCATTTCCTATTCTGGCTCATTCAAGAATCAATCTTGAGTATCACTTTCTGGTGCCCACCAGTTTGGCTCAGCTATTAACTTACTTCTTGACAGATTAGGGCACATTTACACCCTTTTCTCTTCAACATAATTCCTCTACTTATATTTTTTGAGGAAATTGAAAGTATGGTCAGTCCAGATGACAATTTTCCTAACCCTAATTCTGTTTTCTTCATCAAGTCCAACAATTCATTCCAATTTGAAGTGTTTGTTCCAATCTAGTGAAAAATTGCTGTCAGTTTTGGCAGCCTGAAGGCTTTTTTATTATTTCTGTTACAAGGAGAAATAAACATTCCATTCTCACGGTAACAAGCTCCACGGCACTTTGAAATAGGTGCTGTACCAGTCTGATTTCAGGAAAATCTAAATCCCTTATTAAGTTTAATCTGAATTCTGAAATGTAACTGCTCAGGGCTGTCTGCAATTTTAGATTGAGTGTCCTCATTACGGTATAAAAATAGAAATACATAGATAACATTATTGTGTTGTACCGAGGTGTAGGGCAATAAGTCTATATGACTTCAGTTTCCTCAGGAATCCTTCTGGGAACAAAATGTGCTTCTCTTATGAAGTCACCACCAACATATGAAATGATAAATGAAAAGAAATGATTTGTTAAATTGGCTCCTACCTTAAACATCATCATCAACAACAAAAATGGTTTGGGGATATCTCAAATTTTGTATTGGGGAATATTCAATCATTACATACATTTATGTAGCATTTCATAATTAACAAAATTCTTTTTCATAACCTTGCTAGGTCTGTAGTGAAATTATTGAACCCATTTTACAAATGAGGAAATTGAGGCTCAGAAAGGTTAAATAGTTTATCTAAGTCACATGGCTAGTAAGTAGCAGATGAAATTCAAATTCAGTCAGGTCTCAGAAAGGTAGTGTGGTATAACACTAGTTCCACAATGTACACACATGGTGAATACCGAAAGAAAAAAAATATCCAAGTCAATAGTAAAACAGAAATCAGAGAAGATCACAGATAAGAATTTACTAGACAATACAAAGAGTGAATGAGCTTTTCTACTGGGAGCAAGATATCTTAGTTCAACCAAAAGAAAAGTCCCAGATCTTACCCAATGGGAGTGCTCCAAAGTCTGTAGAGATAGGGACATGACTGAGATGCGGACTCCTTTACATGCCAGTTTCTTTCCAAAGTATTTTTCTCTCTTCAGGGATCTGAAGAAAATCTGGAACCATATGTTTCTTTGACTAGAAGCCAGAATAATGGAATCTCTTTCTGTAAGCTCTTGCCAATTCCACACCTCACCCAAGCATGGAACTGGTGTTTTGTGAGAAGTTGAGCCTTGAACACATAGTGTGGAATTCTCCTTCCCCATTAAAGTATAGTAATAAAGAGCTTAGCTTGAACCTATAAAATTACTTCCCACAAAGTAACAATATTTTGGAGGATGGAGAGATATAAATGTAGCCTGCTGTCCTTTCTCTGAAGAAAATATAATGGGTAGCCCAAACTCCTATTTTACCTCATGGAATTCAATCTCTACCAATAAGACAAGTCCCATGCAAATGGGCTTTGAAACTCTGGTTACATGTAAAATGTGGGGTATAACTCAATTGGGTATCTTATCCTACAGGAAAGTAAGGCGGAAGGGGATAAGAGGAGGGATGGGATGATAGGAGGGAGGGGATGATAGAAGGGAGGGCAAATTGGGGGAGGGGTAATCAGAATGCATGCCATCTCTGGGTGGGGTGGAGGGGGTGGATGGGGAGAAAATTTGGAACTCAAAATCTTGTGGAAATGAATGTTGAAAACTGAAAATAAATTAATTTTTAAAAATCTTTTAAAAATAAAATAAAATGCTGAACTTGAGATATAAATGTGGGATATAGACTAGAAGATTGATGGTCCTTTCCAGCTTTAAAATACTATGATCCAATGTTTAAGACTTCCCATTATGAATACTGATTTCCAGTTGAAACAACACCAGCTGACTCATGCTAATACTTTTAAAGATCTTCCATTTCATTGCTATGGGTACTACCTAAATGGATGCAGAACAAAATTCTCTCATGCCTTAGTAGATTATTGTGTGAATTATTGTGACCAACCTTATGGTCATAATCTTCACCAAATTTAACTGGGTTAATTCTTCAACTGACAGACCCACAGTTCATCACTAGGGAAGCATATTGCAACGAGTGACCTAGGTTCAAAACCAGGGTTTGACCCTTACTAGCTATGTGATCAAGGGTTGAATGCTTAACCTCTTTGAACAAGTATTTTCTAAGCTATAAAATGGAGATAATGATGCCTGTAATATCTACCTCCAAGGGTTGTTAGGAATCAACACTAGTCCTATAGTTTTTTTAATGTAGGGAACTCTCGATAAGAAAAGTCCCTCTACCAATGCAGATTGGGATCTTCTTTACAATTGAGATATACAGATTTGCCTAGAACAGGGAAAGGCTAAATGACTTCCTTAGCTACCAGCTAGTATGTCAGAGGTAAAGTTTAAAACCAAGGTCTTCTTGGATTCAAGACCAACTCTTTATTCACTACACTATTTGGTTGTCCAGGCAATCATGTCCAACTCTTAATGACCCTATTTGCGGTTTTCTTGACTAAGATACTGGAGTTGTTTGCCACTTCTTTCTCCAGCACATTTTACAGATGAGGAAACTGAGGCAAACAAGGTTAAGTGACTTGTCTGGGCTAGTAAGTATGTGATGTCAGATTTGAATTCAGGAAGATGGGTCTTCCTGATTCCAGGTCCAGCATTCTATCTTCTAAAAAAAATATGTGTACAGGGTTGTTATGATACTTGAATGGGGTATACTATATGAAGTTCTTTGTGGGGGGGAGAAAGGGGGAGGGACATCGTTCATTTGTTTTGCTTTCATCTTTTTTAGTGATAGTGGTGATTTTTTCTAATACTACTAAAACCTTTTGTGTTGGTAGGATGTGCTAGAGCTTATACACTGTTTACATAGCTTTCCCATATACAGAGTCACCTCTATACTATGAAGAGGCATTGGAATAAGGCTTTATTCCAGAAAAGACAGTACCCAAAGAACTCTCACCCAAGTCCATAAACAATCTAGGTAAGACTCTTCCTTCTCTAGTGAGCCAAATATCCCCAAAGAATAGTCCTTCACACTTAAAGCATTAACATAATTAAAGTCCCAAGAAAAGAGGATTGCTAGAGTCAACTTCTTTCTGGAGATCCAAACAGTTCATATAACCCAGGATATTAGTGTAAGACAAGGTCTAGGTTTCATTTCTTACATCATGACTCCTTTCCTATTGTACCAACAGACCCAGTTTCTGCTTAATACTAGAGCTTGTCTGTTTGGTTTGATAACTTGGCATTATTCAGGAACTCCCCTTTTCTCTCCAAAAGATTTAGTATAGGAGTTCCTACCACTCCACAGCTGCCTCCAATTGATGCTATCTGGCTGACCATGGATGCCCTGCTATCTTGGGCTCATATTATTCTTCCTCCAGAATCTGCTACTTTTCCATTGGCTCTCCTCCATTGCCAACTTGGGGTCTAATAGGTTTCCTGAAGGAGGGCAGCTCAGATAAGCAAGTTTTTTTTCCTACAAACACACCCCCTAGGTACTCAAGTCTCTCTTCTATCTCCCTCTTAACTCTGGTTATCATGTGTAGCTGTGTCAGTGACAAACCTAGTTGCACAGGAATAAGTCTAGGCCAAAGTCAAGTCCCAGAATACAGGTCACACTTACACTAGGCATAAATCAATCTTCATTATGTTATCAGTGGACTAATAAGCACTTAAGGCAAGGGCTACTCATTCACATTCCATCAAGGAGTACAAAAGCAAAATACTAAATACATTTTGCAGGAAAATCCCTCCAAGACTAGAAGAAAATCTTATATATAAGATTTTGTTCTTAACCTGTTAAGTTTACTCTGCTCCCCTTTGTCACATCTTTCATGTGTACCAGTGGCTGTTATTCAATCATTCAATTGCATCTGACTCTGTGACCTCATGAACAAAGTCGATGGGGTTTTCTTGTCTTTTCTTTTCTTAATTTTATTTTAGACTCAAACGCTAGAACACAAATACAGAGTAAAGAAAAGAAAAAAACACATAGTAAACTTAAGTACTAGAACTTAAATACAAAGTTAGAAAGAAAAATAAAGCATGTCATGTGCATAGTAGAACATAAGAGAGGATTTAAAATATGTAACAATAAATTTTCATTTCAAGAAAACCCATACGATAAATAACATTGTGTTGAGAATTGTCCATCTTTTCTTTATTTCCTTGTGAATTTTCCTTTGCTCTCTGCTGTGCACATTTTTACTTTGTTCTTTTCTTCTCCCCCTACCCCAGAAGACTACAATAAAGTTTAGATATGTTTCTCTATAGCTATAGATATATACATACACATATACATATATACATACATATATTTCTTTGTTTTTGTGTTTATGCTTATCTCTTGTTTTTTATCCCTCCTGCCTCCTCTACTTTACTTCTACCCACTACCTTGCCCACCTATTACTTGCCTACCCCCCTCCAAGGATCCCTCCTCGGTCCTCCCATTTCCATAAATCTAAATACCTTTCTATAACCCACTTTTACCTATACTCTCATTCTCCCCTCTAAAGATTCCTCCCTTGTCTCACTCCCTATGCCCCTACCATTTTACTTCTGAATTTAGAAGACTTTTATACTTTTCTAAATATGTATGTATTGTTCCCTCTTAAACTCATTCCTGATGAAAGTAGGTTACTAGAACTACCAGCCTTTCTCCCCCATCTAATTCCTCTGTATCAATTCTTCTTCTTGTACCTCATTTGTATAAAATAATTACTCTTTTTAGCTGTTCCTAAATGGTTTTACTTTTAAAATTCATATCAAACTCAGGTTTACCCCAGTCTTTCTTATGAGCTACCCAATTATTAATAAGAATATTAGACATATATTTTATATTTTACATATATAAAAAGTATATATACTTATTTATATAGTATATTAATATGTTTGTATATATTTGTATAGTATATTAATTATAAATATCTATAGAAATATAAATATGTTTATAATAAATTAATTCTATATCATACAATAAGATGTATTATAATTTATGATTATATGAGTATGTTTATATATACTATGTATAATATATGTAATATATTATATTGTATACTATATATAATATATATAAAAAGTCTATACTTATGAATCCCTTATAATCAGTCTTTGGTATATACCTTGAATTTCTCTTGGTTCTTGTATGTCAAATCTTCTATTGAGTTCAGGATTTTTTAAACAAAGTTTTGAAAGTCTGAGAGTTTATCAAATGTCTTTTTTTTTCATTCAGGATAATACTTAACTTTGCAGGGTATGATATTTTTGACTAGAGCCCTGGCTCTTTTGCTCTTTGATATACTGTGTTCCAAGACCTGTGGTCGTTTAATGTCTCTGATGCTAAGTATGGTGTGATTCTAACTATGGCACCATAATATTTAAATTGTTTTAATCTTGATGCTTTTAATATTTTATCCTTGAGTTGGGGATTTCAAAATTTGACTCTGGTATTCTAATGAGTTTCCCTCATAGGATTTTTTTTAAGTGGTGATTGATGGATTTTTTTTCTATTTCTACTTTCCATCCTTGTTCTAATGCTTCAGGACAATTTTATTTAATTATTTCTTGCATTATTGTATCAATATTCTTTTTTTAATCAATAACTTTCATTTAGTCCCGATTATTTTTGTATTTTCTCTTTCTGATTCATTCTCCAAATCTGGGTTTGTTTGGTTTTTTTGGTAAGATGTTTTACTTTCTCTGCTATTTTTTCATTATTAATATTTTGTTTAATTATTTCTTAATCTTTTATTATTTTGCTGGCTTTACTTTTTCCAGTTCTAATTTTGAAGTTGTCATTTTCTTCCTTAAGATTCTAGATGGGGGGGGCGTAGGGAGGGAGGGAGGGGACGGAGCCAAGATGGCAGCATAGAAGCAGGAAAACTCTGTGAGCTCCCCCAATAACCACCTCAAATACCTATAAAATATGACTCTAAACAAATTTTAGGGCTACAGAACCCACAAAGTGACACAGACAAAAAACAAACTCCTGCTAAAGGCAGCCCAACAAGAAGGGTCCATTGTAGCACTCGGAGCTGAGCCCAGCTCCACGTGAGCTTGTGGTTAGCCCCAGGTGGGGCTAACCAGAAGTGGCTGGAGTGGAGTTCAGGAGAGTACATCACCAGCAGCTGTGGTAGTTTCCAGAATTATCAACCCATAAATGCCAAAGACAAAGTAAAAGGTCAATGTAGAGCTCTGTTGGAACTGGGGGTGGAGGGGAAGAGGGAACGACAGGGTCTGGCCTCTGCCCCCAGAGCAAGAAGTGGCAGAGGTGCAGTAGCCCTGGAGCTGCTAGCGTGTAGCTGATTCAGAGCTTCTGGCCTGCAGATTGTAGGGGGACCAAGCAACCATTCTGGGGGGGTAATTGCTCTTGCTTTAACCTGCTTGGATCTGGATCACTGTCTTGGGTGGAGGCCCTGGGGTATGTGACCAGGTGCCAGAGCCTGTGGAGGCTTCTGAGGAGACACCCAATTAATAGCTCCAGCAGCTGAGAAAACACCAGTGATTTGGGACAAAGCACCCCTCACAGTTCTACTGTGGAAAAAAGCTCAAAAGTCAAGTAATTGAGGGGAAACATGAGCAAGAAAAGGAAGCAAAGCAAGGACAGCAGTCAAACCTTAGATTACTTTTTTGGGAACAAAAATAATCAAAGCATGGAACAGGAGGAAGACAATGAAGTCAGAACTCCTGCACCAAAAGCTTCCAAGAAAAATATGAATTGGTTACAGGCCATAGAGGAGCTCAAGAAGGAGCTTGAAAACCTAGTAAGAGAAGTGGAGGAAAAATGGGGAAGAGAAATGAGAATGATGCAAGAAAATCATGAAAAGTGAGTCAACAACCTGACTAAAGAAAATAACACCTTAAAAAATAGACTGACTTGGGGCGGCTAGGTGGCGCAGTGAATAGAGCGCCGGCCCTGGAATCAGAAGGACCTGAGTTCGGAGCCGGCCTCTGACACTTAATCCACACAAACAAAAACCTAGCCATGTAACCTTGGGCAAGTTACTTAACCCCAATTGCCCTAAAGGGGCGGCTTAGGTGGCGCAGTGAGTAAGAGCGCCGGCCTCGGAGTTTGGATGACCCGAGATCAGATCCGGCCTCAGAAAATGAGCACCCACGAATAAATAATGACTAGCTGTGTAACCTTTAGCAAGTTACTTAACCCCAATTGCTTTAAAAAAAATGCACTAACTCAAATGGCAAAAGAGGCCCAAAAATCCAATGAGGAAAAAAATGCCTTAAAAAACTGAATTTGCTAGATGGAAAAAGAAATTCAAAAGTTCACTGCAGAGAATAATGCCTTTAGAATTATATTGGAGCAAGTGGAAGCTAAAGACTTTATAAGAAATTAAGATACTATTAAACAGATCTGAACAAATGAAAAAATAGAAGGCAATGTGAAATATCTCATTGGAAAAACCACTAACCTGGAAAATAGATCCAGGAGAGATAATTTAAAAATTATTGGACTACCTGAAAGCCATGATCAAAAAAAGAACCTAGAAGTCATCCTTCAAGAAATTCTCAAGGAAAATTGCCCTGATATTTTAGAACCTGAGGGCAAAATAGAAATTAAAAGAATTCACCAATAACCTCTTGAAAAAGATCCCAAAAAGAAAACTCCTATGAATATTATAGCCAGGTTCTGGAGTTCCCAGATCTAGGAGAAAATATTATAAGCAGCCAAGAAGAAACAATTTGAGTATTGTGGAAACACAATCAGGATAATACATGATCTAGAAGCTTCTACATTAAAGGATCAAAGGGCTTGGTATATGATATTCCATAGGTCAAAGGACCCAGCAAAACTGAGTATAATGTTTCAGGGGGAAAATATGGTCATTCAGTGAAATAGAGGACTTTCAAGAATTCTTGATGAAAAAAATCAGAGTTGAATAGAAAATTTGACATTCAAATACAAGAAGCAAGAGAAATGTGAGAAGGTAAACAGGTAAAAGAAATCATAAGGAACTTATCAAAGTTGAACTATTTACAACTTATGAAACTTTTCTCAGTATAAGGATAGTTGAAAGGAATATAAATGTGTTTATATATATATGTATACATACATATATATGTCTATATAGGAGGGTATATGTGTATATGAATACATATGTGAGTGTGTGTATATATGTGTATAGGTATACATAGACAGAGGGCACAGGATCAATTGAATAGGAAGGGATGATGTTTTAAAAATAAAATTAAGAGGTGAGAGGAATATAATGAGAGAAGATGGGGAGAGACAGCATAGAGTAAGTTATCTCATATAAAAGAGGCAAGGGAAAACTGTTATAGTGGAGGGGAACAACAGTAAGGCAAAAGGGAATGGGTCAATTTTATTCTCATTGAATTTGGCTTAAGGAGGGAACAACATACACACTAAATTAGGTATCTTGCTCTACAGGAAAGTAGGGGGGAAGAGGATAAGAAGCGGGATGATAGAAGGAGGGCAGGTTGGGAGGGAGGGCAGTTAGAAGCACACCCTTTTGAAAAGGGACAAGGTCAAAGTAGAAAATAGAACAAGTGGGGGCAGGATAGGATGGAGGGAAATATAGTCAGTCTTTCACAATCTATCCAATATGGAAATGTTTTATGTAACTATACATGTACAACCTATATTGAATTGCTTATCTTCCCAGTAAGGGTGGATGATGAGGGAAGAAGGGAAAGAATCTGGACTTCAAAGTTTTAAAATTACGTTTAAAAATATTATTATTATTTACATGCACTGGGAAATAAGATATACAGGCACTGGGGTATGGAGATCCATTTTGCCCTACTGGAAAGTTGATGGGGAATGGTGGAGGATAAAGGAGAGAGCAGATTGGGGGAGGGAGTATTCAGTGGGATCACTGTTCTGGGGAGGTGGGTAGGGGAAAGATGGGAGAAAATTTGTAACTCAAAATCTTGTGGAAATCAATGTTGTAAACTAAAAATAAACATAAAATTTAATTTAAAAAAAGACTGGATCTCAAAAGTAGGGGGGGAAGTGATAAGAGGGAGGTGATAGAAGTGAGGGCAGATTGAGGGAGAGGATAGTTAGAAGCACAGACTTTTGAAAAGGGACAGGGTCAAAGTAAAAAATAGAATAAGTGGGGGGTGGGATAGGATGGAGGGAAATATAGTTAGTCTTTCACAATATATCTACTATGGAAAGGTTTTGTGTAGCTACAGATGTACAACCTATATTGAATTGCTTATCTTCTCAGTGGGGGTGGGTGAGGAGGGAATAAGGGAAAAATTCTGGAAATCAAGGTTTTAAAAAAATATTAAAAAATTGTTTTTAAAATGCAACTGGTTAATAAGATATACAGTTATACAGGCACTGGGGTATAGAAATCCATCTTGCCCTACTAGAAAGTTGGAGAGATAATGCGGGAGGACATAAAAGAGAGCAGATTGGGGGAAGAGGTATTCAGTAGGCTCGCTATTTTGGGATGGGAAGGAAAGATGGTGAGAAAATTTGTTACTCAAAATCTTGTGGAAATGAATATTGAAAACTAATAATAAAACAAATAAAAAATAGTGGGGAAAAAAGATTCTGGATCTCCTTTTCTAATTGGTTGATTTTCCTTTTTGTAACTTTCTTGTTTTTCTTGTATTATTCTTTTTTTCCCCTTCATCCCTGTCATTTGATTTTTAAAGTCTTTTTAAAATTCTTCTATGAACTATTTTTGGACTGGTGACCATTTGACATTGCTCTTTGGGGGTTTCATTACTTCAATATCCTCCTCTGAAGATGAACTCCAGTCATCTCTATTCCCATAATAGCTTTCTGTGGTTGCATTCTTTCTCCTTTGCCTGTGCATTTTTTGGTGGTAATAGCTTAATTTTTGTAATCTCCTCAAGCCCTGGGGTATGGGAAATGGTGCCTCTTGCCTCAGATCTTCAGTTCTCCCCACTAGCCTTGAACTAGAGTCAAACCTCCAACCTCCTGTAAGTGCCCACAGGCAGGGGTTTTCTGCCCCACTCCTGCTGTACTCACTAGCCTGTGCTGGTTCCTTCTCGCCCCTGCTGCTCTTGGTAGCACAGCTGGTGTTCCTTATCAGCAGAGGTTCCCTCAATCTTCCCAGCTCAAATGTCCAATTTCCCTCACTATCCTGGGGTAAAAGTTCATGTAACTGGGGCCAAAGCAGCCTCTCAAACCAACTAACCCTAGAGCTTGCCTCTTGTTAAATGGAACTTAGCCTGGAGGTGTTTATGCTTCACAGGGACCAAATTTGTCCTCAGGTTTTTCTTCTGACCTTTTCAAATTGTCCCAGGAAGACCCTGGTTGTGCCCCTGTTCTCATTTGTCTCCACCCACACTTTGTTCACCCTAAAGTGCTATTTTAACTCTTTTTGGGGGGAAAATCTTGAGAGCTTGGAATTTTCTAACCTGCTCCACCATCTTCCCAGAATCCTCTCCCCCCCTTCCCAGAATCCTCTGAGCCATGAGGTTTTCATGGCAAAGATACTAGAGTGGTTTGCTATTATTTCCTTCTCCAGTGTGTCCCCATTTTACAGATGAGGAACTGAGGCAAATAGGAATTAAGTAACTTGCCCAGGAACACAGATAGAAAATGTCTGAGGCCAAATTTGAATTTAGCTCCTCCTGACTCCAGGCCTGGTGTTTTATCGACTATACCATGTAGCTGTCTTGTGGTACCAGTGGCATCTACCCATTAAAGTTTCTCTAGAGGAAGGACACTGTGCTACTCTATAGTAGCCCATCTTCTACTTAGGGGAAGTAAACACTATACTCAGTAAAAACACAAGTCTCTCTAAAAAATCTGATTCCTTAACTAACTCAATCCCATTTAATTTAGTTTTTTTTTCCTAAATGATAGCCTTATCTCTTTAAGGCAATGGTATTAATTTATCCCTAGGCAAATAAATTTCACAGCATCCAAATTGCTAATATTCTCATGCCAGCCACAAAAACTCAAAAGCACTGATGCTTATATAGAAAGACTTACATCAAAGTTGTCCCTGAGAATAGAAATTGAAAGAGAATTAATGTAATTTGCACATCTGAAGTTTATGCAAATGCCTAGTATTTGGAAAGGGTAAAAAAATTATTTAAATTTTATACATACTGGAAAATTATCTTGGTGCATTTTGAAACTTATGAAGGAACCATTGGATAATAATTTTGCCCTACTCTGCCCAGAATCTTTCAATGACTCCCCACTGAATAAAATTCTAATTCCTTAGACTGACATTCTAGGCTTTCTGCCATCTGGCATTTCAGAAACTCAGGGTTGAAAAAGACCTCAGGGCCACTTACTCTGAGCAATATTTGAATAAGAATAGATAATACCCAATAAATGACTGTCTGGTTTTCCCTTGAAGACCTTAACTGAGAGGGAGACCACTACCTCCCCCAGACAACCTGTTGTACTTTTGAATTGCTCCATCATTAATATGCTTTTCTTTCCTTGAAGCCTAACCCTGTCTCTCTACAATTCACACCCATTGCTTCTGGCTCTGTCATTTGTGTCCAAGTCAAACAGACTAATCCAATTGCTCAACAAGGAATTATTAAGAATTTACTATGTTCCAGGTACTGTGCTAAGCACTGGGAATACAAAGAAAAGCAAAAACAGTCCCTGTCTCAATGAACTTCTATTCTCATGAAGGATAGATACAATATGTAAAGAACAAGTTAAAAAAAAAACAAGATACATAAAGAGGAATTGGAAGCCCTTCAAATAACTTAAAAAATAAAATCAAGAATTGATACAATAATTATGCATTAAAGGAATAAAACTTTGAAAGGTTTAAGAACTGTGATTGATCAACATATTGATCAATCATAATACCATAAACCAATACAAATCATACTTCCCATCTCTAGACAGAGATTTGATGAACTAGAGATACAGAATGACATACATTCTCTGACACAGTAAAAGTATAGATCTATTTTGCTGGATTATACTTCTTTTTCTTAATAGTTCATTTATTTTGTTTGCAAGGGGCAGGGGAAATAAAAATGATGCTCTCCCCTACTACCAAAAATGGAATGACAAAGAAAGAAGAGAACATTAATAAAATATTTTTAAAATATATAGAAAATAAAAGTAAGTTCAGAAAAAAACATGAACAGGTAGGAAAATGGAATTACTGTTAATTTATTATTAAAGGTAGCTAGGTAGCACAGTGAAGAAAGCACAAAACCTGTGTCACTAACAGAGTCACTAACCCTAATTGCTTTAAAAAAATCAAGCTGTAGATAATTGAATTTTGTAATTAATTTTCTTTTTCTATATTTCATATCTATTTTATTTTTCTATTTTTCATCTATGGAAATAATCTTGTCTGTTAACATCTATTAAGTTCATAACTAGGCAGGTAGGTGGCACAGGGTATAGAACACTGGGACTGCAATCAGAAAGATCCGAGTTCAAATCCAACCTCAGACACTAACTGTGTGGCACTGGACAAGTTATTTAACCTCTGTTTGCCTCAGTTTCCTCAACTGTGAAATGGGGATAATAATAGCATCTACCTACCCACTCATTACCTAAGGTTTTGGTGAAGATCAAATAAGATAATTGTAAAATGCTTAGTACAGTACCTGCCACATAACAAGCATTATATAAATGTTAGCTATTATTATTTTTTAAAGAAAAAGGACAAATTACATAAAGAAATCTGTCATGGGCCTCCTGGTATTCTCTTCCTGTAGGTAAACATGCATAGGTCTTTCAACCTGTTCTTGTGGCCCTTCACAATCATGGTTGCCTTCCTCTGGATCCTCTCCAGCCTGTCAGAATCCTTTGTAAAATGTGACACCTACAGCTAAACATTGTGCTACAAATCCAGTCTGCCAAAGGCAAAGTCTAACAGAACTATCACTTCCCTAACAGTGCAGCCCAAGATTGCAGTAATGCAATCTCTTTTGGCTGCCATATTACACTGTTGAAACATACTGAGCTGACAGTCTACCAATTCCCAGATTTTTTTTTCCAAACTGCCATCTTAGCCATACCTCTGCCATCTTATATCAGCAAAGTTAATTTTTTAAACTCATAGATAGCATTTATGATATTAAATCTCATCTTAGGAACTTTGGTCCTTTTTCAGTCTTATTTCACTTAATTCTCCTCCAAATTATACACACTTAAAGCATTATTTTATATTCCAATTATTTATATGTCATCTGCACCTACCAAACTTGTAAGCTCTCTAAAGTAAAGTCTTGCTTATGC
Source organism: Gymnobelideus leadbeateri (assembly GCA_011680675.1). Lineage (NCBI taxonomy): Eukaryota > Metazoa > Chordata > Mammalia > Diprotodontia > Petauridae > Gymnobelideus > Gymnobelideus leadbeateri. The sequence continues at coordinate 75,211 of WOXC01000241.1, forward strand.
TTTGTATCTTTCCAAGATCCTAGTTCAGTGTTTTGTACACATTAATCACTTAATAAATGACTGTTAAATATTGAAAGAAAGTTGGATACCATATCTAACTGCCAAAAGAGTATGGGATTATCATTTTGCATATTAGTTTATGAGAATATGGATATTTCAAGAGATGCTTTTATAAAGAACATTTGTATTAGCTTATAACCACCAGCTAAAAATCCATTATTACGAAAGGATATGTATTACCCATATCAATGTCAAGACAAAAAGCAAAGAATCAAATAAAAATTAGAAACATGAAATACTGAGCATGATTTGGCTAAAATATGACAATACTAAGTATGTTTTAATTATTCCACAAATATTTTTGAATACCACTCATTATAAGGCATTTTACATCTGTCTATATTGCCCTTTAGGGATACAGAAAAGTTTGAAACACTTAAAATTTAGTCTAAAAGAAACATACAAAAATCTTAACTAACAATACAAGGTATTATATACTATGGAAAAATATCATGTTACTCATCTATTCAATAAACTCCAGTGGCTATTACTTGCAAGATCATATAAGAACTCATTTGTTTGTCATTTAAAGCCCTTTATAACCTGGTTCCATCTGATCTTTCTAATCTTATTATAAATTCTTCTTCTTCACATACATTGCAGTACAGTTAAATTGTCCTTACACATGGCACTCCATTTCTATTCTGGACCAGGCCTGCCTTAGACTAGTCTAAAGATTCAGATTTAGATTTAGAATGTGAATGAGACATTCACAGTCAGCGAAAATGCATAAAAAAATGACTCTACCTATTACAAAGGGTGAAAAGGAAATATTTATTAAATTAGGAGATTAGATAGCCTTCATACTTACCCTGGCAACCATCCTCACTAGATCAGGAAGGTGTTGCCTAAAAGGTACTAGGAGTTTGACAAATCCTCCAACACAATTTAATCAATCTGTCAATATTTATTAAGCATCTACTGTGTGCCAGTCATTATGTTAAACGCTGAAGATACAAAAAGAGACAAAAGACAATCTCTGCCTTCAGCTGGCCTTTTTATGCAAAAGGAATCAAGGAAACTAACTCAGTAATGATCCTTAATACGGCCTCTAGGCTCCCTTAAACAGAAACCAACCCAGTCCACATAAAACAGTTAGCATTCCCACCACAATCTCTCATCTCTGTACCTTTGCAATAGATGCCTCAAATGTCGGAAATGTACTCCCTCCTCACCTCCACCTTTTAGAATCCTTAGCTTCTCTTTCAAGGTTCAGCTCAAATGCCAGTTTCATGAAAACATTTCTATCCTCTCCCAGACGATAATGATTATGCCTCAAAAATTGTTTTTATTTTCTATATATGAACAAATGTGTGTATATATACACACACATATATATATATATATATATATTCATAATATCATTCTTCCATAGATTGTAAGCTCCCTGAGGGCAGAAATGGGTCACTCTATCTCCAGTATTTATAAATATTTGTTGATTGATTGATTTCAGGGTTAGATCCCAGAGGATGCAGGTAAGATCACCATGGACTGAAGTGTGCTAGGAAGATTTCTTTGAGGTGGTAGGATTTAACCTGAACCTTGCCTTAGAGAATAAGTATCATTTGAAGGGTTTGCAGGCCTAGAAAGAATTTTCAAGAGTAGTGTAATATGGTATGTGTGTGGGTGTGTGGGTGTGGGTGTGTGTGTGTGTGAGAGAGAGAGAGAGAGAGAGAGAGAGAGAGAGAGAGAGAGAGAAATCATGTAGAATCTGACTGCATTAGGAAGATGATCATAGATTTTTTTTAAACAAATGCTTTATTAACTTCTGTTTTACATCATTCATTTCCGCCAGATTTTGAGTTACAATCATTTTCCCCCCATTATTCCCCTACCCAACCTCCCAGAATAGCAGTCCCACAAGATATCGCTTCCTCCAATCTGCTCTCTCCCATACCTTCTCCCATTACCCCCTTCGACTTTTCCATTAGAGGAAGGCGAATCTTTGTGTCCCAATGCCTGCACATCTTATCTCCCAATTATAAGCAAAAGAGTATTAATAATAGTATTTATATATATTTAAAACATTTAATGTTACGACCTCGAATTTCATATCCATTTCCTTCCTCCCTTGTCACCCATTCCCTCTGGGGAGATAAGTAATTCAGTATATGTTGTACATGTCTAGCTATGCAAAACATTATCATAGTAGATATATTGTTCAAGGCTGCTTATAATTCCCTCCCACTCATCCCACCCCCACCTGGTCCATTCCCTACATGATCCTGTCCCTCTTCTATAGTGGGTACTTCCAACCTCCCCTCCCCCCAAGGATGGCCCCCCCATCAATCATCCCTCCTCTCATCCCTCTTCCCCCTATTCTGCTGCAGGTTGAGATATCCCATTTAGTATGTATGTCATTCTCTCCCTGAACCAAATTCAATGAGAATGTGGATTTGCCTTTTTTTTCCCTTCCTATTCTCTCCCTCCCTTGCAACCACTTCCCCTTGCTTCTTTTACATGAGATAGTTTACCCTACCCTGTCTTTCCCCATCTCCTCTTGCCACTTTCCTCTCTCACCTCATAATTTCATCCCTTGAGTATTCTCCCTTCCCAACAAATTCAACCTATGCCCTCTATCCATATACACACACATACACATATATATTCATATGACTACACACCCTTCTTCCATTATTTTCATAGTGACAAAGATATCATCACTCACAGTTATTATTTTTCCATATAGGAATGTAAATAGTTCAACTTTGATAAGTTCCTTTTGATTTCTTTTCCCTGATTACCTTCTCAGGCATCTCTTGCTTCTTGTGTCTGAATGTCAATTTTTCTATTCAATTTTGGTTTTTTCCTCAAGAATGCTTGAAAGTCCTCTATTCCACTGAATGACCATATTTTCCCCTGAAACAAAATACTCAGTTTTGCTGGGTAGGTGACCCTTGGGTTCATTCCTAGTTCTTTTGCCCTCTGGAATATCATATTCCATGCCCTTCGATCCCTCAGTGTAGAAGCTGCCAGGTCCTGGGCTATTCTGATTGTGTTTCCACAATATTGAAATTGTTTCTTCCTGGCTGCTTGTAGTATTTTTTCCTTGATCTGGGGATTCTGGAACCTGGCTATAATATTCCTGGGAGTTTTCTTTTTGGGATCTTTTTCAGGAGGTGATCGGTGGATTCTTTCAACTCTATTTTGCCCTCTGGATCTAAAACATCAGGGCAGTTTTCCTTGAGAATTTCTTGAAGGGTGATTTCTAGGTTCTTTCCTTGATCATGGCTTTCAGGTAGTCCAATAATTTTTTAATTGTCTCTCCTGGATCTATTTTCCAGGTCAGTGGTTTTTCCCATGAGATATTTCACATTGCCTTCTAATCTTTCATTTGTTTGGATCTGCTTAACAGCATCTTGATTTCTCATAAAGTCATTAGCTTCCATTTGCTCCAGTCTAACTCTGAAGGAATGAATCTCCTCAGTGAACTTTTGAGATTCTTTTTCCATCTGGCAAATTCGACTTTTTAAGGCATTCTTCTCCTCATTGCCCTTTTGGGCCTCCTTCGCCATTTGAGTCAGTCTATTTTTTAAGGTGTTGTTTTCCTCAGTCAGGCTGTTGACCCTCATTTCATACTTTTCCTGCATCCTTCTCATTTCTCTTTCCAATTTTTCCTCCACTTCTCTTATTTGATTTTTAAAGTCCTTCTTAAGGTCCTCTATGGCCTGCAACCCGCTCATGTTTTCCCCTGGGGCTTTTGGAGCAGGACTTCTGACCTCACAGTCCTTTTCCCGCTCTATGCCCCCAAAATAGGAGTCTAGGGTTGCATTTTTCTGTTTCCTTTGCCTTGGCATGTTGCCACTTAATTGCTTGACTTTTGGGCTTGTTGCCACACTATGGCTTTAAGGCCAGATAGAGGAATTTTCGTCCCAAATGTGTGGGGGGCAACTTCCGTTTCTGGCAAGCTGTAAACCCACCCACAACTTCCACCCTAGATCACAATCCAGATCCAGGGAGGTTAAAGCAAGAGCGATTACCCCCCAAGACTGATCGCTGGATCTCCCTACAATTAATTGCAGGCCAGGAGCTGGAGCTGCCTCTGAAAACTCCAAAATGGCATGTCTCCTCAGTGGCTTCTAGCCCCCAGGGGAGGGAGCCGACGCATTCCCCCAAATACAGGTCCCAAAGTCCATAGGACACTAACCTCTTACTTTGTCCTAGGCATGTCTATGTTGATAATTCTGGAGTCGCCAGGGCTGCTGGTGTTCTGGGGTTCCTCCAGCAGGCTGCTGGCCCTGCCGCCCTGGGGCTAAAACCTGAGCTCACAGGGACCTGGGCTCAGCTCGGCTCTGCTTCCTGCGCTCTGTGCGTTGCGTGCTGCCGGCTCCCAGACCACTGTGCTGGTCCTTCCTGCAGGGCTGCTGGGCTGTCCTCAGCGGGAGGTTAGCTTCTCTGTGTTGTTCTGTGGGTGCTGGGGCTCCAGAAGTTGTTCAGAGTCCCCTTTTGCATAGTTTGGGGGGAATCTGGGGGCAGAGTGGCTTGGATGAGCTGTTTCTACTCTGCCATCTTGGCTCTGCCCCAATCATAGGTTTTTAAGGAGGGAAAGGACTTGATAACAGTAAAATTTCAGGAAGTTTAATCTTTAAATGGAGTATTGGGTAGATTAGTTGAGACTGGTTCAAGAACTATATTTCTAGATATGAGGTGTTAAAGGGCAGTAGTAGAAATGAAAAAGAAGTAACAAATTTAAGAGGCATCAGGAAGAACAGGAATTATGACTACTTAGATGTGAAGGGGAGAAAGAAGTTGGAGGCAGGGTTGACTGAAAACTTTTTTTTTCAAGAAGTTGGAAGGAAGGTCAATTTCAATCTTTTGTTCAAAGTTGGATGACTAGGAAACATAGTGATGCCAGTGACAAAAATAAAGAAGTGCAGAGGGAGGTAGTTTGGGGGAAAATGTGATGAGTTTGATTTTGGACATATTGAAATTTGACTGAGGACAAGACATCTAAGTGAAAGTGTCCAACAGGTAATTAGAGATGTGTGACTAGAACTCTAAAGAGAGGTTGGAGCTAGAGAAAGATATTTGGGGGTCATTAACAAAGAAATGATAGCTGAAGTCCTAAGAATAAATGATTCTCCAAGGAAATAGATAAGAACAGAGATCAGAGGTCATAAGACTAAACTTTCTGCAATATGTATTCAGGGAAGAAGATGAATAAAAGTCATTAGAGACCAAAAAAAAAAAAAAGACAGTCAGAGAAATAGCAGGAGAATGACAGTAGTGTGCTGTCATAGAGACAAATTGGATAGGGTGACCAAGAGTGTCAAATACTTCAGAGATGTTAAAGAAAATGAGGGCTGAGAAAAGGCAATTACATCTAAGAGTTAGAACTTTACAGAATCTATTTTAATTAGGATATTGGGAATGAAAATATGAGTACATCCACAGACAAGGAGAAGCGATTCAGAAGAGACAGAAGGAACAAATGAAAATGCAAGAGAGAAAAGGGACCATGGAGAAGAAAAGATCCCAGAGGATGCAAGTGGATTCAGAGCACTTGAAGAAAAGTGTATCTTGAAAAGGAGTAAGGAGTATGTCTATGAGACTTGATAAGAGCGTAGCTGTAAATGCTGAGATATTTTGATGCTGAGGGCAAGTTAGATGATGGAGATTACATTGGATGGATCAGCAAAAATATCATACGTGTGTGTGTGTGTGTGTGTGTGTGTGTGAGAGAGAGAGAGAGAGAGAGAGAGAGAGAGAGAGACAGAGAGACAGAGAGAGAGAGAGAGAAACAGAGAGAGAGAGAGAAACAGAGAGACAGACAGAGACAGAGAGAGACAGAGACAGAGAGACAGAGAGGAAGAGGAGGAGGAGGAGGAGGAGGAGGAGGAGATCAAGACAGACATAATCAGATACACAGAGAGACAAACAGAGAGAAACCAAGACCAGAGAGAGGCAGAGGCAAAAGCAAATAGAGATAGAACAGAAACATCTAGCAAGCACACAGGTATGGTCAGGAAGAGGACTGAAGCCCAGGGATAACAATATTACTTCTAGGACAAGGTTCTTTTTAGGCCTTTGCTGACGTCATCTGCATGTGAAAAAGCTAGAAATGTGGTTAGGCTAGTAGCAGACACAATGGCCCTATCTCTTGGACTTAGTTGGTCTCTGGGCTCCCCACCTCCCACTCATTTACATGGGAGAAGGGAAGAGACTTAATAACCATTACCTGGCTTCTATTGTAGTTTGGCCTTCAGAGAATGAATATTGGGAGATATGGAATGCTTGCCATAAACTAGGGTGAGAGAAATTCAACCCCTGCACCAAGAGAGGAAAAAAAAATAAAAAAGACCTAAGCCCAGTGGCATTAACTGGGAGGACTTGATTTTAAAAAGATTAGCAACTGTGATTGAGAATCTACTGCTGGGGAGTTAAGAGGCCCAAGACTCTGAAAGAACTAAAAAAGAGAACCCTGTTGGAAGAGTTTTGCAGGTTCCCAGGCAAGGGCTTCTGCCATTTCTAGGAGAGATTGGAAAAATCTATAGGTTTTAAGCTCTTAAAAAATCATGCCATTGCCTGATGGAAAGACCCAAGGATTCCAGCCCAGAAAGAAGCCAGAGCCAATGAGGACAATGAGTCTGGCAGAGCAGAAACTGGCAAGAGAGCCTACAAGTCTGATTGAGTAGCATCCTGCAGATACTCTGAGACCATTCCAGCATCTACACCCCTCCATGCATGAGTCCTGGCCATACACGAACCTTATTTGTGTTTCTGTCCACAAGTGTTCTTTGGCCATATGTGTTCTCTACATGTGGCCACTCTTCCTGCTGGTGTTATATTTACAGTAAAGTATGTCCAGATTTATGTGAAAATGTTTTGTTGCTATTTTTCTTACCCTACTATTTCATTAAATGTCTCTGCTTTGACCTTATATCCTTTGGCTGACTATTAAAGGTAAATACATCAGGGAAAGCTTGTGAACTATGTTTTAGGGTCAAGGCATTTATAACTCCAGATAAAGTCCAAAAATTCCTCTCTCCTCCACCCACTTCTATCTCCTCCCCACCCTCATGAAAGTATGAGTGCAATTTTACTATTAAAAAACATAGTTCAATTTTAAGGCAAAGTAGTAGCAATGCAAATTATAGCTGCTTACATAAAGGTATAATTATAAACTTGATAGTATTTACAATATCACAAATATGCTCCTCATTGTGTTCCACCTACCCAAGTGTAGGGTTCAGGTAAACTCAATCTTTTGTAGCCCAGGTTCTGCCTCTAATCAAGGGTCCAGGTGGGTGAGCCAAAGTTTAAGGAAAGAGTGGATACTGGAAGGAAAGAAGAGTCAGATCAAGTATACAGGGGGTCAAGACAAAGAACAAGGCGTTAACAGCTACCAAAGGTCAGAAATCAAGTGAGTGGTAATAATTATTATAATAATTTAATATTCATGAGTGAGATGCTAATCATCAATGGAAACATAGTGAGGTAAGGTTTGTCCTTATCTATTTCCTGCAAGGTATCTTTGTATGTGAGTGATTGAGCCCTACAGTCATGTGTAAACAAAGCTGCTACAGCTGGTTTGGGCAAGAGAGAGCAGTGCAGGGCAAAAGGAGAAACTGGTTGCAGGTGGATCTTGAAATATTGATCTTGGGGATGGCAGTGACCCTGAGAAGTAAGCTCTGATAGAAATAATAAAAACATCATTCTTTTGCAGAATAGCAAATATCATTTGGCTCTAATATCTGTCTCATTACCCATCTGTCCTTCATAAGTCTTCTGGCATCAACCATACACCAAGGGGGAAAAAAAAGACATGGTATTCAAAATAAATATGGTTCTATTTCATAGAAAATCAAAGGCAAGATTCTACTTTCTGTCAAACAAAAACAAAAACAAGGCATTTTTCTTAGCTAATTTGAATCATTGGTATTCCATTCACACATTGGACAAATAGCCCAGTTTCCTTGGGACTAAGACTATTCATTGAATTTGCCTTACCTGTTACCTATTGTACACAAATATATCATAGGAAATGATAATTATCTCAAGCTGCATTAACAGCCTTCACTTTTAAAAGGAAATCAAAATGAGCCAATGTAGTATATTGAAAAAGAAGCTTTCAGAAGCAATTTCAATTTCCTCTAAGGAAGTGAATGTAACTGAATAAGAAGGCTAACTGCCTTTTTCTAAATGGAATCAGTTGCAGAAGCTGTGCTTCTGATTTTCCAGGCTTCCACATCATATCTCAGCTTCAATCTCTCCCTCTAACCACCCTTAGCTCCTGGGGCCTCCTCAAAGTGGAACATCCACCCTCACTTGTGGTCTGCTCCCTTGGAACATCGCTCCAATATGGCCACCCCCTTTCTCTCATTGGCAGATTCTTCTCAGTGCCATCATTCTGGGGAGAGGTTCAGGCTAGTCTACTTTAATTTCCCTCCTTTTTGTACTTTTCACTTCCCAGACTTCAACACCATGCCCCAGATATGCAGGTACCCTCATTCCTTTTCCCACTCCTCTTCTATTATAGTGTATAATAAAACAATATAAAATAATATAAAAACCCTATTATAATGTAAACTCCTTAAGGGAAGAGATTGTCTTTATTTGTGCTTGTATGTGTATTGCCAGACCTTAACACAGTGTTTGACATGTAATGATAACTTAATAATTGTTGCCTTGTCTTACCTTGCCCTGGAAGAATGGCTTATTTTACATGTGTACTCCCTAGGAAAGTCCTCAAAAGGAAATAGAAAAGTATATTATCCAAAATGTGTTCTGTAAAGCTGAGGAGACTAACTGCAAAACAAGTTTGGGCATGCCACTTATCCTTCCTGGGCCTCAGTTTCCTCATTTGCATTAAAGATACCAGTACAGATTGTTGTATTAGATCACCTGTGATGGCTCTTCTAGCTTCTGTTTTATGGAGCTGAGATTTAATTATGTTTCCATTGTGGTTGTCAACTCATGTTGAACAGAGGAAACAAGTTTTATTTATACACACACACACACACACAATTTTCCAGAGTACTTTAGAATACATTAGTATAACAAAACAATATCTCAATGTATTGAAACTACAAAAATGGCAAAAGAATATTGTAGCATATTAAACTAAAGAGTTTTAATAGTTCTTGCTTATTATCATGATTTATTCCTAAAAAAATATATTACAAGGTGGATCACATTACACTATAAGAATAGGGTTATGTTTAGGGATTCCACATCAAATAAATGATTCAAATAAATCATTGATGTGACCTAGAAAGTTTTAAAAGCAAAGGTACATTCTGGGGTGGTGGGTAGGGGAAAAAATGGGGGAAAATTGTAACTCAAAAAATAGCGGAAATGAATGATGTAAACCAGAAATTAATAAAACATTTGTTAAAAAAAAGCAAAGGTGGGGCGGCTAGGTGGCGCAGTGAATAGAGCGCCGGCCCTGGAATCAGAAGGACCTGAGTTCGGAGCCGGCCTCCGACACTTAATCCGCACAAACAAAAACCTAGCCGTGTAACCTTGGGCAAGTTACTTAACCCCAATTGCTTAAAAAAAAAAAAAAAAGCAAAGGTACAGCTGTTCAATTTCAATACTTTAAACCATAAAACTTTAAAATTCCCTAAGTAAACAACAAAATTTTGGCCTACATCCTATACAATTGGCAAAAATGTACTACATACTTCAATTAGTGGGGAGGGGGGGCAATGTGTTATAAAATTAAACATACAGTATTATAGGATCACCTACAAAATGTGACTATCCTGTATTATAAATTTGACCTACCTTAAATGAAATACATAAATTAAATATTCAGTAGTTTTAGTTGCCTTCTTAAAAGTTTGAAGAGCTTTGAAGGACAGTTATAAATGGTCCACTTCTCCTTAAAAGATCATCAGAGTAAGTATCACAGAATTTTAGTCTAGAAAGATGTTGGCTGAGAGACATCAATTATAATAATAATAGCACTTATATAGCACTTTGAAAGTATTGTTTCATTTTATCTTTATAATAATCCTGAGAATATAGGTACTATTATTATTATTTCCTTTTGTTTGGGATATGGTGAAGACCCCTCATAGAATTAAGAGCTAGATCCCTCATAGAATTTAAGGCTGGGCTTTCAATTCAGTTTTTCTATAAAAACAAGCTGTTGACCCTGAAGTATTCCAGGAGAAAGCATGGGAACACAGGATGTAAGCACATCTGCATGTTTTCCCCAGTCAAGAGACTAACAAGGATGGGAGTTGTGTATTAAATCTGTGGGATCATCATATCTGCTTGTCCTCATAGGACAGGAACCCACGAAATGTAGAATGTTACAATACTTGGTTCTTTGCTCAGTAGTATTGGAAAGGACGACAAGATATTCCAGGAACAAGAACAAGGACACAGGTTGCTTGTTCTCTACTTCACCATTGTCCTTGGGTTAGATTTATCTCATTTAGATTTTGCCCTCAAAGCCCATGAGAATGAATTGAGAGGAAGGAGGCTAAGGAGGGGGATTTCGATTAGAAGGTCTATAAAAGAATTTGTCTTCTCTGTGTCTGGCAAGATCTGACACTGAGGATGCATTGAATTCACTTGATGTGAATTACCCTTTCTTGCAAGATCGTAATAAACTCCTTTCTACTTTCTACCTTGAGAAGCCTCTGAGTTTAATTTGGGTAAGAACTTTGAATGTCCCACACACTTTTACAATTGAAGAAACAGAGGAAGATAGAGATTTTGTTTGCCACACAGCTAGTAAACGTTTGAATGTTTTCTTGATTCAAATTGTAGCATTTTATCCCCCTAGCCATATATCTGCCTCAAAAAATAAAAATAACAGTAAAAAATTTGAAGGACATGAATAGCATACACATGAACTTTTCCATCTAATCATAACTAGAATGATGGCTGAACCTAGACCAAGTTGTTCAGTAGATGTTGAGATATTTAACTCTGATCAAACCTAGCTGAGTATAGGTGAGAGACTGAGGCATAGTGTACTCATAGTATATCCCTGGAGTGAGGGACCAATGAGGAAAGTTGATATTTCCTAAGGAATATCTTGATATTCTTGCTATAACTGTCTGTGTAGCAAAGATATTCCAGATCATCCCACTGACCTCAGGGCAATATAGGCAGTCTTTTGGAGAATAGCCATTGCTGCATCTGCCTCTTTGATAACTTTTTTAAGTGCTCCATTTGTGTGGTTCTGAAGAAGCAAGTGTCTCTTGAATCTGGTCCTCTGGTTCATCTTTTCCTTTCCTCTTCTCTCCCTCTGCTCTTTTGGCAACAACATCAAGGACAGCCTTGAGGAAGAAAAGTGACAAAATAATCTGTCTGATTGGGAGGGCGGTTGGAGGAGGAGTAGGAGAAGGCAGAAGAAAAGGTTGAACTATCACACTCCTTTGTTTTAGTGAGAGGTAAGGGAGAGAGGGGTGTTATGAGTGAGAAGAATGCTGGACTATAGTGCTGTTCCTGGCTCTGTCACTCTGACAACCTCTCTAAGTCTCAATAACCTCATCTGGGAAAAAGGAACAACATGCTATTACTTCTTCCCTTACATAGTAACCATCTGGAATCTCCTCTGATATAGAGAAGGGAAGTGTTCTATTAGCTTTAAAACCTATGTGAGTTGTCATTACGGGTTGACTGTTGACATGAGGATTTGTTTTAACACCAGGTAATTGAGCTACCTTCCCCTTGCTACTGCCATCAGTGTGAGTGGGGCCATCAATAGTCTTCCCGATCTATTTCTTGTCACTGGACTCAGATGACTCTGGAGGAGAAAGTGAGGCTGGTGACTTTGCATAGCCCTCCTTCACTTAAATCCAATTCATCTGCATGTCATGGAATCACATTCCTGATATCATGGTCCTCTGGGAGAATGAAGGACAAACAGCAACAACATCTGTGGCAATATTAGTTTGAGTCCTAGTATAGATACCACAGAATAAGTAGATGGAAGATGACAAGGAAAGCAGAGCTGTTCATTAGACAACCTCAAATGTCTAATGTCTAATGACCCCAAGAGTGGAGTGGCATGTGAGTGTGAGTGTGTGTGTGTGCTGTATCTACATGTATGTGGGAGGATGTTTATGTACCACTAATATACTAATTAATTAAAAGTATCCCACCTTTATGCTGATTTTCATCTAATTAACTCAGTAGCAGCTTTAGTTTCCACTTCACTGAATAATATACTAGAAACAAATGGGGAAGGAAGGAAGGAAGGAAGGAAAGAAGAAGGAAGGAAGGAAGGAAGGAAGGAAGGAAGGGGAAGGAAGGAAGGAAGGAAGGAAGGAAGGAAAGAAGAAGGAAGGAAGGAAGGAAGGAAGGAAGGAAGGAAGGAAGGAAGGAAGGGAGGAAGGAAGGAAGAAGGAAGGAAGGAAGGAAAGAAGAAGGAAGGAAGGAAGGAAAGAAGAAGGAAGGGAGGAAGGAAGGAAGAAGGAAGGAAGGAAGGAAAGAAGAAGGAAGGAAGGAAGGAAGGAAGGAAAGAAGAAGGAAGGAAGGAAGGAAGGAAGGAAGGAAGGAAGGAAGGAAGGAAGGAAGGAAGGGAGGGAAGGAGGGAGGGAGGAAAAGAAGGGAAGGGAATAGGAAGAAGAGAGAAAAACGAGGGAAAGAAAATGAAAGAAATAGAAAATTATCTTAATTTCAACTATAATAGAATTGAACATTATCATACAGCTGATAAGCATTTTCTGTTTTCATAGAGAAAAGCACCAGCAAAAATGTTTAGTAGGAATTAGGGATAATTTTCTTAATTTGCTTCAAAATACATACCCCAGAATAACATGATTCATTATTACATTTTGTTCTAGAATCATGTTGTTCTTATGCCAATCTTGAAATGCACTGATAAAAACTAAACAAAGTTATTTTGCTAAAACATTTGTCAATAAGACAATATAAGTATTCTGATATTGTAATTTATAACTTCCAACAAATCATTTCCTCTCCCTTACCTTATCTGTAAAATGAAAGATTTGAATTAAAACTTTTTTGTTCCAGACTTCTACTTTCATTGGTATAAACTAAAGAACTACCAGTGCAAAAGCTCCCTCTATCAATGCAAATAAGCAACTGCCTTGCAACTTTTAGTCTTTGATTTTCATATATTTTTATTTATTTTGTTAAATATTTCCCAGTTACATGTAAAATTTTTTAATATTCATTTTTAAAAATTTTGAGTTCCAAAATTTCTCTTCCCTCCCTTCCTCCACCCCTTGAGAAGGCACGAAATATGATACTGATTACATGTGTAAAGACAACTTTTAGTCTTAAAAAATTTCTTGGAAATACTCAGAAGAGACATATCCTTCCCATAGACATACAGCCAGTATTTGTTGTTTGAACTACAGTACTGTAAAGAGTACAGAATATGTAGTCACAGGATCAGAATTGAAATTTTGCTCTGCTGTGCATTACCTGTGTGACCTTGGGCAAGTCACTTACCTTCTGCTAGGCCTCAGTTTTCTCAACTGTAAATGAGATGGTTGGACTAGATGGTCTCTAAGATCCCTTCTAGTTCCAGATGTATGATTTTATTGTCATGCATGCTTGGAGACTACTTCCTGACTCCCACTTGTATTGGTAATAACTGTCCTGAAAGGAGGGTTAACTACTTTTCCCCTTAAGGTTCTAAGGGTAACTCTGAGAGGTTAGGGTTAATTTTTTTTTTAAAGCAATTGGGGTTAAGTAACTTGCTCAAGGTTACACGACTAGTCATTATTTATGCGTGGGTGCTCATTTTCTGAGGCCGGATCTGGTCTCGGGTCATCCAAACTCCGAGGCCGGCGCTCTTACTCACTGCGCCACCTAGCCGCCCCTTTAGGGCAAATGGGGTTAAGTAACTTGCCCAAGGTTACACAGCTAGGTTTTTGTTTGTGAGGATTAAGTGTCAGAGGCCGGCTCCGAACTCAGGTCCTTCTGATTCCAGGGCCGGCGCTCTATTCACTGCGCCACCTAGCCGCCCCTAGGGTTAATTTTTAATACTGCCACTTATAACCCCCACCAATGTGCCCTGCATTAATTATCAGTTATGCTAGAATTGATTATCTTTGAAAAGGGAGAACTTGTTAAATGGTGTAATAAGAAAAGTTAATGGGGTGGCTAGGTGGAGCAGTGAATAGAGCACTGGCCCTGGAGTCAGGAGGACCTCAGTTCAAATCTGACCTCAGACACTTGACACACTTACTAGCCATGTGACTTTAGGCAAGTCACTTAATCCCAGTATGCCTCCAAAAAGCAAAATCCAAAACAAAACAAAACAAAAAAAAAGTTAGTACCAATCATACCCTCAAAAGTCTAGGACACACTCTCCCACAAGTACATATGGAGTGTAGGGGAATGTGGGCTTAAGCCTAGATAGAACAAATGGCAAAAGGTGTGTAGCTCCCTGCTGCAGTTGGCCCTGGTAGAATACTGATAATACAGTTCTCTGACTCCATGAAGCTAGCATTCTTCAACGTGCCTAGTTTGTACTCTCTCAGGTCCTGACTAGATTCTTACTGGTCCAACCTCTCTGATGACAAAGTCAGTGGTGGAGGTTGGGGAGGGGGAAAGAATTAGTATCTCTGTTTTTAGCCCGCAGTCCTTGCTGTATGTACTCTGGTTACAAGTGCAAGGGTCTGGCGCTACAAAATGTTCCCAAAGCTTAACCGCCAAATCAGTTTTTGAAATTATTTTGCTGGAATCTCCTCTGATATACAGAGGTGCAATGATGTGTCTAACTCTTTCAACCGACCCCAATACATTTATTTTGTCATCTGATTTGCTTCAGTGGCTTGCACTCCTTCCCAGCTTTAGTGACTATATGGTTCCCTTCTAGTCTATATCTGTGATTGATTGGTTAATTCAATAGCTATGGCTAAGAAGTATTCACACCTACTTTACATTTTTGATTGATTGGTTTTGTAGAGGTAGTCTCACTTGATAAAGGTTTCCAGAAGTACAGTTAGTTATATTAATTGGAATTAGGGACTGTGAAATGATCCTGTGATGAATATATCACAGTAAGTCTTCTTCTTTACCTGCTATTATGGCAATCTCCCTAGTCCAATACAATAAGCATTTGTTAAGTGCCTACTATGTGCTAAGTACTATGGTAAGAACTGAGAAAACAAGTGAAAATGTGATCACATATAACTAAACAACTGTATTACCTGAGGAGTATGGCTCACAATAAAGTACACTAACATTAATTAGATCTTATTTTAGCATATATATAATACATCTATATTTATATATACACACTAGATTTATTCATATTTTTCCCTGAGAAGATCTCTCACTTTCTAAGTAGAAAAGTTGATAATCAAGGCTTTCTCAGTTTTTTTGTTTGTTTCTGTATTGGTTTTTTTCAGTGTAAAGACCTATAGGGAGAAATATTTTCTTCTCAAAAGGTCCTAGCTCTGGACACACACAGGTACTTGTCCTGGGACAACTCTAAGGATTTCCCAGAAGTTGAACTCACTGGGGGAAGGAGACAGTGATCTCATTAAAGTTGCCCTCATTAAAAAAGTAGAGCTGGTTCTCATATGATTTGATCTCCTCTGCTAGGTTCTATTGTTATTCCTTCCCTATTACAAATAACCCAACTTTTTCAAAGTCTACCTTCTACATGGTACCACCAGACTTTCTCATAAAAACTTCACCTTTTTATCTCCTTGCTTCATTCCAAGGGATGGAGTTCCAACTGCCAGGTGTTGATGGATGTCATTTCATCTCAGCTGGGTATTTATTCCATATATAACTGACTCCACAAAGACCTCTGTCTTGCTTTCTTCAAAACGTGAGTTTCAGCACTTCAGAATCATGCAGCTTGTATTTTTCCCATAGCTTAAAAAATAGCATTACCCTTCAATCTTATTTAGGATCTTGTTATTCTAACTGCCTGATGAAGTTTTCCATTGAGACAATTTCACTCACATTATGCTTTCAGGACATAATCTCCTCATTTTTAGAATCCTGAAATAGAATGCCCCAGGCAATGCAGAGGACCAGAATTTTATATAATTAGTGACTAACTAATTATGATGAGTGTAAAACTCTTCACCTAACTCACTGATACTCTGCTTTTATAAAGCACTTCATGTACGTTAAGTGCTTCTTATAATTAACATTATTCCTCTCCATGATGCTGGAGTTGCTTCATACCTACTATCCTGAGCAGCCATTCCTATGTGGTTCTTTTTTTCAATATTATTATATCTATGTCTGAATAGAGAGATTCATAGACTTTTGGAGCCAGAAGAAACTTTAGGGATCATCGAATGAGTACAGCTTTAGATTTTAAGGAGAAAAAAAAGCAGTTTCACATTCCTCACATCTCATTAGGAGCCTTATTGATAACATTTAAAAATACTTCCACAGCTAGTACATTTGGAAGGGTCTTTTGAAATTATCTTGTATAACCATCTCATTTTGCTGATGAGGAAACTGAGGCCTATAGGGGTTGTGACTTGCCAGAATTTTTTCTAATGTCACACATAGTGAACATCAGAGTCAAAATTTGAACTCAAACCCACTGATTCATGTACCACAGACACATGTGCTAGTTGGTTTCTGGGGGTCACCCATATTCTTGTTCTAGTCTCTATAAGGTAAAGGACTACATACAGTAGTTCTAGATAACTCTACCCAGAATAACAATAAAAATTATTATTGTTCATTGTGTCCTACTCTTTGTGACCTCATTTGGGGTATTCTTGTCAAAGATAATGGAGTGGTTTGCCATTCATTTCCATCTCCCACTAGTTTTACAGACAAAGAAACTGAGGCAAACAGGGTTAAATGACGCCCAGAATCACACAGCTAGTAAGAGCCTGAGGCCAGATTTTAACTCAGGAAGATGAGTCTTCCTCAGGCCAGGTCCAACATCTATCCATTGTGCCACCTAGATGCCCTATGCCAGTCACTATACTAAACACTTTATAATTTTATTATCTCATTTGAGTCTCACAACAATCCTGGGAAGTAGGTGCTATTATTTATCTCTGTTTTACAGGTAAGAAAATTGAGGCAAACAGAGGTTGAATGACTTGCCCAGGTTCATACTGCTTATAAGTGTTAACAGTGGGATTTAAACCCAGTCTATCCTGATTCTAAGGCCCAGTGCCATCCACTGTACCATCTAGCAGCCCAATTTCAGAATTGCAGGTTGGATCTGACTGACCATGGCTATTAGATTTAGAAGTGTTTTTATACTCAAGATGGCAGAGAGAGCTCACATACTAGCAAATTTAGAGCATTCCAGCAACAAGTAAGATAGGCAGATTCACATGAATATTGGTAGAATTCCTTTGATGTCAAGGAATGGACTTATACTTAGGGACTCATAAGTCATTCTCCCTGTCCCCATCTATATGTTACTATTTCTCCCTGTCAATAATTTTATATTGTGGACCTCTGACAACATGATAAAACTTATGGACTTCCCAGAATAATATTGCATAAAACATACAGGATTACAAAGGAAGCCAATTGTTTAAGTAGTTATAAAAATATTAAAAACAAATTCACACAATGCTTAAGATCTACAAAATCAAAGGGGTCCACAGATTCTAGGTTAAGAACCCATGCTTTAGGCAAAGGGATCTAATTGGGCTGGATTGCATCAATCATCTAGTCTACACTGCTGGACCAGAAAGTAGTATTTTAAGTTGTACTGTCACAAAAAGTACACAGATGCCAACAATTTACACATTTTTTTTTGCATGTTGAAAGCCATCAGTTTTCTATGCCTTGTCTGTTTTGGTGTACACAATTTTGGCAGGATTGTTCTCATTCTTACTGGCATCAGCCTTTCTCTTTTCCCCTTTGGATGACTTCTCTCCTTTCTTTACAGTTGCCTTTTGGGGTTTTTATTCTGGATTCAGAGAAACAAGCTTGGCAGATAATTTAGGCAGAGAGGTCTAGGTGTTTTAGGGATAAAAATTTGATATCAATTAATATCTGTAAAAGAGAAGGGAAAGCAAGTCTTTTAATTAGGATCTATTTACACCTCTGAGAAAATGATTTTTGGGCTCACAACCCCATCATGTTTTGATAATGGATGTCAATAATAGCTCAAAAATGTATGAGAAAATGTAAGAGTAAGCTAGAAGCAGCCATGCTGTCATGGGAAGAGTATTAAACATGTAGTTTCAGACTTTGGCTCAGTTGCTGACTATTTGTATGACCTCAGGTAAAACCCTTTATCTCTCAAGGCCTCTGTTTTCTCATCTGTAAAGCAAGGAAAGCAGACTAGAAAATCTCAAAGGTTCTTTCCTGGTCTCAAACCTATGATACACATCTAAAATTCAGTATTTTTGAACTTCATTTTTAAAATGCTCTGTTCTTTTTTGTTTGTTTGTTTGTTTGGAGGGGGGAAGGCAGGGCAATTGGGGTTAATTCACTTGCCCAAGGTCAAACAGCTAGTAGATGTTAAGTGTCTGAAGCCGAATTTGAACTCAGGTACTCCTGACTCCAGTGCTCTTCACTGCCACCTAGCCACTCCAGTGCACTGTTCTTTTTCAATTTTAGTTGATTTTGGCCCAGTAAAAGGGTTTAGTTTTTACTTTTTAATTAACTGCATTGTTTTCTAAAATCCTAAACTAAGATTTTCTCTATTTTGACTGGTTCTGTCTGCCAAATTATGTAAATTATAGACCAGTGAGCTTGATGCTAAACCCCTGCAAAGTTCTAAAATAGTTGACTAAATGTATGCTTGGTTTGGGAACATTTAGCAAGGAAAACAGTTCCACCAGAAGCCACCATTAATAATGAGTTGACTAATATCAAATCATGCCAGACAAACCTTACTTCATATTTTTCAAATGTAGGTTTTTATTGATATCTTTTATTTTTATACCACCTAAATATCTCTAAATATTCCTCCCTCTGTCCCCTCCCAGAAAGCCATCCTTCATAAGAAAGAATTTTTTTTTAATTGGATAACAAGGAATGCTAAAGACATGAGAAACAACCTCAGTAAGGCAGTGTTGGGGCACTGAGCTACAAGTCAGGAGACTTCAGTTCCAAACCAGGCTCTCTTAACCACCTTATAACCTTTAACAAGTAAATGTATTGCTCTAGGCCTGTTTTCTCATCTGTAAGAAGAGGCAGTTGGAATCATTGATTTTGACTATCCCTTCCAGCTAGAAAATTACAAGATTTTATAATTCAAATTTTTCTTAATAGCCTTGTGTACAAAATGGAGAAATGTGGGCTGGATGATTCATAAAATCAAATGAACTTTACCACAGAGGATTGATTTACAGAGCTATGAAAGATCTCTATAGAGACATAGGAGTTCTTAATCCTCATTTGTGCAAGTCAGATCAATCAAGAAGCATTTAGAGTGCTTGTTATGTACCAGGAATTGTGCTGCATCTGCCAAAGCACACCTGGAACATTGAATTCAGATTGGGGTATCATCAATGAAAAGGAAGTGGATGAATTCTATTACGTCTAGAAGAAGAAGGCTGAGATGGTGAGGTAGCCCCAAACCCTCTGATGATTGTTTGATAAGAGTAAACTTAAGGGGTAATATGATCACTATTTTTACATATTTGAAGGATTCCTACGGCAGAGGAATTCTTAGATTTTGTTTTTTAGGGACCAAAACTAAGATACTTGTCTATGCTACAGGACAGATTTCATCTCAATATAAGGAAAAAAAAATTAACACTTAGACTTGCCTTAAATTGGAAGCAGTGGCCTCACAAGCCAGTTTTCCATTAAGCAAAAAAATTTTGGATAATCTTTAAGATTATCAGGAAGGACTAGCTGATTGGATTGTTAACCTCCTCTTGCCAATCTTAGTTGACCACACAATTTATTGGGTTCTTGACAACTTCTTAGATCCCTTTCAAATCTGAAATTCTATGAAATCATATTATTTATTTAAAGTGGAAGAGGTAGAGTTGGTGATGGTGCTATCACCACCCCCATAGGCATCACTCACTGCCCTGGGGAATCAACATTGAACCAGCAGGGGAAAGTGTGGTCAATGGGGAGTGGAAAAATAACCTCCATCTGTTCTTGATTATGCTGGTCTCTACTGATACTTCTAAAACAGGATTAGGGTTAGAAAATTTATAGAACTAGAAGCGAATCCCAAAATTTAGTAGACAAATTTTCTAGCCTTAAAGGGGAAAGTACACTGAGTAGAATACTGCTTCCCCAAATAGGGCAAGTACCAAGTTAGATCTTGAAAAATACTCTGTAAAAGATCAGAGTTGAGTATTCCTAGCTGAGGTCCCTCCCTCCAGTCACATACAGAATGGGGCTGAAATTCAGGAGCTCTCCCTCACTCTACGTGAAACCCTCCTCATTCTTCTCCACACCTTATCCTCCCCCAAAAACAGGTACATGCCAGAAGTCTGAACAGGTTAGGTAGAGGTAGTTGAAAATCCCAAGGAACCACCCCCAGGTAAGTTCCCACCACTTTTTCATGGTCTGGCATTATATTGGGACTTGAAAGAAGGTAAGCAGGAAGAATAAACACCTTCTCTGTAGTTCCTAGTGTAAGTGCCCCAAAAATATATGGCACCAATCATCCCAGCAACCTGAAACCTAGGATTTGTTGTGCTCTGATCAAAAATAAAGCATAAAGGAATTCTCAAAACAATCCTAAGGAGGAAAAAGTTGCTTTTAATCCCTTTAGATCACTTAAATGTGACCACTTTTTATTGCTTTCTTTCACAGTTCTTATTACCAGTACATGATAAAATTTAATTACAATCGTGCCTGCCTGAAAAAAAAAAATGGTGACATTACAGTTCTGAGACTAAATGGAAATGAATCAGATTTGAAGACTCTCAATTTGAGGATGCAGTTGAGTTGCTGCATTGCCAGATATTTCGTGCTGCTGAAACAACCATAAGGCAACCAAAGTCCATACCAATCGCCTCCCTCCGTGGATATTAGAAAGATAATAAAACAACTACTTTCATTATAGCATACTGTATAACATAACAGCAGCAGTTGTATTTATAGCTGCCTGGAAAGAAATCATCACATGAGTTAAACCAATGCTGTTACTTATAGATTCACAGGTTGCCTCATACAGAACAGAATGGGCAATAAAAATATGAGAATACAGTTGGTATAAACCCATGACATGAGTTTTTAAAAGCAATTTTATATAGCTACAGCAACCTTATTTTTCAAAACAAGTACTGTTTTTGCCAAATACAGTGTAGCAACAAGGTCTATTTGGAACATACACTTAGAAAGTTTCTATCAAAAATCCCCAATTTGCATCCAGGTTCCCTCTTCCTAGGACTACCTCTTGTGCCTTCAAAAAATAATTAACTCCTCAGTTTCTAAGCTTCCTCCATACTGTGTACCTAAAGAATGTTGGCAAATTTCAGGTAACTTGCTTACTGGCCCTTATGGCACCACTGCCCTTTTGTTTGGTTTCTTCATATAGCAAGGAATGGCCTAAGAATCAGGAGACCTACCCATAAGTCACTGGGCCTCAGTTTCTTCATCTGTAAAAATGAGCATTTGAGCTAGAAAATTTCTAAGTGGCTTCCAGATAATATTCTGTGAACTGAAATGGAGAACTGTCATCTCTGGTTAGATTTTGAAGGGATCCTTCAGTGCAAAAGGGTCAGCGTTCCTCTCCACATGAGTCACTGTGACTATAGTATGACAGAGTGCTGGACATGGAGTCAGGAAGGTCTGAGTTAGAAACCTGCCTCATTTACTAGTGGGATTCAGACCCAAGTCTCTCTCAATTCTAACATTCTTTGCATTACAACAAACTGTCCAAGAATATCTTTCTGGTCCTCATCCCCTTCCTTAACTTGACCATTTTCAGACAGAATCATGAAACTGGACCTGACCTTAGAAATTATTCATGACACATGAACAGTGCTCTGCAAACCTTAAAGTGTTCTACATATGCTAGTAACTAGTATGATTATCCAGTGTGACCCTGGGAAAGACACCCTCTCAGCCTCAACTTTCTCATCTATAAAATAGGAATATATTATAGCACCTACCTCAAATCATAACCTTCTCATTATGGAACGAGAAAATGTATGTAAAATGTTTGCAGACCCTAACTCGTTAGATAACCATTAGCTAGTGATATTGAACTTGATCACTGAACCTTAGTGCTTTAAAACTAAAAAAGAACATTAGTAACTGACATTTGTATACTGCACTGTAAGGCTTGCCAAATACTTTATATTTCATTTGGGCCCCATAAGAACCTTTTGAGATTGATATTAAAACTTCCATTTTATAGATGAAGAAAGTGAAGCTGAAGCAGGTTATTATTTGTCTATGGTCATACAGACAAGTGTTTAGAAGTGGGATTCAGACTCAGGTTTCTCTTGACTCTTAACATTCTTTCCATTATAACAGATTGTCCAAGTACATCTTTCTGGTCCTCATTCCCTTCCTTAACTTGACCAATTTCAGACAGAATTATGAAACTGGAACTGACCTTGGAGATTATTATTCATGACACATGGACAGTCCTCTATAAACCTTAAAGTGTTCTATATATGCTAGTTACTGGTATGATTATCCAGTCCAACCCTTTTATTATAGAGAGGTGCAAACTGAGGCCCAGACACTCAAGTGACTTTTCCAAGGTCATGCAGCTATTTGACTGGGATCTAGAATCTAGGTCACCTTCCAGAATAAAAAATTCTCATCGTTACAACTTAAATCCAGATGGGGTTACTTTTCAGGTACTGCTCTTACATGCCACACCAAAATCTTTTCCTTAGCCAAATTCTGTATACTTAAAATTAAACACTTGTCACTGGTTTTAGAGTCCTCACTAACAAAATTTACAAACCAAACATTAAAAATCCAATCAACAGAATTTCCAAACCTCTCTTTCTCTCTTCTATCCTATACAGCAATCATAAAAGGTAATTTCATAAGCAAAATATTCTCTTTTTTGTGTATTTTTTATCTTGGTTCTGTGTTCTCTTTCTCTGCCTGAGGAATGCTATCTTATTACTCTTTTCAGTATCTGTTTTCTGAGGCTAAATGTCACAGCCATAAGACTCTTCTTTTACCAACCCAGGAAAGAAAGCTCTTTCCACCTGAATTGGAAGACAAATTTTTTTCCTTTAATTTTAAATAGGGACTCTCAGAAATATCCCAAGAGACTGTGACCATTTCAGAAGTAGTCACATGGTATGCCTAAAAATAACAGCCTAGCTTTCCCACTTCTAAGGAACACACTGATGTTAAGCTCATCATTCATTTGGACATCCACATGATAGAATACAGCAGAACAAAATACTGTCAAAACATTTCCTGCTCAGCCAGCAGCCTGACACAATTAGCTGCTCATTAAATAAGTTTTCAGTCACAAAGAGGCAACTGTAATCACTTAGCCAAATGATAACATAATTTAATGCATTCAGAAGGTGAAGAATAGGACAAGGGTGCACACAGGGAGCACGGTGGGAAATGCTTCTGATGGCTTCTTTCACTTAGATGATATAGCTTTGTTTCTGTTATTGGCAGGAAAGATCTTCACATCAAAAGCAACGAAAAACATGAGAAGGGATTTGACATCTCTCAGTTCTAGATAATATTCCTGGGCTATTTTCTCTGCAGTCCATGTTTCAGGAGAACGTTTATGATTGTTAAGTAGTGTGAGAGCCTCCACCACAGAGATTTTGCCTTTGGGAATGTTCTGGGAAGTCATGAGGTTAAAGTGATTGCCTTTTAGAAGTCTGAGCTCTGTTGACTGAGGTATATTGGCATCTTTCACCTAGGGTAGGAAAACAGAAAGATTTGTTAGAAAGAGAGAGAAGAACATTATCTATTTTTGTATTTTTTGCTGCTCCCCATACACAACTTTTTATCTCCCATTTGTGCGCCTTTGTACAAGCTGTTCCCCTATTCCTGAAATACTCTTTTATTATTATTCTTTTACTTTTACCTCAGTCTCTTTAAATCCCTGTAGAACTCATCTCCTACCTAAAAACCACAGTTGCAAATCCCCTGAAATATTATAAAAAAATACTTTGTATGTACAATTGTGTATATGTTATTTCCTACCTGTAGAATGTAACTCTTTGATGACTGGGGCCACTTGTTTCTATCTTTATGTTCTTAGCATCTAGCACAGTCCTTGGAACACAGTAGATGTTTAACAAGCCACTCCATGAACTGAAGTGTTCTCATAATTGTCAGATAATCATCTTTTTTCTTTCATCCCATTCCTAACCCCTTTCCAAAACCACAATTTTCATTACAAGATATTAAATCCTTGGCCAATGGTGCTCTTGTTAGTCTTTAGTTTTATTATTTCAACTAAATTACCAACATTTATTCTTACTAGTCCCACTACTGAGGCAGGATCATTTCCTTCCATGTGCTTCCTTTTTTCTTTCCAGGTATTAAAAATAGTTATTTTTTTATTATGAACTTTATTATGAAATAGCAATAAACACAATCTTTCCATATTCAAAGATTGAAAAACCAAAATTGCACACGAATACTGAATGGATCAAAACAAATTCAGCAAAGTTGCAAAATATAAAATAAATCCATGTAAATCACGGGCATATTACCAACAAAACCAAGCAGGAGGAGCTAGAAATGAAAATTTCATGTAAAATAATAAAAGAATATATGAAATATGTAGGAATCTATTTACCAAGACACACCTAGGAACTATATGAATTCAACTACAAAACACTCTTTAAAGAAATAAAGATTGACCTGAATAACTAGAAAAATTTAATTGCTCATGGATAGGTAGTGTCAATATAATAAAACTGACAACATTACCTATATATATTCAGTGCTACACCAAATTACTAAAGAATTACTATAGAGAAACAGAAGAAATTTCAAAAATTCTGAAAGAAGAAAATGGCAAGAGTCTCATGGGAAGTAATGAAAAAAAATAGGAAAGGGGTTAGACTACTAAATAAAAAATAGAGAAGATGATCAGGAAAACAGATGAAGCACACAACAAACAGAAGTAAACAAAAAGAACAATGTAGTGTTTGATAAGACCCTACTTACTAGGGTAAATATTCACTCTTTGACAAAAGCTGCTGGGAAAACTGTAAAGCAGTCTAGCATGGTAAATTCCTAACAGATACATAACTTAGAGGAGAAGAGCTTATGACCAAGGAAGTGAGAAAGATCAGGTAAAAATAATTGTGATTACATAAAATGAAAAAGGTATTTTTGTTTTTCACAAGCAAAACCAAAATCAGAATGGAGACAGATCTTCACAGTAAATTTCTCTGACAGAGGTCTCAATGAAGATTCAAATATGTAAGAATAAGCGAAATCTATATTGATAAATGGGCAGTTCAGTTGATGAATAGTAAAGGATTTGGAAAGTTTTCAAAGGAAGAAATCAAAGCTATTAACAAGTGTATTTTAAAAAACCACTATTATTTAGAGAAATGCACATTAAAATAACTCTGAGGTTCTAATGCACATCTAACAGACTAGCAAAGATGACAAAAGAGGAAAATAACAAATGTTGGAGAGGTTGCAGGAAAAAGGCACATTAATATTCTGTTGGTGAAGCTGTGAGTTGGTCTAGTTATTCAGGAAAACAACTTGGAACTATGCACCAAAAGTTACTAAAGAGTGCATTCTTTTGACCTAGCAATACCACTCACTGCTAGATCTAAAGAAATGAAAAGAAAAATAAAGAATCTATATATATAAATAGTTGTAGCAGCTCTCTTCATGGTAGCCAAAAAAGGAAAACTAAGGGATATTTTCCTTATTGGGGAATGGCTAAACAAATTATGATATGTGAATGTAATAGTATATTACTGCATCATAAGATATAATGAAATGTATATATATATATATCTATACATATACACACATACATACATATATATGTCAATAGGAGGGTATATGGGCTTATAAATACATATGTGAATGTGTGTTTATATGTGTACAGGTATACATAGATAGAGGGCACAGGACCAATTTAATAGGAAGAGATGATACTTAAAAGGTGATATTAAGAGGTGAGAGGGGAATATAATGAGAGGAGATGAGGAGAGACAGAATGGGATAAACTATCTCATATAGAAGAGGCAAGGGAAAATGGTTAAAATGGAGGGGAAGAATAGGAAGGCAAAAGAGAGTAGGTCAACCTTATTCTCATTGAATTTGGCTTAGAGAGGGAATGACATACACACTAAATAGGGTATCTCACCCTACAGGAGAGTAGGGGGGAAGGAGATGAGAGGGGGGATGATGGAAGGGAAGGCAGGCTGGGGGGGAGGGAAGTTGGAAGTGGCAGGTGGGACAGGAGGGAGGGAAATATAGTCAGTCCTTTACAATATATCCACTATGGAAATGTTTTGCATAGCTACACATACACATGTACAACCTATGCTGAATTGGTTATCTTCCCAGTAAGGGTGGTGACAAGGGAGGAAGGGATGAATCTGGAATTCAAAGTTTTAAAATCAAATGTTTAAATAAACAAATATATATGTATATACTATTATTAATATTATTTTACATGTAACTGGGAAATAATATATACAGACATTGGGGCATAGAAATCCAGCATGCCCTACTGGAAAGTCGGAGGGGGTATGGGAGAAGATATGGGAGAGAGCAGATTGGGGGAGGGGATATCCAGTGGGATCGCTATTTTGGGGTGGTGGGTAGGGGAAAAACGGGGAGAAAATTTGTAACTCAAAATCTTGCAGAAATGAATGATGTAGACTAGAAGTTAATAAAACATTTGATTAAGAAAAAAAGATATAATGAAATGGACAATTTCAAAGGGAAATAGGAAGGACACTATGAAGTGATGCAGAGTGAAGTGAGATATAATAACGTACACAAGGACAGCATTATAAAGAAAAACAACTTTTTTTTTGCTTTTTGGAGGGCAGTTAGGGTTAAGTAACTTGCCCAAGGTCACACCGATAGGTTTTTATTTGTGTGTGTTAAGTGTCTGAGGCCGGATCCGAACTCAGGTCCTTCTGACTCCAGGGCTGGCACTCTACTCACTGCGCCACCTAGCTGCCCCCAAGAAAAACAACTTTGAAAGAAAATGAGACATATTTTTGGAGATGGCCAATTGTTTTGATTGTCTATGCATATTTGTTGAGGATTTTTTTGTTGTTATTTATGGGTGCTAGGGGAGAGAAAGGAAGAGAAAAAAATTTGTGTGTTAAGCAAAAAAAACCAAAGCTTACCAAAAAACAGTAAAAAAGGGAAATTCCACTTTAAAACTGCCTAATATGGGATACTTTTAGGTCTTATTTACACACATAAATTTGATGGATAATGAAATTAACACAACTGCCCCTCTAAGTAAGTCACTCAATAGATATTTATTAAACATGCTTGTAATTCATTCTTCTATTTAGTTATAATTTTTTTTTAGGTCTTCCAGTTTATTCTGCAAGAAAAATGCGAATAAGGGTGGCTAGGTGGTGCAGTGAATAGAGCCCTGGCCCTGGATTCTGGAAGACCTGGGTTCAGATCCAGCCTCAGACACTTAACACACACACACACACACACACACAAACTAGCCACTTGACCTTGGGCAAGTCACTTAACCCTCCAAATTGCCCTCCAAAAAGCAAAGAAAAAAAAAAAGAATGTGAATATCTATCCACATGCTTCACTGTCTTCAGTTGTCATTAGGTAGGACAGCTATTTTACACCAACAGTTACATAAATGTTTGTAGATGGTCATTTCCCTCCCTGATTTTTGTCTTGGTCCTCTACCTGGCAAATACTGAAATGTTATTTGTCTTACAAGTGTCCCTCATCTGCACGTAAATGTCAGCTTTAAGCCTCTGGTAAACAACTGCTGCTATCATAAAACACTCTTTCATGGGTCACTTAAGTATCTTCTTAAAATTCAGAGAAGAGAGCAGAAAGAAGGCAAAAAACAAGTACAGACATGGGATAGCTGTGAAAGTCACATGTTGAATTAATTATGTACTTGATACCTGGGGTTACAAAATTAAATGAGTTTTATTGCAAGTATATGTAGGATCATGCACCAATACTTAAAAGGGAAAGCAAGGTGTACGTAAGAGATTCACAGTATCATCATGTACAATCCCCCTTTTCTGTTCTCTATGCAGCTTGGTAACACAAATGATTAGTGCTAGACTTGGTGTCCAGAAGACCCGAATTCAAATCCAGCCTCAAATACTTACTAGCAATATTACCCCTGGGAAAATCATTTAACCTCTTGGCCTCACTTTCCTGATCTGTAGAAAAGAAAATAAATGATAGCACCTTATAGGGTTGCTGTAAGGACCAAATGAAATATATGTAAATTTCTTTATAAACCTTAAAGAGCTATATGCATTTTACCTGTTATTACTATGTCTATGAAATGCTCATTTTGTTCAGTGTTTCAGTTCAGAATAAGACAAATAAATTTAGAAAAAAAACCCACCATTTTCCTGTGAGCCAGTTTGAAAAACTAATTTTTAACCTTTTCTACTGACATCATGCCTAAAATATGTGGATGCCTCTTTAATGAGATCCTACAGTCTCTCACAGATGATAGGCACATCAATCCACATAGGAAAAGTCACAGAGGTAAAGACATATGACCTAGATTATGAGTTGCAGTTAAATGGCCAATTCGTTGAGTTTTTCTATCAGTACACACATCTTTGACAGAAAGTGCAGACGGACGATAAGCTGGCCCAAGACATAAAAAGGGAGAGGAAGTGGGCTGGCTTACATTTGGAAAATTTTAGTTTTTCTTTTTTTCAGTCAAACTTCTCCCTGCTGCATAAGCACATATTTTTAGCCACAATATTCTCTTAGGAATGAAATTCAACTCAACAAATGTTTGTTAAAAGCTTACTATATGTCAGGTATTGTGCTTGGCAATGAGGGACCAAAGACAAAAAATGAAAAATAGTCACTGCTCCCAAGGAGTTACAATTCTTTTGGAGGGATAAAACACAAGATGAGTTAGATAAAAGATACTCTCACAAAGAGAAGAGAACACTAACGAACTGGGATGGGAAGAGTGGGAAATGGAAGGTTTCACTGAGAAGGTATAACCATTGCTAAACTCTGAAGAGACTAAAGGGTTTCTGAGAAGTGGAAGGAGAGAGGGCACTCCAAATACAGAAGGCAGCCCTTTCAAAAGCATGGAGGTAGGAAATGAGATTTCAAGTATGGGGAACAACCATTAGGCTATTTTGACTGGAATGGGAGTATTTGATGTATGTCTGGAAAAGGTTCATAGGATTGATATTGTTAAACCTTATAAGGAGATATACCATTTGGTCAGCCACAGCTACTAAAAACCAGGAAAAGAAAGTTTTCCCCATAAAAGTCTTAGCAGTATCAAATGACTCAAAATCGAAAAGTAATACTATTTTTGTTATTGTAAAGAACATTAAAGAAGATGGATTACTACCTCTGCTTTGTTGCCCTAAGGACCATGGGAACCCAAATCATCTATCTGTATTTTTCCCCCTCCATTAGGTGAGCTGCTGTCTTGCTTTTCTATTCATATCCCTACACTTCGCACAGTGTTTTGCACACAGAAAGCACTTAATTTTTTTTTTCACTTAATCATCATAGCATCATTTATTTTGACCTGGCAGAGACCTTTGAGAGCATTAAGTCTAAGTCCTTCATTCTACAGGTGAGGAAAGTGAAACCCAGAGATTTGCCTAGGGTCACAAAGCTAGTGGGATCAGAAATGGGGTTTTCCTGTTTCCAACAACACCACTATCTACTACATGATACTGCTTCTTATTAAGTGGTAGAAGGAAGACAGATTATGGAGGGCTATATCTTAGGGGCCTACATATTAAGAATATTAATCTGAAAAAGGCAATGGAAAACAGTAGAGTGTGAAAGAAACTTGCCAGCGCTCTCCCAAATTCCCCTCCAAACATCTTTGGAATAATGCCTCAAAACCAATTTTGGAATGGTAAAGTGTTTTTTCCAGCCCAGGACAGATTGGAGGATCAGCAGAAAAGGTCTGTCTCTCTTGGGTGGGAAGGGAGTACAGTTTGGCAAAGGTGGTGCCCAAGCAAGCCAGCACAGGGTGCACCTGAGGCCCAGGTAAGATCCTACTCCCAAATGCAAGCCAGCAGCAAGGACTCAAGATCCAGCACAAAGAGTTTGGGACAGTACCCTCTCTATTCCAGGAGCAGAGTCCAACTTTAACATAAAGTAAAAAGTAACAAAATAGGCTGAGAAAGTAAGCAAAAAAGAAGAATCTGACCATAAAAAGTTACTCTGGCAACAGGGAGAACCAAGACACAAACTTAGAAGAGGACAACAATGGCAAAACAGCTACATTTGGGGCCTCAAAGCAAAATTTGAATTGGTAGAAGCCTCCCCCCGAAAAAAAAAGACTCTTAGAAGAGCATTTTAAAAATGAAGTAGGAAAGGTAGAAGAAAAACTGGGAAAAGAAGTAAGAGTAATGCAAGAGAATCAGGAAAAAAAAATTCAACAAGTGATACAGGAAGCACAAAAAATGGAAAAGATATACAAAAGCTCATGGAATAAAATAATTTTTTAAAAAACAGAATTGGGCAAGTAGAAGTAAATGACTCCAGAAGAAATCAAGAAACAATAAAACAAAATCAAAAGAATGAAAAAATAGTAGAAAAATTTGAAATATCTAATTGGAAAAACAACTGACCTAGGAAACAGATGCAGGATAGATAACTTAAGAATTACCGGACTACCAGAAAGCCACGATCAAAAAAAAAGAGCCAAGAACAGCTCATTTAAATAAATCATCAAGGAAAACTGCTCTGATCCTAGAATGAGAGGGTAAAATAGAAATTGAAAGAATCCACCAATAACCTTCTGAAAGAGATCCCAAAATGAAAACTCCCAGGAATACTGAAGCCAAACTCCAGAGCTCCCAGGCCAAGGAGAAAACACTGCAAGCAGCCAGAAACAATTCAAATATCATGGAGCCACAGTCAGGATTTAGCGGCTCTTATATTAACGTACTGAAGGGCTTGGAGTCTGATATTTCAGAAGGCAAAGCAGCTAGGATACACCCAAGAATTACCCAGAGAAATCAAGTATAATCCTTCAGGGCTAAAAAATTGATATGCGATGCAATAGGAGACTTTCAAACATTCCTAATGAAAAGACCAGAGCTGAACAGAAAATCTGATCTTCAAACACAAACTCAAGAGAAGCATAAAAAGGTAAAGAGGAAAGAGAAAACATAAGGGATTCAAATAAGGTTAAGCTGTTTATATTCCTAAAGATGATACTTGGAACTCTTAAGAATCGTTTTACTATTAGGGCAATTAGAAGGAGTATACATAGACAGAGGGTGAACACAGGAGTTGACTATAACAGGGTAATATAAAAAAAATTAAGGAGTGAGAAAGAGGACTGGGAGAAGAGAAAGGAGGAGTACAATGGGATAAATTATTTCACACAAAAGGGGTGCAAAAGAGTTATTACAGTGGAGAGGAAGATGTGGGGGGTAGTGGCAGGCAATGCTTAATCATCACAATTGGCTCAAGGAAGGAATAACATACATATTTAGATGGGTATAGAAATTTATCTTTCCCTATATGGAATCAGGAAGAGATGGAGAGAAGAGAAGCAGGGTGGGACTGACAGAAGAAAAGATGAACTGGAGAAGGTGGTATTCAGAAGGAAAACAACTGTAGGAGGGACAGAGTGAAGAGTGAAAGAGACAGAGAAGGATAAACAGGGGAAAATAGGATGGAGGGAAATAAACAGCTGTCATAACTATAAATGTGAATGAGATGAACTTACCCATAAAAAAGAAGCAGATAGCAGAATGGATTAAAAACCAGAATTATAGTTTACAAGAAACACATGTGAGTGCAAGTGTGTGTGTGTGTGTGTGTGTGTGTGTGTGTGTGTGTGTGTGTGTGTGTGTGTGTGTGTGTGTGTGTGTGTGTAAGTGTAAGGGGCTGGGGCAGAATCCATTATGCTTTAGCTGAAGTAAAAAAAAAAAGTAGGGGTAGAAACCATGATCTCAGATAAAGCAAAACAAAAATAGATCTAATTTTAAAAGATAATGAAGGTAACTATATCTTGCTAAAAGGTACCATGGACAATGAAGTAATATTAATACTAAACATGTATGTATCAAATGGCATAGCATCCAAATTCTTACAGAAGTTAAATGAGTTACAAGAGGAAATAGACAGTAGAATTATACTAATGACTTCAACTTTCCCCTCTCAGAAATAGATAAATCTAACCAAAAAATAAAAAAGGAAGTTAGGGAGGTGAATAGAGTTTTAGAAAGGCTAAATATGATGGCCCTCTGGAGAAAACTAAACAGGAATAGAAAGGAATATGCCTTCTTGTCAATAATACATGGCACCTCTACAAAAACTGACCATGTATTGGGACACAAAAACCTCACAACCAAATGCAGAAAAGCAAAAACATTAAATGCATCCTTATCAGATCATAATGCATATATTCAATTAGGGGCCATGGAAAGATAGATTAAAAAATGTAAACTAAATAATGTAATCCTAAAGAATGAGCAGGTCAAAGAACAAATCATAGAAACAATTTTATTAAAGAAAATGATGGCACAAACACCAAAATTTATGGGATGCTGCCAATGCTATACTTTAGGGAAAATTTCTCTCTAAACACATTTATAAAAGAGAGATAGAACAGGTCAATAAATTGATCACACAAGTAAAAAAAAATGAAAAAAGAATTTAAAATCCTCAAACCCCAAACAGGAAATCCTGAAAATAAAAGGAGAAATTAATAAAACTGAAAGAAAAACACTGACTTAATAAATAAAAGCAGGGTTTTATTTAAAAACAAAACAAAACAAAAAAAAACCCAAATGGCAAATTCACCAACAATGAAGAAGAAATTAATTAAGAGGTATGTTGCCCAATTATATGCCAATAAATCTGACAATCTAAGTGACATGGTTTGGGTGTGGTAAAATGGTTTAGGAGTGCAGGGACCCCAAAATGTCAGGGTACTAGGTAGAGTTGCCTGGAATGCATTCACACATTCAAACCATCCTCCAGTCAAGTGGCAAAGTTTATTGTGATGCCAAGAGAAGCTGGAAAGGTTTCTTAGGGAATTTACAACCTGAAGGGAGTGATGCTAAACTTATATGGAAAAGTGACAGGGAAAGGATGCCAAATATGCTAGTTGGGTGACACAGGGGCAAGATTAGGGAATGGTCAGCATATGCAAGTAGTCCAGGTGTTTTGAAAGAAGGGACCTGTGACCTATGGATGGGAAAATATGGGGAGTTTGCAGAGATAATTTTGCTGATCCTAGACACTGAGGAAGGAAAGACAATTTTTTGTTTAGCTGCCAGAAGCTGGTCCTTGGGAATCTGGTGCCAAAGAGAGAGTCCTTGGGTCAATATCCCTGTGTCTGTTTTGATAAAGTAATTACAGAGTCAGGCCTATAACCATGGGAAAACTTCTCAAGGAAGTGGCAGGGGAGGGCCTTGTGGGATTCTGCATTGCTTCCAAAAACATGGTCTTAGAGCTTTTGGGGCCCAGGTTCCACTATCCTATCATAAGCAAAATGAGTATTTACAAAAGCATAAATTGCCCGATTAAGAAAAAAGGAAATAGAATACTTAAATAACCCATTTTAGAAAAAAAAATAACTGAACAAGTAATCAATGAACTCTCTAAGAAAAATTCCCGGGGGCGGAGCCAAGATGGCGGAGTAGAAACAGCTCATCCAAGCCACTCTGCCCCCAGATTCCCCCCAAACGATGTAAAAGGGGACTCTGAACAACTTCTGGAGCCCCAGCACCCACAGAACGACACAGAGAAGCTAAACTCCCGCTGAGGACAGCCCAGCAGCCCTGCAGGAAGAACCAGCGCTGTGGTCTGGGACCTGGCAGCGTGCAGAGCGCAGGAGCCGAGCCGAGCCCAGGTCCACATGAGCCGAGGTTTTAGCCCCAGGGCGGCAGGGCCAGCAGCCAGCTGGAGGAACCCCAGAACACCAGGAGCTGTGGCGACTCCAGAATTATCAACATAGACTTGCCTAGGACAAAGTAAGAGGGTAGTGTCCTATGGACTTTGGGACTGGTATTAGGGAATGCATCAGCTCCATCCCCTGGGGGCTAGAAGCCACTGAGGACAAACGCCATTTTGTAGTTTTCAGAGGCAGCTCCCGCTCACAGCCTGCAAATTTGTAGGGAGATCCAGCGATCAGTCTTGGGGGGTAATCGCTCTTGCTTTAACCTCCCTGGATCTGGATTGTGATCTAAGGTGGAAGTCGTGGGTGGGTTTACAGCTTGCCAGAAACGGAAGTTGCCCCCCACACGTTCGGGACGAAAATTCCTCTATCTGGCCTTAAAGCCATAGTGTGGCAACAAGCCCAAAAGTCAAGTAATTAAGGGGCAACATGCCAAGGCAAAGGAAACAGAAAAATGCAACCCTAGACTCCTATTTTGGGGGCATAGAGCGGGAAAAGGACTGTGAGGTCAGAAATCCTGCTCCAAAAGCCCCAGGGAAAACATGAGTGGGTTGCAGGCCATAGAGGACCTTAAGAAGGACTTTAAAAATCAAATAAGAGAAGTGGAGGAAAAATTGGAAAGAGAAATGAGAAGGATGCAGGAAAAATATGAAATGAGGGTCAACAGCCTGACTGAGGGAAACAACACCTTAAACAATAGACTAACTCAAATGGCAAAGGAGGCCCAAAAGGGCAATGAGAAGAATGCTTTAAAAAGTCGAATTTGCCAGATGGAAAAAGAATCTCAAAAGTTCACTGAGGAGATTCATTCCTTCAGAGTTAGACTGGAGCAATGGAAGCTAGTGACTTTATGAGAAATCAAGATGCTGTTAAGCAGATCCAAACAAACGAAAGATTAGAAGGCAATGTGAAATATCTCATGGAAAAACCACTGACCTGGAGAATAGATCCAGGAGAGACAATTTAAAAATTATTGGACTACCTGAAAGCCATGATCAAGGAAAGAACCTAGAAATCACCCTTCAAGAAATTCTCAAGGAAAACTGTCCTGATGTTTTAGATCCAGAGGGCAAAATAGAGGTTGAAAGAATCCACTGATCACCTCCTGAAAAAAAAGATCCCAAAAAGAAAACTCCCAGAAATATTATAGCCAGGTTCCAGAATCCCCAGATCAAGGAGAAAATACTACAAGCAGCCAGGAAGAAACAATTTCTATATTGTGGAAACACAATCAGAATAGTCCAGGACCTGGCAGCTTCTACACTGAGGGATCGAAGGGCATGGAATATGATATTCCAGAGGGCAAAAGAGCTGGGACTGAACCCAAGGGTCACCTACCCAGCAAAACTGAGTATTTTGTTTCAGGGAAAATATGGTCATTCAGTGGAATAGAGGACTTTCAAGCATTCTTGAGGAAAAAACCAGAACTGAATAGAAAATTTGACACCCAGACACAAGAAGGAAGAGATGCCTGAGAAGGTAATCAGGGAAAAGAAATCAAAATGAACTTATCAAAGTTGAACTATTTACATTCCTATATGGAAAAGCAATAACTGTGACTGATGATATCTTTCTCACTATGAAAATAATGGAAGAAGGGTATGTGGTCATATGAATACATATGTGAATGTGTGTGTATATGGATAGAGGGCATAGGTTGAATTTGTTGGGAAGGGAGAATACCCAAGGGATGAAATTATGAGGTGAGAGAGGAAAGTGGCAAGAGGAGATGGGGAGAGACAGGGTAGTGTAAACTATCCCATACAGAAGAAGCAAGGGGAAGTGGTTGCAAAAGAGGGGGAGAATAAGGAAGGCTAAAAAGGCAAAACCACATTCACATTGAATTTGGTTCAGGGAGAAAATGACATACAAACTAAATGGGATATCTCAACCTGCAGCAGGATAGGGGGAAGGGGGATGAGAGGAGGGATGATGGATGGGAGGGCATCCTTGAGGTGAGGGGAGGTTGGAAGTACCCACTATAGAAGAGGGACAGGATCATGTAGGGAATGGACCAGGTGGGGGTTGGATGAGTGGGAGGGAATTATAAGCAGCCTTGTACAATATATCTACTATGATAATGTTTTGCATAGTTAGACATGTACAACATATACTGAATTACTTATCTCCCAAGAAGGAATGGGTGACAAGAGAGGAAGGAAATGGATCTGAAACTCGAGGTCGTAACATTAAATGTTTCAAATATATATAAATACTATTATTAATACTCTTTTGCTTGTAATAGGGAGATAAGATGTGCAGGCATTGGGATGCAAAGACTCACCTTCCTCTAATGGAAAAGTCGATGGGAGTATGGGAGAGAGCAGATTGGAGGAAGCGATATCTTGTGGAATTACTATTCTGGGAGGTTGGGTAGGGGAATAATGGGGGGAAAATGATTGTAACTCAAAATCTGGCGGAAATGAATGATGTAAAACAGAAGTTAATAAAGCATTTGTTTAAAAAAAAATACTATGGAAAAAAAAGAAAAGAAAAATTCCCCAGGGGGCCAGCTAGGTGGCACAGTTAGTAAGAGTGCTGGCCCTGGAGTTGGGAGAACCCGGGATTGGTTCTGGCCTCAGTTACTTGGCACCCACCTAAATAACTAGCCTTGTCACCTTGAACAAGTTACTTAACCCCAATTGCTTTAAAAAAAAAAATAAAGAAAGAAAAATTCCCTAGGGCCAGATGGATTCACAAATTAATTCTAACAAACATCTGAAGAACAATTAATCCCAATACTTTATAAACTATTTAGGGATATAGGCAAAGAAGGAGTACTACCAAATGCCTTTTAAAACACAAATATGGTGCTGATCCTTAAACCAGGAAGAGCAAAAACAGAGAAAATAAACCACGGACCAATTTCTCTAATGAATATTGATGCAAAAATTTGAAATAAAGTAACTAGCAAGAAGATTACAGCAATATATCACAAGGATCATACACTATGACCAAGTAGGATTTATTCCAGCAATTATCTCAAATGAAATAACATTTGTAAAATACTTGGCACAGTGTCTGGCATAAGTAGGCACTTAATAAATGTTTGTTCCCTTTCCTCCCCTCCTTCCTCTCTTGGTTTCTTGGTTTTTGTGACATCATGCTCTCAATTTTCCTCCATCACTAAATCATCAGACCCCAAACTATGGGTGTACAAGAATCAACCCCGTGCCCTCTTATCTCACTCTACATTATCCCTCTCAAAGTTCACCAGTTACCATGGATTCTATTATTATCTCTATGAAGATGGTGCCCACATCTACCTATTCAACTTTAGACTCTCCCCAGAGCTACAGTCCCACAATGCTAGTTACTTACTGAATATTTCTTCACTGGACATCATGTAAGTATCTCAAACTCAACAGAGACCAAAAGTAGGATAGCAGGTGGGACATATAGAGAAAAATTGTGCTGAGCTCAGTCCTTAAATAGAGGCCTGAAGCCCATGGTCTTGCCCCTCTATCCAGAGAGCCTAATCAGTGGCAGAAGATACCGATGAGATACAACTATCAGGAAGATTCAGTCTTGCAAGATGAAATAAGTTTCCTTGAAGGCATTAGGCTTGATGATCTCTGAGGTCCCTTCTAAAAGCTTTAAAAATTCTTTGAATCTACAATCATCACAACTGCTGTTGCATATGATCATGAATGCAACAAAAAGATAAGTGAATAAAGAAACAAAAAGGCTTAGACTAAATGACTTAATAAAATCCAATTATCTACAACAACATTTATGTTTAACTTAATTTCAAAATAGTCATCATGGGAAATTACAAGATCATGAATAGATTATAAATGTTCTGAAATTTCAGGTATTAGAATTCAAATATGTATGAACTTAGTGTAGAAATTATTTTTATCTCAATGAAGTTGCTTTAAATTGATGCATTATTATTAACACATCATGGGAGTTATTCTTTGAAAATGATTTCAAAGCATGATGAAATGTATTAATTAAGGTATCTTAAGATAATAGAAGCATGGAAAACATGCAATTGTCCATAGCCTACCTCTTTTACAATGTTTTACCTAAATCTCTGCTATAAACAAAACACAGGCCATCATTAAATATTACATTAATCTATCTTTAATTTGTGGCAGTGAGGTGGTGCAGTGCATAGAGCACTAAGCTTGGAATCAGGAAGATTCATCTTTGTAAATTGAAATCCAGCCTCAGATACTATCTGTGTAACCCTGAGCAAGTCATTTAATTCTATTTGCCTCAGTTTGCTCATCTGTAAAGTCAATAACTGTTATGCAACACATTCTTAGAGAGCTACCTGCAGTTCTAAGAGGCTGATTTGCCCGGGGTTACACCCACCTGGTACTTGTGTGAGAGGTGAAACTTGAATTCAGGTCTGACTCTGAGGATGGTTCTCTCTCTCTCTCTCTCTCTCTCTCTCTCTCTCTCACTACATATGTATATATATATATATATATACTACACTGACTCGCATATTGTATTATATTAAATATTACTTGAATACTTCAAGCTCCCATAATTGTGTTGATATAAATACTTCCCCTCCAATGCAGATCATAACTCTTCTGAACCTCATTAGGCTGTCTTCTTCAACTGCTGCTATATAAAACAAAACAAACAAAAAAACCCTATCCCCCTTCAGTCAACCTGATGATGGACCTCTCTGAACTTAAGAGAGTCTGGACCTTCAAAATCTAACATGCAGTTCATCATTTGATCTTGTTCGAAGTCTTGCTAGTTTGGTAAAACCTGCCAGTTTTCATTCCACAGGCAAAGCCTTTTTTAAGGTCAGCTCTATACCATAATGAAGTATCAGAATAGGATTTCAGTAAAGGATATTAAATTATCCTTCACCAAAGTACTCATTCTGACTCCCCCATTCTTGAAGACAGTCTGTGGACCTCGAGCTCTATCTACCAAATGGAGACACTTCAAGTGTGGGCCCAGTGATGCACTTCATATCTACTATCCAAGGACAAGTATTAGTCAAGCTAAATTAGAAGGGATTCAACACCAGGTTGAGTCATAGGGCGATAGCATTTTTGTGTCTCTAGCAACTTTCTAAAATAGAAGTTACTGAGGCATTGAGTCTGCATTGTCAGATGTTATATACATTCTGATGAAAAAATATTAAATTCACTTCAAATTTTCAAAAGATCTACAATTTCATCAGTATGAATGATCCATTATATAACCCCTCCACATGCTAAGCACAAAATTTCTTAACTTTTTTTTGCATTATAGACACCCCTGGCAGGCTTTTAAATGCATAAAATACATAGAGTTATACAGGAAACCAATTATGTTGAAAAAGTTACAAATACATAGACACACACAGAATGCCCCTCCCCCCTTTTACTTCTCCACAATGCCCTAGATATGTCTTTACCCTGGAAAATCACTTCAGCCCCCAAATTCAAACCTCAAAAGTGCCCTCTGTCTCTGCCAACCTCTGGATGTACAACCTTACTCTGTTTGGATGACTCCTCCTAGAACCTCCATTCAAGGAGGGGTGCCCTTCTACCTCATGCCCTTACTCAGGGTAACTTCCCTATCCCCTTTTCAGATTCCTTTTACCTGCTGTCTTTACTTATTAGAATATAAGCTTTTTGAAGGCAGGGGTTAACTTTTTTCCCCCTTTATGTTTATCCAGTGCTTAGCATAGTGCCCAATATACAAGATGTCTGTTGAATGCTGACTGACTAAATATATTTAAAAAACAAATTTATGGGCCTAAGGTTTAAGAACCTATGCCTTAAGGAATCCTTCTGGTGATAAAGACTCTAAATTTAGCAACCTGCCCTTTGGACAACACACAGAGGATCTGACAGAGTTTATGCTCCTCAAGCATAGCTCTTTAACAACTCAGGGTTCCTTCAACATCACAATAAATGCAGGGATTACCTACGTCAAAGAAAACAGAGATATATCAAAGTATGCATGAAATAATAGTGCATATACAACTTCATATAGCACAGGAGCTGAGGGCATCTTGGACCACAACCAAGAAGCCTTATTACTATAATTACCAATAATACACCGATGCACCAAAATGTAATCCCAGTGCCTTGCCTCTCCTAAGGTGCTCACCATGGTCTTGGAGTATGTCTTATTCAAAGTTCAAACAGGAGAATTTACTATCAGTACTGATGTTCTTCAAAAGCTCTTATTCACAAATCACAAAGTACTTATCGTCTTAAGCTCTAGAATACTTACAGCCCTCTCAGTGAAACTGATAATTATTTGAAAAAAAAATCAAGAGAATACAAAATACTTATTTCCCAGACTGAAATAAAGGGAGATCAGCACACGGAATTTCCATTCAACAGTTTCAATTCATACAAGTCAATATTAAATGCCTAGTAAATACTAGACTAAGCACTGGAAACAACATAGATAGATGCCTGCTCTTATCATGCAAATACATCATGCTAAGCCCTGAGAATACATAGATGCCTGCTCTTATGCAGCTTACAACACAGCTATTCCTAGGCTGTCTTCTGACTTCCAGTCCTGCATCAATAACTGACTGCTGGATATCTCTATATGGATGGAGCCATCATTTTGAACCCAAAGCAGAATTCATTATCTTTTCCTCCAAAACCTTTCCCTTTTCCTAACCTCCCCGCTTCTGATAAAGATACTACTAAACTTCCAGCCTGGACTCTTCCTTCTCTCTCTCACTATACCACCTGATCAGCTGCCTAGTCTTGTCAATTCCACTTCTGTAACATCTCACAGACACACACCCTTTTTACTCACATGGACACTAACCATATTAAGGTCTTCACTGCCTCTTGCCTAGACAGCGGCAAAAGCATCCTAATTAGTCTTTACATATCCAGTCTCTTCTTTTCTCTCTCTAATCTATATTCTACATAGCCACCAAATCAATATTCCTGACCAGGATACTTTTTTGCTCAAGAAGTTTCAGTGATTTCCAACTATCTCTAGGAAAAAGTACAAACTTGTCTATTTGGCCAAGAGGCTCCAGTCCTTCTTTCTAAGCCTACTGCATATTACTCTTTTTCACATAATAGTATAGTTGTACTTTCTCCTATATGACAATCCATCTCCTATGTCTATATCTTTGTCTTTGCAATGAGTGTTCCTCATGCCTAAGGTGCCCCCCCCATTCCCTCCTCTTCACCTCAGACCACTCCTAACTTTTTCCACTGCTCAGCTCAAACTCCATGTCTTACATGAAGCCTACCCTGATCCCCACTAGTTGCTAGGTCTCTCACCTTATCCCTGAAAACTACTTTGTAGTTACTTATCTGTGTTCATATTGTTTCCCTTCCAGTTGGAGGTGATGGGTTGGTAGGGTGGGAATAGAGAGACTGAGAAAGGGCAGGGAATGTTTCATTTTTTACTTTGTATACCCACTACACCTAGCACAGTACCTGTCTTGGTAGGTACTTAACAAATGCTTACTGAATGGAACAAATAATGGGGATAATATACAATTTAAAAAAATCATTATACAAGAAAGAATAAGATAACTACAGAGTGATAAGAAAAATTTGAGGAAGGTGAGGTTGCTTTATCTATCTATAGGAAAGTCAATGAAAGCTTCATAAAAGAAGTGTCAATCAAACTGGTATTTAAAGGATGAGAGAGACTTCAACAAAGTGAGATAGATTGGAATAATCCATTTCAATGGTGGGAGACAGAGGGAGGGGGCTTGGGGGGCAGTGTAGAAAAAGGCAAAGAAGTGAGAACAAGGACAAAGTGGAGTCCTGTTTGACTGGAACACAAAATACACAAAGTGGAGCAGTACAGGATGAAGTTGGACAAGTCGGTTAGAGCTGGACTGTACAGTACCTTGAAGGCCAAGACTGGAAGCACTGCTAAAAAAGAGTGCTGGATTTAAATGGAAAGACCTGGTTATTTCAGACTCTGGCTTTGTACTCACTATAACCTGAGTAACTTCAGGTGGCTTCAGTTCTTCAACTATAAAATGAGGCCATTGGACTAAGTGACCTCTTAAGGTCTCTTCAAATCTAAATGTTTCTATGACCCTAGGCAAGGGAAGTCACTGAAGTTTTCTGGTTAGAGAAGTGACACGATCAACGTTGTATAAAAAAGTAGGAGTAAATAGTATGGATTGACGAGAAGATAAAAGGAACAAAGGCAGGCAATTATAAATAGTAAGTAAGGAGAGATGAGGGCCTAAATAAGGTTTCTGCAGTTGGGTAGAGAGACAGGTGTGAGAATTACAGAGGTATAAACAGCAGAGCTTGGCAACTCTGGCTGTGCAGGATAACGAAGAAGAATCAAAGAGCCAAGAATCAAGGCTACCAACTAAATGGCAGCATCATAAGAAATAGACATAGAGGCAGGACCTTGGATTTCTCTGGCATAAGGAGTTCCAGGAGAGGAACTTCTTTGGCCATAGAAGGTTGCTATCTTCTCAGCAACTTAAAAAGTCTTAGAGAATTGCCTAGGGCACTGAGGCAAACTGCCCTGGGTCATATGGTTTGTATCTGTCATTGCTGGGATTTCTAATTCAGATCTTCCTGACCCCAAGATCAGTTATCTTGCCATTATGTCACCCTGCCTCTAGGGTAAGTAAAAGAAATAGGAATTTGGAGTAGAGGGAAGTGTCGGAGAAAATAAATTAAGCTGTGTTTTAGACATGTGAAAGTTAACATTATGACCAAAGGGACCTCCATTTGAAAAAAACCAAAAAGTTGGAAGTATGAGACTTGGGATTTAAGGATGTTGGCAATATAAGACAGGGAGGTATATCTACATAAAGGTGACAACCAAAGCTATTAGAGTGGATGGAGTTCCCGAGGAGCAGAGAAGGCCTAGGTTGGAGTCCTTGGGAATACCCACATTTAAGGAAGCTGAGGAACTGGCAAGGGAGGCATGAACGGGGTATCAGATGAATAGGAGAAGAAACATGAAAATGCAGTGTCAAAGAAAGCAAAGGAAAAGAGGGTATCAAGAAAGAGGGTTCTGTCCACTGTCCCATAATGAAGTCAAATAATGGAAAGGCCATTAGATTTAGTAATAATGAAATAATTCTGTCCTTGCAGAGAACTGGTTCAAAAGAATTGTGGGACAAGAATTCAGACTGAAATGGCTGCTAGATGATAAAGAATCAGAGGCAATACACAAGAGTACTTTCTTTAAAAGTCTGGCAGGGAAGAGGAGAAATATCTAATGATATCTTGAAGACAAGGCAGGATCAAAGGAATTACATTATAGTGTGGTAAAGTGTTTTTTTTTTTTTTTTAAGGTTAGGGCAAAGTTTTTAGGCTGAAGGAGTTCAACATCAACAGAAATTGGAGAAGCATGGGGAGGGGTAGGACAGAAAGGTAAGGAGGATGGTAAACATTAATGAGACAAGGTCATAAAAGAGATGGAAGAGGGCTAGCTTTAGCAAGGAAGATCAATTTATCTAAGAACAGAAAAAATTGAGGTGGCTAGGTGGCGCAGTGAGTACAGCGTCGGCCCTAGAGTCAGAAGGACCAGAGTTTGGATCAGGCCTCAGACACTTAACGCACACACAAACAAAAACCTAGCCATGTGACCTTGGGCAAGTTACTTAACCCCAATTGCCCTCCAAAAAGCAAAAAAAAAAAAAAAAAATAGAAAAAATAAGGATATTAAGAGATGTGGAGTAGTAGAAGGGAGTGGAGTCTGTCAATATATATACATGAACCTCTATGTCTATATAAACATAATATCCATACACCTATCAAAGAACCTCTATGTCTATATAAACATAATATCCATACACCTATCAAAGAGAGTACATTAATCAACATATACATTGGACAAATGCTACAGATAGACATTGAGCTGGGCCCAGCATTGAGTAGTTAGAAGAAATGGGATGAATCATATTTGGGAACACACAAGGCATTTTCTATAGTATTAAACTGCTGACCACTACAAAAATCCAGCTTTTTCATACAAATATTTGCAGAGAGATGATATATGGTTTAAAATATTGAAGTACAATAACCTTAGAAAAATCTAAATTATAGGTGACCCAAAGGGCACAAACAGGCTACAACATTTACAGTGGTAATGTATTTATAAGAACTGGCATAAAAAAAATGTATTTATAAGAACTGGCATCCATGACTACATGGATGAATAGAAAATAAGGCTGGCTGGTCATGTAGCGAGAACGAGGACAATGGTACAACTCTTTATCAGTACCTTAGAGATATGAAAGAGTGGATTTTTTATGGAGAATTGAATGGGAGGACAAGGTAAAAAAATACACAGGATGGGAAAGCAAAGAGGGATTTCTAGCTATACCAGCAGAAGGAAAATATGAGGAACATGTGGATATGTTTATGTATTTGCATATACACTCTCAATTCATGTGACCCTCCAAATA
Source organism: Gymnobelideus leadbeateri (assembly GCA_011680675.1). Lineage (NCBI taxonomy): Eukaryota > Metazoa > Chordata > Mammalia > Diprotodontia > Petauridae > Gymnobelideus > Gymnobelideus leadbeateri. The sequence goes on from WOXC01000241.1 coordinate 119,457, forward strand.
ATTTTGAGCATCTGACTGTCACAGTCTTGAAAAAAAAAAATTCAGGGATAAAAGAATCACCTTTCCCTTCTGCTGGACACAGCAAGAAACTAAAAGATAGGAAAAGTAGAAGTGTTCTTCTTTTTCTTCCACCAGAGATTATCCACTAATTATTTGACAAGCACAAGGGAATTTGACAGAGTTGAATTATGGGAACTATAACTAACCAATGCTTTTATAAAATTTTTTTTTAATTTCTCAAGACATCGAAGCAAACTGCTGCCTAAGCAAACCACTGTTTTTCTTGCCTAGGACTCTTTCTTGAGGGTTCTGTGGAACAGCTGCTAAACTCAGAGGCATATACACATCTGTAAAGTCCTTATATTACAGTTTCTTGTTACCACATTTTCCACGGTTGTTCATTTGGAACAGGAAGAAACTGGTACTAAATGTAACAATCTGGAGCTCTCAAAGGTTATATAAAGTTCCAATAAATAAAAAATGCCAGTTACCCGCACATGTGGAACAGGATCTTTGGACTCAACATATACTTCTTTTAACAATGTGAGCAGCTTGTCATCTTTTCTTTTAACTATTTCCTCTAATTCTGGATGGCCTAAAGGAAGAGGAAGAAAGGAAAGTCAATTACAAATAAAGTCAAAATAAATGTAGGTCATATACCTAGTCAGACATTATATAGTCATCATTATTAACACTCTCT
>WOXC01000242.1:0-107681 GCA_011680675.1 Gymnobelideus leadbeateri
AAGTAAGTTGCCTTAGATTGTGTAAGGTCAGTGATGGAGTCAAGACAGCCAAGTAGTCTAAGGTCATTCTTTTTGACTACTCTCTTATGATTTCCTTGCTCAAAATGAGTCAACAGAGTGATGTTATGGTGAAAAAAGAGGACCCCATTTTTAGCTTCATTAGTAATAATGGGCAATTGCATGGCTTTTTAAAGTCTGTAAATTTCCTCGTATGTATCTTCTCATTTGAACCTCATGAAAACTCTGAGAGAGATACCACAAGTATTTTTAACCCCACTTGAGCTGAGATAGTAGAAAATCAGAAAAGTTAGGTGACTTGTTCATGTTCAAAGAACTAATCAATATTTTCTTAATTTTAGATTCTATATTCTATGTGCTATATATATACATATATATGTGTGTATATATATATATATATATATATATATATATATATATATATATATATATATATATATATATAGATTGCCTAGAATTGAGGTTGAGACTGTTTCATTTTCTTCTTCCTTCATCAGACCACATTTAGAGTTTTGTACTCAAGTAATAAACCATGTTTTAGTATGAACATGGATAAGTTGATATGTAACCCAAAGGAGGAAAACTAAAATGGTCAAGGAATTTAAACCATGCCATATTAAGACCACTTAAAACAAATACAAAAGTTTGCCCTAGCTAAAAGAAGTCATCAGCAATTAGGAATTGTGCTAAAAATGTAAATAAAATGGTCATAAATTTTCATCCAAAGATCACACTTCTATGCTATATGGGAATTGCGTTCAGGTCAGTCTGATGGTTCAGATTTAGGAGTAGAATGAAATGAGATATCTATATCTCATATAACATTTAACAAAAGAAGTTTATTCAACAATAATATGAAAGGAATAGATAGGAGATATATTTTTGTTCACCTGAACACAGTTTCCCTCCCCTCTCCACCGCCTAATCACCTAACTTGTATGGTAAGATTTGTTTACTGATATTGATTTAAATGGCAGACCATCGGGCCTGAGGAGCCCTAACTACTCATATGGTTGACTTTTATGCTGTATATTATTAGTAAGTTACATGAGTGGTTCAAGTCTAGTACCCTGGAAATATCAAATCTAAAGGGTGATACTGCTGACTTTTAAGGAAACTTTGGACATTTGTAGAAACTTTCTGGCTGTGCAACAGGGCTATCTTTCATTGTTCCTGACCATATTATTAGTGAACTTTCTTCTATTACATAAATATATACCCTAAAATGGTCAGAGAGCAATATAGACACATTATTTAACAAAATATTAATAGTAACATTTATTATGGTAATAAAAACAAAATGAAAATTCAGAAACAAAGTAGGTGCCTAGCGATTGGGAAATGGCTAGAGGAACTGGGGCACATTTTTAGAATGGAATATCACTTTGCTGAGGAAGACAAACATTGAAGTGAAAAATTCAGAGAAACGTGTCTGGTAGTTTGGTCAAAACATATGTGGAGACAACCCAGTGTCCTACATCATTCAATTTATGTAAATGCTCTGGTTGAGGCATTTCCCATGGAAAGTTGAGCATCCTGGACAATTCCAGTGAGATGCACACTTTGGGCTTTTGATAAATCATATGTATAACTGGAAATTTTGAGTTGGTTCATATATACACCCCCATTCTGTTTCCCCTTTCCAAAATAAAAATTCAAGGATTGTATTAAAGAAGTGTGGACAATTGAGAAGAAAGAGCAGTATAATTAATCCTTTCCTATTTGTGTTTTTTCTCTCTTTCTCCAGCAACCTCTTCTGTTTTTTTGACATGATCAAAGATAATGTAAGAATGATGTTTTTAATTTTTTCTTTTTTATTATTTTTTTTTATTTTTAGTTTTCAACATTCATTTCCACAAGAATTTGAGTTACAAATATTCTCCCTATCGTTCTCCTACCCCCCTAAAATAGTGAGCCTGAATACCCCTTTCCCCAATCTGCTCTCTCTTATATCCTCCCCATTACCCCCTCTAACTTTCTAGTAGGGCCAATTGGTTTTCTATACCGCAGTGCCTGTATAGCTTATTTCCCAGTTGCATATGAAAAACATTTTTACATTTTTTTAAAACTTTGATTTGCAGATTCTTTTTCTTCTTTCCCCCTCACCCACCTCCACTGTATGATAAGCAATTCCATATAGGTTGTACATGTGTAGTTACTCAAAACGTTTCCATAGTAGATATATTGTAAAACAAACAAACAAAAATCTAACTATATTTCCCTCCATCCTATCCTGGCCCCCCTTATTCAAATTTCTACTTTGACCCTGTCCCTTTTAAAAAGCATGTGCTTCTAACTCCTCTCTCCCCTAATCTGCCTTCCTTTCAGTCATCCCCCGTCTTATCCTTTTCCACCCTACTTTCTTACAGGGGAAGATACCCAATTTGAAAAGGGACAGGATCAAATTAGAAATGGAACAAATGGGGGGTGGGATGGTATGGAGGCAAATATAGTCAGTCTTTCACAATACATCCACTATTGAAATGTTTTGCATGGCCACACATGTACAGCCTATGTTGAATTGCTTGTCTTCCCAGTAAGGATGGATGACAAGGGAGATAGGGAAGGAATATGGAATTTAAAGGTTTAAAATAAAATGTTTTACATGCAAATGGGGAATAAGAATATAGGCACTAGGGCATAGAGATACACCATGCCCTACTAGAAAGTCAGAGGGGATATGGGGGAACATATAAGAGAGAGATGATTGGGGGATGGGATACTCAGTGGGATCACTGTTTTTGGCTGATTGGTAGGGTTAAAATGGGGAGAAAATTTGTAACTCATAATCTTGTGGAAATGAATAATGTAAACTGAAAAAAAAAATAATTCAGTTTAAAAAGAATGCTTGAATGTCCTCTCTTTCATTGAATGGACATAATTTCCCCTGAAGCTTTATACTCAGTTGTGCTGGGTAGGTGATTCTTGGTTTTAACCCTAGCTCCTTTGACCCCTGGTATATCATATTCCAGCCCTTCAAAAGCTTAATGTAGAAGCTGCTAAATCTTGTGTTATCCTGATTGTGTTTCCACTATACTTAAATTGTTTCCCCCTGGCTGCTTGTAATATTTCTGTATTGACCTGGGAACTCTGGAATTTGGTTATAATATCCCTATGACTTTTCTTTTGAGGATCTGTTTCAAGAGGTGATGGGTAAATTCTTGCAATTTCTATTTTGCCTTCTGGTTCTAGAATATCAGGGAAATTTTCCTTGAAAATTTCTTGAAGGATGATTTCTAGGTTCTTTTTTTGATCATGGCTTTCAGGTAGTCCAATAATTTTTAAATTATCTCTCCTGGATCTATTTTCCAGGTCAGAACTTTTCCCAATGAGGTATTTCACATTTCCTTATATATATATTTTTAAATTTGTTTTGATCTGTTGCACAGTATTTTGATTTTTCATAAAGTCATCCATTAGCTTCCATTTGCTCCAATCTCATTTTGGAGTAATTTTTTACTTCAGTGAGTTTTTGAAATTCCTTTTTCATTTGGACAAGCCATTCTTCTCCTCATTGGCTTTTTGAGTTAGTCTTTTTTTTTTTTTAACCATTTGAGTTAGTCTATTTTTAAAGTGTTATTTTCTTCAGTGTTTTTGGGGATCTCCTCTAGCAGGCTATCGACTTGCTTTTCATATTTTTTTTTTGCATTACTCTCATTTCACTTCCCAATTTTTCCTCAACTTCTCTTACTTGATTTTCAAAATCCTTTTTGAGCTGCTCCATGGCATTTAACCAATTCATATTTTTTCTCTGAAGCTTTTAACCTTTGTTGACTTCTTCGGCTTCAATGGTTTGATCTTTTTTGTCCCCCAAAAAGGATCCTATGGTCTGATTGTGCTTCCTCTAATTGCTCATATTGGCAGCCTATTACTTGACTTTTGAGCTCATTGCCATGGCAGAACTCTGCTTCCAGAGTGGAGAGCTTAGTTCCAAATCACTGGGGTTTTTGCAGATGTTGACAGAGCTATGAAGAGGGTGCCCTCTCTACAGCCACCCCAAGCTCTAGCACACTGGCCACACACCCAAGGACCACCACCCAAAACCACAGTTCAGATTCAAGCAGGTAAAAGCAAAAGCAATTGCCCTCTTAATGGTTGCTTGGTGCTCCTATAATCTTCAGGTTAGGAGCTACAGAGGCAGCCTCCTGGCAGCAGTTGCAGCCTCTGTGCTGCCACTACCTCTGTTGCCCTGGGGGCAGCAGCCAGACCATGCTCTTCTTTCACCCAGTTCAAACAGATTTCCCTACTGACTTTTTGCTTTCTCCTTGGTGTTTATGGATTGAGAAGTCTGGAAACTGCCATAGGTGCAGGTGGTTCACTCTCCTGAAGTCTGCTCTGGACAGTCTGTGCCATTGGTTGGGGCCACCCTGGGCTTGGTACAACTGCCTCAGGACTGTGCTCAGATCCCAGCTTGGTAGGATAGACCTTTCCTGCCAGCCTGCCAGGCTGAATTCAGTAGGAGATTTGTTTCTCTCTGTCACTTTGCGGTTTGGTTGCTCTAAAATTTCTTTAGAGTCATATTTTACAGGTATTGGAGGTGGTTGTAGTGGGACCTCACAGAATTTCCTGCTTCTACTCTGCCATCTGGTCTCTGCCCCCTGAATAGTGATTCTGATATGGATAACTCTACCCTTGTCAGTATTTTCAGAATTTCCAGAAGTTAGAAGCTCTTGCAATGAGACCAGCAAGAGATAAGCTTTGGAACACCTTTTCAGAAGAAAAGATCTCAACTTCTAGAATGATGTGCCATGGCTTGCCAGGAGATAGGAACCTTAAGCAAATTTTCTAAGAATGCTGAGCTAAAATGAAGGTAAACAAATTATTTTCTATCCCCTTTTCCATCTCCATAGAAAGTAGAATATAAGTTATATGGTATTATAGCATGCATTTATTATTGGCAATGTGTGCCTATGTGTCTTTTGTGATTTAAGCATTTCTTTTTTGGTGGCAAAAATCAGTAGATGTCTTTTGCCTGCTTTACTCTGTAAATCAAGTACTTTTCAAAAAGGGATACTATTGATCCCTATTGTGGAGGCTAAAATATAAGCCAAATCTGAACATAGTTTGTAACCAGAGTTCTATTCAGGGTTGTGGATATAAGGAACAAGAAATTGTGGAAAAAACTTGATTAGCATAATCCAGAAGTCAAGATTTCCTAGGACCAAACTCATTCCACATGAACCCAGTTATTACGCTTTTCTGGTGTAGAGACCACCAATCCTTTGGCTCCATGGATCTATTACATAAGAATAGAGGTAGAGGTAATGAAACAAAGTGAAGAAAGAAGAAAAACAACAAAAATATGTGTGTACCTGTATGTATACATATATACACACTAATTAATATTGCACAATTGAAAAGGATCCAAAGAAACACATTGCTTTGGAATTATAACGACCAAGTTTAATTTTGCAGAATTCTTTCATTTACAGAAGAAGGAGGTTGTAGGCATGGGAATTTTCACATATTGTCAAACAATATGGATATGTTGTTTATTTCTGATTACCTGACTTTTTTTTTAATTTGTGTTACAACTTAGCATGACTAGGAAGGGGAGTGGTTTATATCTGTAGATGAAAGTGATGTAAAAAGAAAATGCCACAATAAAGTTTTTACAAATAAAAGTACTTAGAAAAGATGTGATAGCTGTCTTCAAATATTTTCAAAACTTAATGCATAGTGTAAATGTGAGCTATTGTGAGTATGCTTATTTTAAGGGCTTCCATGTAGAAGAGAAATTAGATTAACTTTGGCCGCAGAGAGAACTAGGAAAATAAATAAAAGACACAAAAAAACAGATTTTATTTTAATGAAAAGAAAAATTTCTTTCTTTTTTTTTCTTTTTTTCTTTTTTTAAAGCAATTGGGGTTAAGTAACTTGCTCAAGGTTACACGGCTAGTCATTATTTATGCGTGGGTGCTCATTTTCTGAGGCCCGATCTGATCTCAGGTCATCCAAACTCCGAGGCCGGCGCTCTTACTCACTGCGCCACCTAGCCACCCCTTTAGGGCAATTGGGGTTAAGTAACTTGTCCAAGGTTACACGGCTAGGTTTTTTTTGTTTTTGTATGGATTAAGTGTTGGAGGCTGGCTCCGAACTCAGGTCCTTCTGATTCCAGGGCCGGCGCTCTATTCACTGCACCACCTAGCCGCCCCCAAAAATTTCTTTTTTAATGAAAAGAAAACTCTTTACATTTGCAGCTGCCATATAATAAACATATTATATTCCTGCATATATAACAAATTTGTTTAAAATACATATTTTAATATGAACACTTATGGAATATAATAAAATTAGCAGTCAAATCGGAGGGTCTAGGTACTAGTACAGAGTCTAACACTGACAATCTGTGACCTTAATCAAATTCAAATCTCTGGGACTTGGTTTCTTCAATCAGAAAAATGTATCTTTCCGATCAAATGAAGTCTGTGAGATTTGGTCCATCCATAATTCAATATATATATATCAACAAATATTTATTGACAGACTACTACATGAAAACACTCTACTGGGCATTTTATAAGATGCAAAGATGTACAAGAAATGACCATTCTCTTCCAAAAGCTCTTTATTTGGTGTGACAATACAGATAGACATTGAAGAACATTAGCAATACAAGACAGTACATCATAAGAAACAAGATGCATTAGGTAAAGAAGGAATATTGACCTTGGTATCAAGTAAACCTGGTTTCTATTCCTTCTTCTGTCATCTATTTGCTATGTCACCATGGGCAATTCTAAGTGCCCTAGGCAACTCTTTACTAACAAGATGAAAGTAGATCTTTATTTGGCACATATAGGAATTTCCATGACAAGGATTTTTCTATCCTAATGAAATTTCAGATTAATACTTATTGATACATTCATGTATGGTGCATATAATATTAGATCCAAATTGGGGATGTTTAAAGAGGTCAAGGAAATGAAAGGGTACCATAAGAGAGGATACTTAAGGAAGAGTAGTTGATATTCCAATTGGTAATTAAAGGCTATGTAGCATTCAAATAGTCTGAAAGGAGCCAGAAAACACATTCCATGTAAGATAAATGATGTGAGCAAAGGAATGGAAACATAAATCATAATCTCATATTGTTTTAGAATTGGAAAGGCCCTTAGAGATCATTTAGCTCCATTCCCACCACCCTTTTACAAATGAGATACTTTTGTATGAGAAATTAAATGAGTTGCCAATGATTTTACAGTTAGGAACAGGACCTCTATATCCCTGTCCCAGTCTATATTGGCCATTTATACTACATTGTTCCCTACACAAATTATAGTCTGGCTCAGGAATGTATTGGTGTCAACTCTTTTTTGCTCTCAAAAGCTCATCTTTAAATTTTCAGTGAGCATTTACTGTAATTGGCAAATGCTACAAATCACAACTTGATTTCCTGTTTGTTGACTGTATAGATTGAAGAAAGTGATGGAGATAACATCAATAATACAGATTAAATTTAAAAATATTTAATGAGTGCTTTATTTTTTCCCACTGTGAAACCCAGCAGTTAAATATTTACCATTATTCCCTACTCTCATTCTTGAGTAGGGTCTAGAATCATAGGATCATTTATTTAGATTTGTAAGGAGATTTCGAAGTCATACCATCCATTGCTTGCATTTTTAAATGAGGAAACAAAGGCCCAGATAGGAGGAGGGGATCCAGAATCTTCTAATTCTGTTAACTAGTACTTTTTTTTTTATTTTAATTCCTTGTTTCTAACAACACAAAGGGATCCGCCCTTAGTACTTCTTTCCTTTAACAGGATTAGAATACCCTTGTATATAAATCAAGGTGTCACACAGGATGATCCCTAAAGGCCTCTTTTGTTTCCAGAGTTTTAGAATTCTAGGATATTTGTGTAAAAAATAAGTTAATCTATCAGTCAGCAAGTATTTATATTTCAGTACTACTTGCTGCCTTGAGTCTTGTTGGGGCTCTTCAAGCCCTGTGATTTCAAATCCCACTAGAGTATAAATATGGAAAAGGTTCAGATTGCATAGGACAATATTGACACTTTTCCCTTTTGTCTTCATTCCTATCATTATGTCAGGCTTTGGTGCTAAGTTTCCAGGATCACTTAGAGGAGACTAATCTTTTCACTGTCAGAGGAAATAACTTCCCTTTGTCACTTTTAGGGGCACATGACCCCTTCAGTCTCTCCCCAGGGGATGCAAATTAAGTCTTAAAATCAAATGGTCTAGAATTCAGATCTTTATTATGTATCAGCTGTTTGATTTTCCAGGTCATACTGCTGTTTCTCCTTCATTCTTGAAGAGGACCATGACAAAAATATGGCGATGCCATGACATGCAAGTAAATTGGATTTATGTGAGGGAGGCTGTGAAAAGTCACCAGCCTCATTTTCTCCTCCAGAGCTATCTGGATCCAGGGGACAGATATAAATCAGGACAACTGGGGATGGCCCAGGATGCAGTTTGGGACCTGGGCTTTTTTAAACTAAAGTCTTCAACAGGTCTCTATTTAACTGAGACAATGTTCATTCAGTGATTAAGGCTTAATAAAAAATGAGAGAGAGAATTTCCTCTTAAAAATAGATCTGGGGTGGGGTGGAGCCAAGATGGCGGAGTAGAAACAGCTCATCCAAGCACTCTGCCCCCAGATTCCCCCCAAACTATGTCAAAAGGGACTCTGAACAACTTCTGGAGCCCCAGCACCCACAGAACGACACAGAGAAGCTAACCTCCTGCTGAGGACAGCCCAGCAGCCCTGCAGGAAGGACCAGCGCAGTGGTCTGGGAGCAGGCAGCACGCAATGAGCACAGGAAGCAGAGCCAAGCGGAGCCCAGGTCCCCGTGAGAAGAGGTTTTAGCCCCAGGGCGGCAGGGCCAGCGGCCAGCTGGAGGAACCCCAGAACACCAGCAGCCATGGCGACTCCAGAATTATCAACATAGACATGCCTAGGACAAAGTAAGAGGTTAGTGTCCTATGGACTTTGGGACCTGTATTTGGGGGAATGCGTTGGCTCCCTCCCCTGGGGGCTAGAAGCTGCTGAGGAGACACACCATTTTGTAGTTTTCAGACACAGCTCCAGCTCCTGGCCTGCAATTAATTGTAGGGAGATACAGCAATCAGTCTTGGGGGGTAATCGCTCTTGCTTTAACCTCCCTGGATCTGGATTGTGATCTAGGGTGGAAGTCGTGGGTGGATTTACAGCTTGCCAGAAACGGAAGTTGCCCCCCACACATTCAGGATGAAAATTCCTCTATCTGGCCTTAAAGCCATAGTGTGGCAACAAGCCCAAAAGTCAGGTAATCAAGTGGCAACATGCCAAGGCAAAGGAAACAGAAAAATGCAACCCTAGACAGCTCTTTTGGGGGCATAGAGCGGGAAAAGGACTGTGAGGTCAGAAGTCCTGCTCCAAAAGCCCCAGGGGAAAACATGAGAGGGTTGCAGGCCATAGAGGACCTTAAGAAGGACTTTAAAAATCAAATAAGAGAAGTGGAGGAAAAATTGGAAAGAGAAATGAGAAGGATGCAGGAAAAGTATGATATGAGGGTCAACAGCCTGACTGAGGAAAACAACACCTTAAAAAATAGACTAACTCAAATGGCAAAGGAGGCCCAAAAGGGCAATGAGGAGAAGAATGCCTTAAAAAGTCGAATTTGCCAGATGGAAAAAGAATCTCAAAAGTTCACTGAGGAGATTCATTCCTTCAGAGTTAGACTGGAGCAAATGGAAGCTAATGACTTTATGAGAAATCAAGATGCTGTTAAGCAGATCCAAACAAATGAAAGATTAGAAGGCAATGTGAAATATCTCATGGGAAAAACCACTGACCTGGAAAATAGATCCAGGAGAGACAATTTAAAAATTATTGGACTACCTGAAAGCCATGATCAAAGAAAGAACCTAGAAATCACCCTTCAAGAAATTCTCAAGGAAAATTGCCCTGATGTTTTAGATCCAGAGGACAAAATAGAGGTTGAAAGAATGCACCGATCACTCCTGAAAAAGATCCCAAAAAGAAAACTCCCAGGAATATTATAGCCAGGTTCCAGAATCCCCAGATCAAGGAGAAAATACTCCAAGCAGCCAGGAAGAAACAATTTCAATATTGTGGAAACACAATCAGAATAGCCCAGGACCTGGCAGCTTCTACACTGAGGGATCGAAGGGCATGGAATATAATATTCCAGAGGGCAAAAGAACTGAGAATGAACCCAAGGGTCACCTACCCAGCAAAACTGAGTATTTTGTTTCAGGGGAAAATATGGTCATTCAGTGGAATAGAGGACTTTCAAGCATTCTTGAGGAAAAAACCAGAATTGAATAGAAAATTTGACATCCAGACACAAGATGGAAGAGATGCCTGAGAAGATAATCAGGGAAAAGAAATCAAAAGGAACTTCTCAAAGTTGAAATATTTACATTCCTATATGGAAAAACAATAACTGTGAGTGGTGATATCTTTCTCACTATGAAAATAATGGAAGAAGGGTGTGTGTTCATATGAATACATATGTGAATGTGTGTTTATGGATAGAGGGCATAGGTTGAATATATTGGGAAGGGAGAATACTCAAGGGATGAAATTATGAGGTGAGAGAGGAAAGTGGCAAGAGGAGATGGGGAAAGACAGGGTAGGGTAAACTATCTCATGTAGAAGAAGCAAGGGGAAGTGGTTGCAAGGGAGGGGGAGAATAGGAAGGCAAAAAAGACAAAACCACATTCTCATTGAATTTGGTTCAGGGAGAGAATGACATACATACTAAATGGGATATCTCAACCTGCAGCAGAATAGGGGGAAGGGGGATGAGAGGAGGGATGATGGATGGGAGGGCATCCTTGGGGGGAGGGGAGGTTGGAAGTACCCACTATAGAAGAGGGACAGGATCATGTAGGGAATGGACCAGGTGGGGGGTGGGATGAGTGGGAGGGAATTATAAGCAGCCTTGTACAATATATCTACTATGATAATGTTTTGCATAGCTAGACATGTACAACATATACTGAATTACTTATCTCCCAAGAGGGAATGGGTGACAAGGGAAGAAGGAAATGGATCTGAAATTCGAGGTCTTAAGATTAAATGTTTCAAATTTATATAAACAGTATTATTAATACTCTTTTGCTTATAATTGGGAGATAAGATGTGCAGGCATTGGGACACAAAGATTCACCTTCCTCTAATGGAATAGTCGAAGGGGTTATGGGAGAAGATATGGGAGACAGCAGATTGGAGGAAGCGATATCTTGTGGGACTGCTATTCTGGGAGGTTGGGTAGGGGACTAACGTGGGGAAAATGATTGTAACTCAAAATCTGGCAGAAATGAATGATGTAAAACAGAAGTTAATAAAGCATTTGTTTAAAAAAAATAGATCTGGGAGGGGAAGACACTCAGGGTTTCTGGCTAAGACAAAAACAATTGCTATTTCCTTCTGAGACAATCAAGACCCAAAGAATGACCAAAAAGGGCTTGGCCTGGGACCCACTGTTGGCCAGTCAATGAGACACAGAGTGAATTGGGGTTAAGGCTGATCTTTAAGAGAAAAGGAAGAAACATTTAGAGAAAAAAAAATTTATATTCCTTTAGGGCAGAGTACCACCCAGGTAAGGGTGTGATACCCTATCTGGGCAGAGGAAAAGAAAGAAAGGAAGAAAGAAAAAAAAATGATAAAAAGAAAAAAAGAGAAGGAAGGAAGGAAAACAGAGAGAAAGAGAACCCAACTGACCAGTTCCAGTTTCATTCTCAGTGAGCAGCTCCTTTTCTAATCACAGATATTACTGTCCTCTGTTCCTGAAGAGGTTCATGACATTAGAGAGGTGACTCCATGACATGAAGATGAATTAGATTTAAATGAGGAAGGGCTATGCAAAGTCACCAGTCTCCCTTTCTCCTCTGGAGTCATGTGAATCCAGTACCCAGGACATATATGATGTAAAACAATGAGTAAACGTCAAATTTGAACTAAAATCTTCCTGCTACTAGGCCCATAGCACACTTAATTACCCTCAAGGATCTTACATTCTAAAAGAAGAGACAACACATGAACAAGTAGTCTTATAGAAATGATAAACAGAGGTTGTGGAAGTTAACCTTAGAGAGTAAGAAACTCATAATTGGAGGTGAGAAGTGAGGTGACAGAGAAAAGACAAGGCACAAAATGAGATTTGAGTTCAGTCTGATAGGAAACCATGATTCTAAACCTCTATGGGTTTAAAATTATGGAATCATATGTTGGCTATATTTCAATGTTTTAATACCTGAATCCTTTGACGAATTTCATGTTCTCTCTTTCCTCTAATCCAAAAGAGAGTGTGACTATAGATATTTAATTTAATAACATATAATAATTTAATCTTTAAAAAATAGTTTTAGCTTTTATTTAGTATTTTATTTTTCCCCAGTTACATGTAAAAACAAAATTTAAAATTCCTTTTTAAAATGCTGAGTTCCAAATTCTCTCCTTTCCTCCCTCCCCACATGCCCCCATTGAGGAAGTAAGCAAATCAATATAGCTTATACATGTATCATCATGTAAAACTTACACATAATAATCATGTTGTGACAGAAAACATAGACTAAAAAAAAAAAACCTGAAGAAAAAAAGAAAGTAAGAAAAAGTGTGTTTCAATCTATATTATGATACTATTATTTCTTTCTGTGAGGATGAATAGCATTTTTTGTCAGAAGTCTTTCAGAGTGGTCTTTGTATTTTCATTGTATTGTGAGAATAGCTAAGCCATTTACAGATGATCACATTACAATCTTGCTGTCACTTTGTACACAAGACATTTCACTCTTTATCACCTCATGCAAGTCTTTCCAGATTTTCTGAAATCATCCTGCTCATTATTTCTTTTACTATAATAGTATCCCATCGTGATTTCATACCATAACTTGTTCAGCCATTTCCCAATTAACAGGATTCCCCTCAAATTTTAATTATTTACTCCCAGAAAAAGAGTTGCTATACATATTTTGGTACTTATAGGGCCTTTTCCTTTTTTTTTAATATAACTCTTTTGAGATACATAAGTAAATAGCTACTCTGTAAGCAATATTTAGAAAGAAGTGAGGGTGATGTGATTTTAAAAATTTAAACCATTGAGGAACAGGTAAAAAAGAATAATTATCTTTACAAATGAAGTGCCAGAGGAAGAACTGACCCAGTGGAATAAGATGAGAGAAGAGAGCTGGTATTTCTGGAATCCTACTTTCCTTAGGAATGGGTTTAAAAGGGAACAAAACATATATATCTAGAAGGATATGAAATTCTTCCAAATTTAGAAAGAAATAAAAGGCTAAGGGGAGGGTGAAGGAAGAGGATAATGGGGCTCTATGGAAGAGTGTTTAGATTAATGGGAAAGGTAGGACAAGGGAAGGATCCTTGAGGGGTTAGGTTAAGTGATATTAGGTCAAGATAGCACATAGAAGTTAAATAGAGGAATCAGGAGGGATGGGAATCGATAGATTCACATAAAGTAAATATCAGGAGTAGGATTTATTAAGGAAAAAGGAGCAGAGTGGTAATCATGATCTCAGACAAACTTAAGACTAGTATATTTATTCAAAAGGGAAATTACACTATGTGTTAGCCATATGCATTAATGTTGTTTTGGATTATTTATAGTGACTGGGCAGTCTAAGGTTGGAATATTGCTGCAGTGTAGGAAATACCAAGTTGGTGGAATTAGAAAAATATGGAGAGACTCAGACTTATGAAGGCAGAAGTTATCCACCCTTAGAAAAACAATGCACAAATAAGCATAATACAGTCTTACAAAGACACATATAAATGTATATGTATGAGTATGATTATAGAAATCTAATTACATATATTCATGTTTATATCTTTGTGTGTATATGTTTACAAATGTATGTATATGTACATGTATATATGTGTGTATGTGTTTGTATGTATGTAGGCATCTGCACTTCATTGTAGCCTTCTCAGAGCTGGGGTAGTAGTAGTAGTAGTGGGGAAGAAAATTAAAAAGTGCATAGCATAGAACAAAAGAATTCTTACAAGGAAGCAAAGAAAATATGAACAGCTCAGAACACAATACAGAGTATATTATATAGGCTTTCTTGAAATGTAAATTTATTGTTGTATATTTTGAATTTTGAATTCTGTCACATTCTACTGTACACACAGCAATTTTTTTTTTCATTTCTTATTTATATTTATTTCTTTTTTTTTTTGCTTTTTTTTTTTTTGGAGGGCAATTGGGGTTAAGTAACTTGCCCAAGGTCACATGGCTAGGTTTTTGTTTGTGTGTGTTAGTTAAGTGTCTGAGGCCGGATCTGAACTCAGGTCCCTCTGACTCCAGAGCCGGCACTCTACTTACTGCGCCACCTAGCCGCCCCTATAATTAAGTTTAAATACAATTTGCAATATGTTTGCAATATGTCTTTTGACTTTGCAATATGTTTGCAATATGTCTTTTGACTTATTTATTGTTTATATGTTTTTCTATTTAAGTTTAAAATCAAAGAAATAATTTAAAAATTTTAAAAAGGTCAAATGAGAAAATTAATATAAATGTATTTGTGATACTAAATGTCACTTTATAAATAAGCTATTACTAAGTAATATAACTATGTTATTATTACTTCCATTTAATAGTTAAAGGAATGGAGACTGAAAAGTTAAGGAATTTGTACAGTATCACATAAATAATTATCAGAAAAGTGTTTGAAGTTGGAGGGTTATATCCCAAGATCATAGAAGTGGGAGGAAAACCCATATGTATGAAAATATGTATAGCAGCTCTTTTCGTGGTTGCAAAGAATTGGAAATTAAAGGGGTGCCCATCAATTGGGGAATGGCTAAATGAGTTGTGGTATATGCATGTAATGGAATATTATTGTGCTATAAGAAACTAGGAGCAGACAGACTTCATATTTACCTGGAGAGGCTTATACAAACTGAAATTGTCTTGAATTATTGTATTGCTAAAAAGATCCAAGTCTATCATAGTCAATCAATGCATAATTTTGTTGTTACTGTGTATAATAGTCTCCTAGTTTTGTTCATTTCACTCAGTATTAGTTTTTGTAAATCTTTTCAGGTTTGTTTTTTTTTTTTTTTCAGGAATCTGACTACTTATCACTTCTCATAGAACAATACTATTTCATTACATTCACGTACTGCACATTGTTCATTCATTCTCTCCTCTCCTTTCCCCTCTTTCCCCCCATGGGTTATCATGTAACACCTGAGGGTGTTCTGACAAAAGGAATATACATTTTTAAAGCTGAAACCTACCTAGTTTTCCTGGAGTTTAATAGTTAGATTTCTTTCCTAAAGACCATGCCTTAAACCCAATTCATTCTGACTCTCATTCTTTAGCCAATAATAGTCTCTGTGCAAGTACCACTTAATGGTTATTCTTTGGGGCCCTGATGACTCAGCATTGATACAAATAGTAATTGTTTCACTTTTGACAACAACTCTGAGAGTCTTCCATTCTCAGTTTGATTTTTTTATTAAAGAAGCCATGATGGTGGAGCCAAGATGGCAGAGTAGAAATAGCACTTCCAAGGTGCTCTCCCCCCAAATTAACCCCAAACCATGTAAAAGGGGACTCTGAACAACTTCTGGAGCCCCAGCACCCACAGAATGACACAGAGAAGCTAACCTCCTGCTGAGGACAGCACAACAGCCCTTCAGGAAGGGCCAGCAAAGCGCTCTGGGAGCTGACAGCCCAGTGTGAGGAGAGCAGAGCCCAGGTCCGCATGAGCCAAGGTTTAGCCCCAGGGTGACCAGGCAAGAAGCCCAGCCAGAGGGACCCCAGAACACCAGAAGCTGTGGCAATTCCAGAATTATCAACACAGATATGCCTAGGACAAAGTGAGAGGTCAGTGCCCTATGGACTTTGGGACCAGCATTTGGGGAACACGTCAGCTTTCTCCCCTAGGGGCTAGAAGCACCTTAGGAGACACACCATTTTGCAATTTAAGTGGCAGCTCCAGCTCCTGGCCTGCGAATTGTAGGGAGATCTAACGATCAGTCGGGGGGGGGGGGTTAATTGCTCTTGCTTTAACCTCCCTGGATCTGGATTGTGGTCTGGGGGTGAGGTTGGGGGTGCGTATCCAACTTGCCAGAACCAGAAGTTGTAAAGTCCCCAACACTGGGACAAAAGCTCCCCTGTCTGGTGGCAGAGTCCTACTGTGGCAACAACCCCAAAAGCTAAGTAATTAAGTGGCAACATGCTGAGGCAAAGGAAACAAAATAAACAGAAAAATGCTACATCAGACTCCTGTGTTGGGGGCAAAGAGGATCAAAGCATAGAATAAGAAGAGGACTGTGAGGTGAGAAATCCTGCTCCAAAAGCCCCAAAGGAAAATATGAGCGGGTTACAAGCCATAGAGGACCTGAAGAAGGACTTTAAAAATCAAATTAGACAAGTGGAGGAAAAATTGGGAAGAGAAATGAGAAGGATGCAGGAAAAGTATGAAATGATAGTCAACAGCCTGACTGAGGAAAATAACACCTTAAAAATAGACTAACTCAAATGGCAAAGGAGGATAAAAAGGGCAATGAGGAGAAGAATGCCTTAAAAAGTCGAATTTGCCAGATGGAAAAAGAATCTCAAAAGTTCAATAAGGAGATTCTTTCCATCAGAGTTAGACTGGAGCAAATGGAAGCTAATGACTTTATGAGAAATCAAGATGCTGTTAAACAGATCCAAACAAATGAAAGAATAGAAGGCAATGTGAAATATCTCATGGGAAAAACCATTGACCTGGAAAATAGATCCAGGAGAGATCATTTAAAAAATATTGGACTACCTGAAAGCCATGATCAAAGAAAGAATATAGAAATCACCCTTCAAGAAATTCTCAAGCGGGGCGGCTAGGTGGTACAGTGAATAGAGCACCGGCCCTGGAGTCAGAAGGACCAGAGTTCAGAGCCGGCCTCCGACAATTAATCCACACAAACAAAAACCTAGCCATGTAATCTTGGGCAAGTTACTTTACCCCAATTGCCCTAAAGGGGCGGCTAGGTGGTGCAGTGAGTAAGAGCACTGGCCTCAGAGTTGGGATGACCCGAGATCAGATCTGGCCTCAGAAAATGAGCACCCACACATAAATAATGACTAGCCGTGTAACCTTGAGCAAGTTACTTAACCCCAATTGCTTAAAAAAATAAAAAATAAAATTAAAAATTAAAAAAAAGAAATTCTCAAGTAAAATTGACCTGATATTTCAGACCCAGCAGGCAAAACAGAGGTTGAAAGAATACACAGACCACCTCCTGAAAAAGATCCCAAAAAGAAAACTCCCAGAAATATTTTAGCCAGGTTCCAGAATTCCTAGATCAAGGAGAAAATACTGCAAGCAGCCAGGAAGAAACAATTTCAATATTGTGGAAACAATCAGAATAGCACAGGACCTGGTAGCTTCTACACTGAAGGATTGATGGGCATAGAATATGATATTCCAGAGGGCAAAAGACCTGGGACTGATGCCAAAAGTCACTTACCCAACAAAACTGAGTATCTTGTTTCAGGGGGAAATATGGCCATTCAGTGGAATAGAGGACTTTCAAACCTTCTTGAGGAAAAAACCAGAGTTGAATAGAAAATTTGACATCAAGACACAAGAAGGAAGAGATGCCTGAGAAGGTAACCAGGGAAAAGAGATCAAAAGGAACTTATCAAAGTTAACATATTTACATTCCTACATGGAAAAACAATACCTGTGACTGATGAAACCTTTCTCAGTATGAAAATAAAGGAAGAAGAGTATATGTACATATGAATACATATGTGAATGTGTGTATATATGTTTACAGTTATACATGGATAGAAGGCATAGTTTGAATTTGTTGGGAAGGGATGATACTTAAGGGGTGAAATTATGAGGTGAGTGAGGAAGGTGGCAAGAAGAGATGAGGAGAGACAGTCTAGGGTAAACTATCTCATGTAGAAGAAGCAAGGGGAAGTGGCTACAGGGGAGGGGAAGAACAGGAAGGCAATCAGGCAAAACCATATTTTCATTAAATTTGGCTCAGGTGTAAAATGACATACATACTAAATGGGATATCTCACCCTGCAGCAGAGTAGGGGGAAGGGGGATGAGAGGGGGGATGATGGAGGGGAGGACATTCTGGGGGGAGGGGAGTTTGGAAGTGCCCACCTTCGAAGAGGTACAGGATCAAAGTAGGGAATGGACCAGATGCGGGGTGGGATGGGTGGGAGGGAATTATAAGCAGTCATTACTATGGTAATGTTTTGCATAGCTATACATGTACAACACATACTGAATTACTTATCTTCCCAGAGGGAATGGGTGACAAGAGAGGAAGGCAATGGATCTGAAATTTGAGGTCCTAAAATTAAATGTTTCAAATATATACAAATGCTATTATTAATACTATTTTGCATGTAATTGGGAGATAAGATGTGCAGTCATCGGGGTACAGAGATCCACCTTGCTCTAATGGAAAAGTCAAAGGGGGTATGGGAGAAGATATGGGAGAGAGCAGATTGGATGAGGGGATATCTAGTGGGACTGCTATTCTGGGGTGGTGGGTAGGGAAAAATGGGGGAAAAATGTAACTCATAATCTGGTGGAAATGAGTGATATAAACCAGAAGTTAATAAAGCATTTGTTGAAAAGAAAAAAAAAAGAAGCCATGCCGTGATTTACTTCTTAAACAGGCCTAAAACAAAATTGGCATTGTCTCAGTCAAAGTGAGAACATGGAAAAACCTTAGCTCAAAAAGGCCAACCTCTCCCACTGCATTCTGGGCAATTTCCCCTTGTCCTGATCTCTGGCCACTGAACCCAGATGGCTCTGTAGGAGGAAATGAGGCTTCTGACTTTGCATAGTTCTCCCGCACTCAAATCCAATTAATTATAAGTCATGGCATCGTTTTCCCAATGCCATTTTCCTCTTTCAGAACAAAGGATGAACCTCAACTACAACCACAATTCATCTGTTAGCTGTGAGGTGGTACCTCAGAATTGTTTTAATTTGCATTTCTCTATTTAATAGTGCTTTAAGGCATTGTTTTTTTTTTAACATTACTATAGATAACTTTAATTTCTTCATCTGAAATTTGCTTATTCATGTCCTTTCACCATTTATAAATTGGGGAATATTCTTATAAATTTGAGTCAGTTCTCTATATATTTGTGAAATGAAATCTTTTATAAGAAATATTGGTTGTAAAATTGTTTCCCAACTTTCTGCTTTTCTTCTAATAATGGTTGCATTGGTTTTGTTTGTACAAAACCTTTGTAATCTAATGTATCAGAATTATACATTTTGAATTTCATGATGTGCTCTCTATCCTTTTGGTTATAAATTCTTCCCTTCTTAATAGATCTGACAGGTAAACTATTTCTTGTTTTCCTACTCTTCATATACCAT
The DNA here is from genome assembly GCA_011680675.1 of Gymnobelideus leadbeateri. Lineage (NCBI taxonomy): Eukaryota > Metazoa > Chordata > Mammalia > Diprotodontia > Petauridae > Gymnobelideus > Gymnobelideus leadbeateri. The sequence goes on from WOXC01000242.1 coordinate 19,374, forward strand.
CACCTTTTAATTCTAAACCATGTACCCATTTTGACATTATCTTGGTATATGGTATGAAATGTAGTTCTATACCTAGTTTCTGCCACATTATTTTCCAATGAGTACTTATACCAAAAGCTGGAGTCTTTAGGTTCAACTAACAGTAGATTATTATAGTCATTTGCTACTGTGTCTTGTGTTTCTCTAATCCACCACTGTATTTCTTAGCCAGCATCAAATAGTTTTGATGATTGCAACATTTTAATATAGTTTTAAATCTTGTACTGTTAGCCCACCTTCCTGTTCATTGTTTTTAATTCCCTTATTGCTCTTGACCTCTTGACCAGATAAATTCTCAAATGTACCTTTATAGCAAGATGTAGTTTTCTTCCTTACCTCTTTTAATTAGATCTCTTCTTGTTATTGCTTCATCTTAGATCAAAATTGCTAACCTCATTTTTTTTGTTTCTGTTTTTTTTTTACTTCAGCCATAGTATATTATGCTTCAGTCTTTTACCTTTATCCTGTTTGTATTGCTCTGCTTCAAATGTGTTTCTTGTAAACAACATATTGCAAGATTCTAGTTTTTAATTCAATTGGCTATTTATTTCCATTTTATGGTAGAGTTCATCACATTCATGTCCACAGTTATGATTTTTAACTGTGTAATTCCCTCCATTCTATTTTCTTCTTATTTATACTATTCTCTTTTCTTTTACCTTGTCTCTCCTCACCAGAGTTTTGCTTCTGATCACCAGCTACCTCAATCTTCCCTCCCAAATATAAGATCGCCCTTTTCTTTCTTCTTTCCTCTCCTATGTCCCTATATGGTAAGATAAATTTCTCTATGTCCAACTGAGTGTGCTTGTTATTCTCTCTTTGAGCCAAACTCAATGAGAATAAGGTTGAAATGATGCTCACCCCGTTTTTCTGCACTTCTACTGCAATGTCTTTTGTGCAACTTCATATGATGTGATTTACCTTCTTCAACCTCCCCCTTTTTTCTTCTCCTAGTACAATATTTTTTCCTCCTTTATTTTGCTCCATCATCACATCAAAGTCTACTTATATCATCACCAATGTAATGTTAAAGGTAATTTAAAGGTCTTCCCTGCCCCTTGAAAGGCTTAAGTGAATTTGAGTACATTCCCTGATTTGAAAATGTACTCTGCCCCCTAATAGGCTGAATGTGGTCACATGGAGCCTGTGGTAGGAGGCTTGTTTATCAGCAATGCCCAAACCTTGTTATTTTGTGATTGGTCAATGGGTCACAAGGGTTGTGACATTCTCTGACCCTGGAGAACGATATATCCTTCCCTTGACTTTTTTCCCTTTAACTAACTAAATTATATATGTTTTATTAAAGTAAGATGGTTAACCTCTTTTGAGTTGCTTTATTTTAGAAAAAACAGATAAAAGAACTTGTGATAGCAGCCATCCTGGATATGCTACAGTGCTTGATGCTACAATCCACTGACTATATTCCTTCTGACTGCCCTAATAGGAATACAGTTCTCAAGAGTTACAAGTGTCTGCTTGTCTATGGATGTAAATGGCTTAAAATAATAGAATGGAATTTTGTTTTGCTTCATTTTTTTTCTTTCCTCTTTCCAACTTTATTTTTCCTTGAGTCTTGTATTTGAAGATCATATTTTCTGTTCAGCTCCCGTCTTCCCATAAGGAAATTTTGAAAATACCCAATTTCATTGAATGCCCACCTTTTCCTCTGAAAGTTTATGCTCAAATTTCCTTGGGGGTGGTGACTCTTGTTTGTAATCCAATCTCCTTTCCCTTCCAAAATACCGTATTTCAAGTGCTCCAATTCGTTAAAGTAGAAGTTGCTAATTTCTGTGTAAGCCTGACTGTGGGTCCTGGATATTTTTTTATTTTTATTTTTTTTCTGGCTGCTTGCCATATTTTTTCCTTGACCTGATAGTTCTGGAATTTAGCTACAATATTAATTGGGGTTTTCATTTTGGAATCTCTTTCAGAAGGTGATCAGTGGATTCTTTCAATTACTATTGTACCCTCTGGTTTTAGGATATGAGGACAGTTTCCTTAATTTATTGAAAGGTTTTTTTTCTGGGTTCCCTTTTTGATCATGGCTTTCAGGTGGTCTAATAATCCTTAAATCATCTCTCCAGTATCTGTTTTCCAGGTCAATTGTTTTTCCAATGAGGTATTTTATATTTTCTTCTATTTTTTCATTCTTTTGATATTGTTTGTCTAATTCTTAATGTCTCATAGAGTCATCAGCATCTACTGTCTCAATACTAATTTTTAAGGAATTATTTTTCTTCAGTAACCTTTTCAATCTCCATTTTCCATTTTACCAGTTCTACTTTTTAAGGAGTTGTTTTCTTCAATTCTTTTTTCCCCAATTTGACTGATTCAATTTTTTCACGTAGTTGGTTTTTACTGTCAATTTTTATGTTTCCTTTTCCAAGCAGTTTTCAATTTTTCTTTTAGCTCTCTTCCTTGATTTTTAAAATCCACGTTGAGCTCTTTCAAGAGGAGGTTTTGGACTTGTAACTAATTTATATTCCCCTTTGAGGCTTCACAAGTAGGCATTTTGGCATTATTTTCCTCTTCTGAGTTTTTGTTTGGTTCTTCTCTGTCACAATAGGACCTATCTATGGTCAGGGTCTTTTTTGGATTTTTGCACATTTTTTAAAGTTGAGCTCTGCTCCTGGGGCACATTGGGCACCATCACAAAATTCTTATGCTGCGAGCTAGAGGCCTGGTCACTGGCTTTCTGCTCTGGAACCTGAGGTGATCATGTCTTGCCCACTGCTCTGGGGGGGACCAACCTATTTGTGCCTTTTGTACCCTGGGTTCCTGTGCTGGGAAATTGCTTTCTCAGCAATTTGGTGAGGCTGGAGGCCTCACAGCTGACTTTCTTTGCCATTAGCTTACTAATCCTTGGGGGGGGGGGGGTTGTTGTTGCTATTCTCTGCTGTGGTTATGTGTCTCCCACTTGCTTGCCTAGACACTTTATGCATTGGATTGTACTCCCTTTTTACCAAAGTTAAATAGGCCTTTTCTGAAGTCCTTCTAAATTATCTTAAGCTGGAAAATTGTTTCCCTCTCTCTTTCTGTGTGTTCTGTCACTCCAGAATGCATTTAAAGACTTAACTTAATGGACTTTCTGAGGGAAACAGTGGAGAGTTCAGGCAAATTTATGGCTTCTCTCCATAGTCTTCTACCTCCAACTTATGACAAAGGATTCTCTCCCTTTCTTTTCCACTGACTTTATTTTCCTCCACCTTCTTTAGTGTATTTTTTTGTTTTATTTTTTCCTTCCATCTCTTCAACAATTTTCCCTGTGTTGTTTTTATCTTCTTTTGCCTAGCTCCTTAAAGAGGATACTTCACTGCCAGTTCTTCTATTTTTGTCTCTCTACATGTTCTCTCTTATCAGTATCATTTGACCCTCATGACTTCAGCAATTATTGGGACATGTCTCCCAATTCATATCTTAAGCTTTCAATAATCTTACTTAGTCTCCAGACCAGCATCTTCAGTTATCTATATGACATTTCCACTTATATACTTTACTGATACCTGAAAAACTCAGGATGTCGCAAACTAATCTTATTATCTTTCCTGTAAAACTTATAGTGTCATCACCATGTATTACGTCTCCCATGTTCAAAGAATTGGGATTATTTGTGATTATTCCTTCCTTTTCACCTCTCGCATCCAATTATTTAGCTACCAAGTTCTGTCAATTTGACTGCTAGAATGCCTGGTAAATATTTCTCCTCTCTATTTCCTCTGTCACAACCCTAAGAGGTTCTTATTAACACTACATTGTCATATCCTTCTACTACATAGGAATATTAGAAACGTATTTCATATAATTCACTCTGCGGATAGAAAATGCATAGTAAAGTACTAAGTATCTGTTGAAATTTATCAAATTGAATTTGCTTTTTCTTGGTCTTCATGCACCTTCCTTACCTATGCATTGTTTTGCTTGATTAGATTGTGACCTCCTTGCTATTAGGAACCATTTTGTTGCTACTGTTGTCATTATTGTGGTTGTCTTTCTTTGCATACCTAGTAGTTTGCACAGTGCTCATACATAGTAAATGCTTAATAAATGCTTCTTCCCTTGACCCCACATATAAATATAGTTCCATCTTGAGTGAATGGATTTAAAAATCTGTTCCCAATCTTTATGGGTAGAATTTTAGAGAGTGATCCTTTCCCATGCTTCTCAGCCATGATTTAAATTCTATTACGAGGGTCCTCTTAGAATTTTCTAAGACTACTCTATCTTTGATTGTACAAGACATGTCTATAACATGCCATCATGGATAGAGTAGATGGTTAGCATATAGAAGTAAGAGATAAGTTTAGAAAGGTAGTTTTGGTTTGATACTACAAGATATGGAATCCCATGTGTCCTGGGATAGAATCAGGGAGAAGGAAGTGTAGGATTTACAATGAGGTTTCAATCAGGTGCAATTCCTTATTTTATTTCTGTGTCCAAAATACTCTCATTTCAAGCCCCTTCTTTTTACTAACACATCTATCATGATAGTAAAGATCCTCATCACTTCTTGCCAGGATTATCAATTAACAGCTGATTAATCGGTTCTCATGTTCATTTTTCTCCCTACTTTTTGTCTTTCTTTGTATACCCTGAACTTAGCACAGTGTTGTGTGTATGTGTGTGTGTGTGTGTGTATTTGTGTGAATATATATATATATATATATGCTCATTGATTGTAAATACTGTTTTCCTCCTATTTTTAAATTTAGCACCTAAGGTCTTGGGACACACTAAGTATTTAATAAATACTTATTGATTGAATCAACTGGTGACAAATACATTAAAAAAAGATTTAGGAGCATGATTCTGCAGCTCATGTTTTCCTCCAAAATATTCTAAATAGCAGTTGAAGTTCATTATTGGTGAAGATAATAAAGAGAGTAAGTGATGCTAGTCAGAGATGCTCAAGTCTCCCAATCATTTTTTTGAAGTCCAAGAGGATAATACAGGTGATCTTGGCTTCTCTCCATACCACTCCATTTTCCAGTAGTTGTTGTCACTTGGCACATGAAAGGATTCTCTGCTACACCTGTGAATTTGCCCTTTACAAAGGTCCATGTCCAGCTGTTAAATACCACAGAGGGGGATAAGTACTCACAATGCCATTTGGTAGATATGTATCCAGAGGAGCATTTAAAATAATAGATGACAGTTTTGAGCTTTATCAGGATGATGGATTTCTTTTCATTAGGAAAGAAGGGTGACAGGGAAAGTGGTGACAACCATTTTAGAGCAATGGCACCCCATACTTTAAAAATTTCCACCACTCTCTCCTGCCTCCTGCTAAAAGTGCTGTAGGGCACATAGTGATTAATTAAAATGAATTAAAGTTAATTTTGTTTTCAGAACATTTTAAGAATTTCACAGTTCTCCTTGAGATAATTGGAGGCATTCCAGAGTGTTGGAAAACTTTTTTTTTCTTTATTCTTTTCTTTTTTTAAGGCACATCAATGTCATGGTGCAGTGACCAGTGTGGGCAAGGAGTGTCATGCAATTTTAATTACTTCATTCATGGTTCCTGGCTTTAATTTACGAATTTAATAAAACATTAGTTGATTATTAACAACAATAATAGCAAAAGCTGAAGTTAACATTGCATTTTAAGTTTGTAAAATGATTTCCATATGTCAAATCATTAGCTTATTTAATTTTTTATATGTCAACATTTCATAAAATGTGTAAAATGCTTTGGAAAATTTAGTATCTTGATTTTACTTTTTCCTTTCTGGTTTGATTTATTATACTTTCTCATTTGGTAAATTAGATATAATGTCAGATTAGTGACTGAATTTGGGCTATTGTATACAGATAATAAGGTCATGAGAATTAGAGCTAAAAAATGATCTTAGAAACCAGTTTAATTGAGCTGCCATGATTTGACCTAGGAAAAAACTGAAAGTGAAAGAGCTTAAGAGTTAACAACTGTTGAGAAGAAGCTTATAATTGAGACTCAAACCCAAATCCTCTGAACTTTAAACTACTTCATTTCACCAAGTCCATTTGCTAATAGTGAACAACCATTAGGAAATTAAAAACAAATGTCATATTTATCCATCTCTTGTTAAGCATCTCTTTGCTGGAACTCAGATCTCAGTTTATGATAATCAATATGTCTTTCACTTTATAGAAGATAGAGAAAGTAATGGGCAATTGTGACAATTTGAACCTAGAATCCAAATCCCAGAGCTGGAAGAGACATCCGAAATCAATGAATACAACAACTGCATGAATTCTCTCTATTTTATCTATGGCAAATGTTCAAGGAGCCTCCAGTTTGAGATAGTTTTCTTCCCTGAGGAAACTAACTACCTTTAAGTACATTTCACTGCCCTTTCTGACAATTCTCTTAGGAATTTTTTGCCTTTTTTCCCTCTTAAGTGAGACTAAAATCTAAGTCTAATTCCCATTCCATGACAGCTATTAATATGTTTGAAACTATTGTACTTTTTTCTTACATATCTGAATTTCTGATTTAGAAGAAACATCAGCGACCTTTTTATTCCAAACCATACCCAGAAAAGAACAATAGCTGGCACTTATAGAGTGTTTTCAGATTTGCAAAAGCACTTTACAGATAATAGTTCTTTTGGTCTTCACTGCAATTGTGGGAAATATGAGAATTATCCCCATTTTATAGATGAGGAAACTGAGGCATATTATAGTTGTCATTTCTTCAGCGTCAGAAATCTAGGGTCACAAATCTGAGACCAAATTTGAACTCAATTATTTTTGCTTCCAAGTACAGTATAGCTGTGTCAACTAGATGTCTTGAAAACTTACCCTGGTGTTCAACTTGCATTGACTTGAAGAATGGCAATGTGAGGGAAGCAACTATCTTTTGAGACAACTCATTTCATTGTAAATCCATTGAGTTGTTAAAATTTTTTGTTACATGAGCCTACATTTCCCTTTTGGCTGTATATACTACCATACTATTTAGCTGCTCATAGTTCTTCCTTCTACAGTGAAATGAAACCTAACTCCTCTTTCTATTTGGAGTTACTTAAGCAGGGTTACAAAGCTATATTAATATCTGAGGCTCGATTTAAACTCAAGTGTTCCTGACATGATGTTTAGCATTGTACCCATTGTACCACTTGGCTGCCTTTAGATTTGGAGTTGGAATCAGGAAGATCTCAATTCGAATCTCATCTCAGACACGGACTAAGTATGTAACACTGGACTGGGGTATAGGGTGTGTTCAGGGAAGACTAGTACCTTTGTTATGAGGGCTGCTGAACCCTTTTCATGGCTGCTTTCCATCTTTGTTTTCCATCTGATCCACCTAACACTCAACTGTGGTTCCAGGGAGCTATAGCACACAGTGGACACACCCTAGGTAATATTTTTTTTTCTCAAATACGCTAAAGCAGGTTGAGGGTAATCAAGGGGTCTGAATCCAACTGTCAGTGTGTTGGAAGATGGGTTTCTCTACACCAAGCATGAGAAGATTTCCACTGATGGAATGGGTGAATGAGAATAAATTGTTTCAACATCCATGAAGGCATCTGTAACAGGTGCTGTGGAGCACTTAGAATTTGGTTTGACATTGATGATGCCAGGGTTATCCCCTGCATCTTGAAACATGACCTACCATCTTGACTCTGTACTGCCCCACTAGACTGGGATGAATCTGGAAGAAGGTGAGACTGATGACTTCATGCAACTTTGCCTCCCTGTAATCCAATGTATGCATGAATCAAAAGACATCATCCTTGCCATTTTACAATTTTACCTATCTCAATAGGTAGCAATAACCAAGTTATGAAGAAACAGGTGTTGATGCGTTGGGTGATATAGTCACAGACCTGAACATAGGTGAGCCAGGGAATTGGGTTGTCTTCTCACTGGAAGAAGCAGTGGGACTTGGCAGCTCCCTGGAGATATGAGCAGCGTTTTATGAATCACACTGCTCACCTACTGTAGTGAGAAAGAAGCCACAATTGGTGCCTAAATATTCTCTGTTTACCCAATCCTAGCATGATTACCAGGCAGGCAGGGATCCTACTCTGTGGTCAAAACACAAGAAAATATACAAAATTCCTGCAAAGATGAGTCCAGTCACCAACTGGCATACAGAATTTATGCTCACTTATAGACAACACAAAACTTAGTAGACCTGAACGACAAACAGTTCTTAAGAGAGAAATCTGCAGGTATCACATCCAAATAGTATTTCCAAATGAAGTTGGAGATGGATACAGTTTTATCTGGAGTGACTGCAGTGAAAGGGGAGCACTGTGAAGCTACTACAGGTTTTGCAATCAAAACTAATCTGGTCAACAAGCTTGTATGCCTACCAAAAGAAGGAAATGACAGGTTCATGACAATATGATTGCCACTTGTAAGAAAATGCCACCATCATTAGTGCCTATGCTCCCACCATAATGAACCCTGATGATGTTAAAGAAAATTTTTATGAAACCCTTATCACCCATGTTGCAAAAGAAGATAAACTGAAAATTCTGGGTGACGTTTTTATGCTAGAGTAAGCTCATACTGCCAGACACACAGGGAGTTTTTGAGAGGAATGGAGTTGGAAACAGCAAAATCAATGGTCACTTACTACTGAAGACTTGTGCATCTCATGACCTTATTGCCAACACTGTCATCTGTTTACATAAATAGAATAAAATTTCATGTATGCACCTTCACAGCAAACATTGGCATTTAATAGAGTAGGTGATTATAAGAAGAAATAGGGGGTGAGAGTGTCTAAGCAGTTTGTGGTTCAGAGTGCTGGAGTGATCATAGACTTATCCTCTGTAAGCTAAATATTAACATACAACAAAAGTGGGGGCCCCGAGATAAAATGACTACCAGACAAATTAATGTCAACATGTTAGAGCTCTTCTCTGAGTGGGAAAAGTTTGTTGCTATCTGGAAAGGAAAATTGTGCCAACACGTAGTTGGCAACAGAGAAAGAGAAGAAGAGTGGGAAGCTTTAAGAGACTGTTGTACAACATTGCATTTACTCATCTGGCTCAGAATACTCACAAACATCAAGACTGATTTGGATGAAAATAATGGAGAAATTCAAAAGCTGCTAAATGAAAAACAGGAACTCCACAGGTTTTCCTAGAAGGGTAGTTCATGCATCTCTAAGAAAGCAGCATTTAATTCTGTCAAAAATAAAATGCTAACAAAACTTAGAGAGATGTAGGATTCTTGGTTATATGAGAATACAAACGAAATCCAGTTTTATTCTGATAGTAACAATCCAAAGCAATTTTATGATGCCATGAAGGCTATTTACAGGTCAAAGGCCTATGGTGCATCTCAAGTATTCAGTGTCGATGAGACGGATTGATTGGTGACAAAGACATGATCCTAGGACATAGGCTGAACACTTCCATAGTGTTCTCAGCAGACCATCCTCAATCAACACTAAAACCATTGACCATTTACTTCAGGTTGAGGTCAACCCCTTCCTAGCTAAAGTTGCAAGTGAGGAAGAGGCATTGAAAGCCAGTATAATCCTTTCAGGGGGCAAAGTACCTGGTGTTAATTCTATTCCAACTGAGATTTAAAATGTAGGGGCCCATTGGACATACAAAAGCTGACTGAAAATTTCTTTGTTATTTAGCAAGAGTAGATTATCCTCTAGGAGTTCAAGGACACCTCTGTAGTTCATCTCTATGAAGGTAAAGGAAATAGATTTGTCCTGTGACAATCACAGGGAGGATGGGCTGTGGGATGTATCTCTCTTAATCACTGCTGGAAAGATTCTTACCAGAGGAAGAATATAACTGGGCAAAGCACTTAAACTCTGGTTGCCTCAATTTCTCAGGGTTGTAAAAATCAAATGAGATAATATATTTGCTGTTTATTTATATTTGACTAAAGTTGGTATTACTAGCCTATGGGATGAAAGAATCAAAATTTAAATTGATTTTGACAGGCTATAATCATGAATTGAATAAAAATAAGATAAGATCTGATAGGGTGCACTTCAGCTGAGATAGTCATCCTCAAAAATGTAAGATAGGAGAGACATGGTTTGATGAAAAGTCCTTGAATAAAGACTTGGAAAAAGGAACTAAATGGGTTGTAATACCACACCATTCAAAAGGGTGATATGTTATCCAAAAAGCTGATGCAAGTTTTAGTTTGAATTTATAGATCTATACTGTTTAGAGATCTATATTTTATAACCCTGATTTACTCCTCCCTGCTTCAGCAACATCTATATTATATTCGGTTCTGGCTACCACATTTTATAACAATGTCAAAAAAGGACAGTAGATTTTTTTGAAGAAACCAAACTGACTTTTAGTGATTGTCACTTTGCCTTCCTAATTCCTGGCTGGCATCTCAATGCAATACATTTCTAGATCTCTTTTTTTGCCATCTGTCAATTTGAAGCTCACTAAACTACATTTGGGGAATTTGATTTTTTCCCCTTTCTTAAAAATTTAAGTGCCATTTTTATCCTCCAGTTCTCTGTCATCTATACTATTTTCCATTACTTTATAAAGAGTGATGGCTCAGCAATTAAATACACAACATGTTTCAATTAATAACCATGGCATGTAGATAGATCAATAGATAGAAATTGATATATAGTGAACTCATAGCACTAGAGAACAAGACTATTTCTTATTTATTTTTAAATCACAATTATTTAAACCTTTTATAGATGGCAAAAAAAATTGCAGGTAAAAAGAAGAATGCCTAATGTGTTCTCCTAAGAGAAGTGAATAAAATTTTTCAGCAAATGATGAGATATCAGTAAATGGATAAGTAAACAAGCATATAGAGAGATGACAGATAAATGATAAGTAGATAAATTAAACAAATATTCACCAGAATCAGTTTAATTTTGCATCAAAAGGCAGAAAGATACTTTATTTTGTGAGTTACTTTCATTTTGTCTTTCAATGTTCATAGTCAGAAGAAGAAGAAAGTTCACCATGAATATAATTAAAATTTGTATACCAATTTGTGTGCTACTATAGTAGATGTAGAATTACATAATATTGATTACAAGTTGGACAAGATACTCTAAATAGTATCATCACGAACCTTCATGATTTTTTACCTCAGTAGGAAGGTGTTCTAGGGACAATAAAGTTAAAAATGCTTGAAGAAAATATGGTTTATAATAAAGAAATGCAAGAGCCTTAACTTTGTATAAAAACAACTTTATATAACATGAATATTTTCTCTAAGAAAAGAGCACTTGACATGGTGAACACTAAACAATAAAACAAAGCAAATTAAGATGAAACAAAAAATAAAATTGACTAATGTTATGGGACAGGACTTATATAGTTATTGAAATAGGAGTTATTCCAGATTTGACTGTCTAAAAGCAGGCAGATCACTGGAAGAAAGGTTAAAATCAATATCAAATAAGGGGAAATTCTAAATATGGGCCAATAATGTTACATGTAAATCAACTGAATCACAATCACACTTGAATAAAACAAAATGTAAACTGAAAAATTAAACACTGATCAAAAGGTAATTTGTGACTTTAAATGTCACAATTTCATCAATACATTTTTCCTGTGACAAATTTTCACCTAAATGATGAGGGTAAATAATGATCAATCAACAAACATTTGATCATACTGGAGAAAATGTGGCAGCCATGTACATTCTGGTTTAGAGAAGTTCATTATTGAAACATTGAGTTAAGCAAACAGAAGGATAGTAGGAAATTACAAGCAAAGTCTACATATAGAATAATGAAAAACTGTTTTTCTCATTAAAAGGAAAAACAGAATTTTCATCTAGCATTCTATGTTTCTTTTAAGTCATATATGTGATAATGTTCACACTCAACTGGAAAAGAACAAATGTCTATGAAACAGAACAGTATTTTGTATATTTATAGTGACCTATTTTCATTAGCAACAAAAAATGGAACTACCACACTAGGACATTGCTGTTTCAGTATCCAATGGTACATGAGGAAGTGACAAAAACAATTAAGAAGGTTGGATAGAACACTTGGACGTTGGACTGAAACAAATATTTCATGAAAAACTCCTAATGGAGGTTATCCTTCATTTCTATTATTTCTTCTTTTCACAAGGCAACACTTGAACATACACATACAACATACTTTATTTGGGAAAAAGCAAATGCAATTGGTTAGGTAGCCTAATGACTTAAAGAGCGTGTATTTGTATGTGTATGTGTGTACAGATGTTATAGATGGATTACAAGCTGTATCTAGAAATGAATCAGATAAGGATATCAGGTGAACTTGCTTTTTCAGAAATTTCAAAGTAGTTTTGATGATACCATGCTGCACATTTCTTTAAAAAATCATATTTTTATTACTAAAAAATTTTGCTAATGTCTAGAAGGAGATGAATAATGGTGCTCCGTGATCTCAGAAAAATCAAAATTGTAGGGAATTAAAATTGCAAGAGTAAGATGTATTATGGGTGTAAATAGGTTCCAGAGTATTAAAAAGGAAGTTACATGTAAAAAGTGATGTAGACTGAAACAAAGATATGTGTGACAGGAAAAAAAAAAGTGCAAAATATATAACAAGAGATGGGGACACTAAAAAAACAAAACAAAACAAAACAACAACAACAACAACAAAAACTCATAGCCTTCAGTGGTATCATCTAATATTGTTTTCCAAAAATTTAATTCCATCTTTCCTTTTCCAACACCTTCATTTACAAATGTATCTCTACATTGTCCTCTACTCAGAGAGATAATCCTTCTGACATTTAAACAACAAATTAAAAAGAAAGATGGTTCAGTGAAGCAAAATCAACTAAGACATTATATTCTACTTTCCACATTCATAGTTCCCCATTTTTTCAAGTAAGTGAGTGACATTTTCCTTTTTTTCAGCAACAAGCCTAGTAATTATAGTTAAAAAAAATTGTTTCTGATGCTGAGTGAGAAGAGTAAAACCAGGAGAAATGTTATACAATCACAGACACAACATATGTGTGATGAACAACTATGACAGACTGGACACTTCTCAGCAATGCAGTGATATAAGTCAGTCTCGAAAGACTCATGAAGGAGAGAGATGCGACATCCAGAGAAATAACTAGAAAGAACTGAGCTTCTATCCTGACGGAAGCAAACTAATTGATCTTTTACTTTTCGTTGTTTGGTTTTATTTCTTCTTTACCATTTTTCATGAAATCTAGTACAATATGCCTTTGTAATGAATAATATCTAATATGAAAGTATCTGCAGATACTATACTTGACTATATGCTATCGTGGGTAGTGGGGGGTGGGAGGGAAAGGAAATTTGTGACTCAAGGAACTATGGAATTGAATCTTGTAAAGTAAAAATAAACAAATAAATTTAAAAAAAATTACCATAGTATAAATTTTTTTTCATTTTGTTGTTGGAATTCTTTCTATTTACATTGTTGTAGCTATTATGTACATCAGTAAACTTCCCATAGGATTATTTTATATTTTCATATATTTCTTTGTTTTCTTAATATTCATCATTTAGTACAATGAAACAATATTCTATCACATTAATTCAGGACAATTTAATTAATCATTTCCCAGTTCATAGGCATTCAATTTGTTTTTGACTCTATGATATATAGATGCATAGAGAAACTTAAGGTGCTGCTAGATATTTTATTACAACTTTCTCCCACTAAAAGTACCAAATAGATGTTTCGACATGACTGAATAGATAGTCTATGGATTATTTGCAGATATATGATGGAAGATATATATGATATACATGTATGTATGTGGAGATAGAGAGACAGAGAGAGAGAGAGAGAGAGAGAGACAGAGACAGAGACAGAGACAGAGACAGAGACAGAGAAAGAGAAAGAGACACAGAGAGAAACAGAGACAGAGACAGAAAGAGACAGAGAGAGAGAGAGAGAGAGAGAGAGAGAGAGAGAGAGAGAGAGAGAGAGAGAGAGAGAGAGGAGGGAGGGAGGGGGAGAGAGAGAGAGAGAGAGAGAGAGAGAGAGAGAGAGAGAGAGAGAGAGAGAGAGAGAGAGAGCTTAGAAGGATCATTAGACCATATATTTAGAAGGGACCTCACCTCATATGCCATATAGTCAAACCATTTTTAAAAATAGATTAAGGAAAAGAGACCAAGGGATGGTTATTTGGCCAAAGTTACACAATAAGTAGCAAATGTTATCAGATGGCCACTTATGCACTTATGCTAATGGAAAGAATATCCACACGGATGGGCTTGCTAATCATTGTTCCTTATGTTTTAGATTACTTTGCACATTGTACATTAAAATATTTCATGTTTTATTGTACTTGTCTTAGCTTCACTAAACTGTTGTTGGTCAGTTTTTTGCTAACATGAGAGAAAAGTTAAATGACAAATGGGAAGGGGATGTGGAAACCTGGGATGCTAATGCAGTGTTGGTAGAGCTGTGAAGTAGTGTAAACTTTCTGGAAAACAATTCAATGCACTACAAAACTGTGAATACTCTTTAAGCCAGCGATCTCACTACCAGGTGTGTATCCAAAAGAGATCAAAGAAAAAGGAAAAGGCCTTATTTGTGCAAAAAATATTTATTGCAGCTCTTTCTGTCATGGCAAAGAATTTGAAATTGAGGGGATGCCATCGATTGTGAAATGACTGAACACATTGTTCTATATGATTATGATGAAAGGACTAGTAAAATGGTTTCAGTAATACCTAGAAAGAAAAGTGAATTGAGAACAAGCAGGACAATATCGTAAACTGTAATATCAATATTGTGAGGATAATCAACATTAAAAGACTTAGCAACTCTGATCTGATCAAGACAATGATCTAAGACAATTCTAAAGACATATGATGAAACATGCTATCAACCTCCCGAAAGAGAATTGATGAACTCTGAATGCAGATTGAAACACACTTTAAAAAAAATCTCTTTATTTTTTGTTTCATTTTGCATTTTCATTTGCACCATGGCTAATATGGAACTATATGTTTCACAGCTGCATATATACATTAACAGTATCAAATTGATTGCCTTCTCAAGGAGGGGAAAGGGTGAAAGGAAACAAGTTTGGAACTCAATTTTTAAAGCAGTTGGGGTTAAGTAACTTGCCCAAGGTTATATGGCCAGTTTTTTTTTGGGGGGGGGTGTGGGTGTTAAGTATCTGAGGCCAGAACCGAGGGTGGGTCTTCTAGATTCCAGGGCCTGTGATCTTATTCAGATTGCCACCTAGCCACCCCTGAAACTCAATTTTTAAATGATTATTAAAATTTATATATGCAATTGGGAAATATTTAACAAAATAAAAATAATGTAATTGAATGTTTCAAATACCTCTTTATTATGGAATATCCATTTTTTTTCATTTACAAATAAATTGTTATTTGAGAGTATGTTACCCTTGTCTGCATCCAGAGTTTCACTGTTCTTTGAAAAATATTCCCTTCCCTTCTGCATTTTCTAGTATGTTCCAAACAGTTTTGTGTCATTAAAATTCCCTTTTTTATTGTGTTTAGAGCTCTTCTTTCCTTATCTCTTGCAGAACTTGCTTCTCAATGTAATTGTTAAATTAAAACATTATGTGATTTGGAATTTATATTTTTCTTTCTCTTTTTTTTTTTTGTTCTTTCTCTGTTCAGAAGTTCTGGGCAGTTCTCTTCTATTATTTCCTGCATTATGGTGTTCAGATTTTGATCTTTTTTTTGGGGGGGGGAATCTATGATCCTTAGTTTTTCTCTATGCATTCTATAGTTGGTATAAGTATGATTTGCTTAAATAATGAACGTATTTTCCTTTAATGTTATTGTCTTTTGAACCACCACAGGAAGTATGTTGTGGTTCAATGACCTACCCAAATTCCATAGGGTCCTTTTTTTTAAAATGTATTGGACCGCTTTCATTTGTTTGTCAATACTTATTATAGATGCCTGAACTTATTCACTAGATCTGGAGATTGTATTTGCTTTTGCTAATACTGTTTTCCTTATTCAATTATTGGTTATGTTCAATGTATTTTAAATTTATTTTCCCTGAAATAATTTCAGATGTTTTTCTCTTTTTTGTAATTTCATTTTCTCATATTCCTCACCTTCTAACTCATTCCTTTCTGATAGTCATTTCACTGAGTGCTGAATCACAAAACATATTAGCCTTTCCTGTGTTAAGATGTTAATTGTTCAACAGGTTAGGAATCTGACCCAATATACTTATATGTTGGGATCTTTCCCTCAGCCTTAGTGGAGTACTAAATATTTTCCCATGGCAAATGTCCTGTTCTGCTCCCTCTGTTCCTCATTTCTAGAGACCAGTATCAGTTGCTCAAAGAGCTGCTACATGGATGCTACAGGGAGGTTTTCTGTTGCTTGGGGCTCCAAGGTTCTGGGAGGAGTGTGGGGTAGAGTGTGTAGTGAACTCAATTTGAAACCCAGACATATGTCCTGCCTCATTTCCTCTGTTCTTCCACTTTTTTGAAGAGTGGAGGGATATCTTGTAGCATAGAATCCTGTTGTTACCCTGGATACCAAGGTGTCAGGAAATGTCTATAGCCTGAAGACTAACTCTTCATAGCAGTTGAAGGAAAATATCATGGCATGGAGGAGGGTTTATTGTAAATCCATATGTTGGGTTATTGGGTCTCCTATTGTGGTCTTATTGCCTCTAGTATGGTGGATGTTGGGAGTGGAACTGATGAATGGGGTCAGGATAGCTGTCGATTGTTATCATTATTATTTTTAATTCTGGTATCCTGGATCATGGAGATGGTTGAAGTATCATCGTTGGTGCATAATTTCTGTTTTGTAGACATTTGAGAAGTCCTTGGTGTCTGAGAAAGTATCTAATCCTCCACAAGTTGAGCACATGGCCTAACCTAATATATAGTCTTTAAGTTTATTTTTAATTTTTATTTTTTCTTTTATTTTTAAAATTAATTCTTTAATTTATTTTTAGTTTTCAGCATTCATTTTCACAAGATTTTGACTTCCAAATTTCTCCCCATGTCCTCCCTTCCCATCCCACCCCAAGATGGCATACATTCTGATTACTCCTTCCCCTAGTATGCCTTCTGTTCTATCACACTCATACCCTCTTCTCCCCTACCCGCTTATTTTCTTGCAGGGCAAGATAGAATTCTCTATCCTATTGCCTGTATATCATATTTCCCATTTTCATGCAAAAGCAATATTTTATATTTGTTTTAAAACTTTTATTTATAAATTTTCTCCTCTTTCTCCTCCCCACCCACCCTCAATGAGAAGGTAAGCAATTTAATATGGGTTTGTAATGCCAATATAGTAGTACTTTGCTCCTTTTTTCAGCTATCCAAGTGCCTTTGAGCCTTGCCTTTGATTTTACCAAGTCTTTGTTGGAAACATATATTGTGTTGCCCTTAATAGGCCTAACATCATCACATGGAGCCCACAGTGGGAAGTTCTTGCCAAAAGAGTGTTACAGGAAGGACAGAACAGGAAGGGTGGAATAGGAAGAGTGGACCAGGAAGGATGGAGTGTGTGTGTGTGTGTGTGTGTGTGTGTGTGTGTGTGTATATATATATATATATATATATATATAGAACACGTTAGGATGAAGCAGAACTGAGAGAGAGATAATGTTTGTGGTTTTGGTACTCTGTTTGTTGAACTGTGTTGGTAGCACTTTGTCAGACAAAAGGACTCTGTCTGCTGATTTGTTTTAATGTTACTTTGTTAGAAAGAATCACTCTGTCTGTTGATTTATGTTGATTTTTCAGACAGAAAGTGATTTGAAATGATAGTTACAAATATAATCTTTCCATGTAAGAATGTAAACAGTTCAACTTTAATTGTATTTCCACACTACTGGAACAGTTTCTTTTTGGCTGCTGGCAATATTTTCTTCAAGACCTAGGAATTTTGGAATTTTGTAACAATGTTCTTAGGAGTTTTCCTTTTGAAATCTCTTTCAAAAGGCAATTGGTGGATTCTTATAATGTCTATTTTACCCTCTGGTTCTAGAATATCAGGGCCATTTTCCGCAGTAATTTATTGAAAGATGATGTGTAGGCTCATTTTTTTTTTTTATCATGACTTTCAGGTATGTGTGTAAATATGGTTTTAGCCCTATTGAGCTTTGTTTTCCTAGACACAGAATCTGTATAGAGCTTGGAATAGAGCAGTCCCCTTGAGATGAGGTGTGAAACAGAAGAGAGCTGCTTATGTGTGTATCCAGGCAAGAGCTGACCACCAGTGAATACAGGCAAGAGTTGGGTGAATCTAGGCAAAAGCTGGGAGCAGTTAGCCCATGGAGAAGGAGCTGTGGGATTTGGAAGCCAGTCTTGAGTCAAAATTAGAGAACTTTTCTTTGGTACTCTGTATTGATTGATGATATTGCAACTTACTGTGACCTACGAGTGGATGGCCTTTGTACTTTCCACTGCACTTAAAGGATGATTGACTTAAGGATGATAACCCCATAAGGATGATTGGAAGCCAGTGTCCAGTCAAGATGAAAGAAGACTTTGGACTGGCACTCTATATTGATGGAGGAGATTGTATATTACTAAATGATATGTTTTGTTTAAGAATATTTGCCACCTTAGTAATAATCTGTTATGTTTTATGGTTGTGAATGTTTTGCTTTAGTTTATTGTTGAATAAATAAAGAGTTCACTATATTATGTGATTAGGTCCTTAAAGTTATTCACAGCAGCAGTCCCCAGGAGAGCTACTCATGATTGAATTTGCAATGTTATACATGTGTACTTATGCAAAATGCTACCATGATAGTCATGTTGTGAAAGACTAATTATATTTCTCCTCATGTTATTTCTCACCTGACTTATTCTATTTTCTCCTTTGACTCTGTCCCTTTTCCAACACGTGTTTGATTCTGACTACCCCCTGCACCACTCTGCCCTCCCTTCTATCACCCCCCTTATAGCCTTCCACACCTTACATTCCTGTAGGGTAGGATACCCAATTGAGTGTATATGTTATTCCCTCATTAAGCCAAATCTGAAGAGAATAAGGTTCACTCATTCTCTCTTAACTCTCCCCTCTTTCCTTCACTGGTGAAACCTTTTTCTTGCCTCTTTTATGTGAGATAATTCACCTCCATTCTATCTCTCTCTTTCTCAATCTCCCAATATATTCTTCTCACACTTAATTTTTATTTTTTGTCAGTTCATATTCAACTCACCCTGTGTCCTCTCTCTCTCTCTCTCTCTCTCTCTCTCTCTCTCTCTCTCTCTCTCTCTCTCTCTCTCTCTCTCTCTCTCCTCCAACTACCTTAATACTAGAAAGGGCTCATGAGTTACAAATATCATCTTTCTATGTAGGAATGTAAAAAGTTCAACTCTAATAAATCCCTTATGAAGCTTCTAGGTCTTGTGTTATGCTGATTGTATTTCCACACTACTTGACCAATTTCTTTCTGACTACTTGCAATATTTTCTCTTCAACCTAGGAACTCTGGAATTTGGCTACAATATCCTTAGGTGTTTTCCTTTTGAGGTCTCTTTCAAAAGGCAGTTGATGGATTCTTACAATTTCTATTTTACCCTCTGCTTCTTGAATATCAGGGCCATTTTCCTCAGTAAGTTTTTGAAAGATGATGTATAGGCTCTTTTTTTTATAATGGCTTTCAGATAGTACAATAATTTTCAAATTATCTCTCAATCTATTTTCCATGTCCGTGGTTTTTCCAATGAGATATTTCACATTGTCTTTTATTTTTTTCATTCTTTTTGTTCTGTTTTGTAATTTCTTGATTTCTCCTAACATCATTAGCTTCCATTTGCTCTATTCTAATTTTGAAGGAATAAGTTTCTTCAGTGAGCTTTTGGACCTTCTTTTCCATTTGGCCAAATTTGTTTTTTAAGGCATTCTTCTCTTCATTGGCTTTTTGCACCTCTTCTTCCATTTGGCTTAGTCTATTTTTAAGGTGTTATTTTCTTCAGTTATATTTTGGATTTCCTTTAGCAGGCTATTGACACACTTTTCATGATTTTTTTTTGCATCACTCTCATTTCCCTTCTCCATTTTTCCTTAATTTCTCTTACTTGATTTTCAAAATCCTTTTTATGCTCTTCCATGAACTGTGATGATTTCATATTTGTCTTGGAGACTTTTGATATAGAAACTTTGACTTTGATATATAGAATATAGAAGGGGAAGAAAGGACATGGAGGTGCAAAAGCAGTAGCAACCAGCCTAAAGGAAAGAGATTTTTCAGTTTTACATTAATTTTGCATGAAGGATACTCAGAAATATGGGGTTCTTTCTTGTAAAATTGATAGATGGGAAAATAGCAACATAGTATCATAAGAGCACTATGAAGAATTGAAAGTTAGAAAGGGAGTGACAGGATCAAAATGTGAAAAAAGAATGAAGAGGTACAGAGAGAAGGATGGAGTAAAGAAGAGAGAAGAAAAAGAAATACCTTCATACCCCCTTTATACTATTCAACAAGCAGGAAACAGAAATGCAAGATCAGGGTGGAGTGTTGGTGGGGGTCCAGGGTATGACCAAATTGTTAGGAGAAAGCTTCACCAGAGGAATCTTTATATTTATAATTAAGGTTGGAAAACCTAAGGAAAGACAGATATTCCTAAATGGGGGGAACAACATTTAAAAATCAGTCTATAACTACAAATCATCCCTGGGCATTAAAAAAAGCATCTAAAATATTGCTTTTCAATTGACATGCCATGCAAAATATGGTTCTTAGATGTTTTGTGATGGAACATTGGTAAGGTGATTCAAAATTTTCAGTCTAATATTGAAAACTAAGAATTCTCCATCATTCCATGATTTTAGCTATTGATGCCAAGCTTGAAATTACTAGGAGCCCTATCATATAGTACCGTGAAAACTCAGCAGTTAAATGGTTAAGAAGAGAGAGAAATGATGCATTGGTTGGCTTTTAGAAGTAGTAATTCTATATAAGGATGTAACTTGGAGGGTAAATGAACAAATTAGTGTTTTCTTCCATATTTGCTTTTCCAGGGAGGAATATAGAAGACTAAGCTCGAAAGATAACATGTATTTGAAGGTAGAATCACAAAGTTGATTCTGTACATACATTTTGTACAGTGGTCTTAAGTTGTTGGGGAAAATGACTTCTAAGGAAAGAAAAAATCAGGTAACCCTTGGCTCAATAGATATAAATATAAATTTACACATGTATGTGTGTATGTACATATATATAATATACATATTCATATACACATATATACATGTGTGTATGAATATATGTGTGCATATATATGCATACACGCATACATGTGTATATCTATATTTATATTTATCTACCTATCTATAGCTACAGGATATGGTGACAATGACAAACTAAGAAAATAAGAAAATTCCTGAAGTTTACCTGAATTCACCATGCAATGAGAAATGCCCTGTCCTAAGATATAAAAGCTGTGTATTTCTTACTGAACAAAAGACTCAGTTATACCTTTGAAATCCCAAAACCCTGTCACAAACTAACCTCAGCAAAGTGCTAAAAACCCTCAGTCTAATACTGAAAACTAAGAATTCTGCTTTCCTCCATCACTTTAGTTATTTGATTACAACCTTGAACTTAATAGGAGCCCTATCATATAACACTTTTGAAAACTCAGCAGTTAAAGTAGTTAACAGCAAAGGAAAATGATGCATTGGAAGTTGAAGCCATTATCACCACACATTATCTTTTCTTTCTGTATAAATCCATTTCTCCCAGAGTTTAAGAACTCAGTTCTCATAATGATTCAATAAATATAAACTTAAAAAAAATTCCTCCAGAATTCCAGTAGCAGAAACAACATTACAATGCTAATACAGTCAGTAGGAGGCCACAGTAATCCAGATTACCATACATAACTGTCTCATGGAAACTAATTTGACTTTTATTGTGCTCCTAAATGAAATTATTACATGATCTATAGATTATTGAGCCCTGTGGCAATACAGGATGGTGAGGTACTATGTGCATCTTTTGCCTTGATGAGAGTAATGTTCATAAAGCAGTTTGCACATTTAGAGTGAGTAAAGAAGACAGTAATACTTAGCTATAATCCAGTGTGACTAAATAAATTACTTACTAGCAACCATAACTATGACAGGGAGAATGCTGCATGCAAAACATTTATTCATTAACAACATGCTTCTAATGAAGACACAGTATTAAAAAGTACTCTCATGTGAGACCTGACAAATTTGAGATGATGAGCTAACTCCTCTTCTGTTATTGCTTTGTTCTGGCCTCCTAGTTATTCCCTAAGCAATCCACTACTGAACACATCCCATTTCATAGGAGTTGTTATTTTATTGTTCAGGGGACATTTCATTTTTCCAGCAAATTTGCCATCTTTTGATAAAGAGAAAAACAACAGTGGTGATTTTGAATTTGTAGCCTTGGATCCAAGGGAAAGTTTTGAGATCACTGGGGGTGGGGTTATGTCTATTGAAAATACCTTTTCAAAGGGCAAGTAAGGGAGGGAGTATTTAGCTGGTGTCACAGAATAAGAAACTGCCCAATAAATTCCTTTTGAATTATCATCTTCCTGTAAACACCTGAGTTACTATTGTGTAGCAATGAGTACGAAAGATACATTATAGCTTGAATCAGATTCTTCATCATATAGCACTATGGTTTAAAGAGAGGTCATAGGGCTAGGTTTCCAAAGATCTAACTAAAGTGTCAATCTGAGCCTTACCCCAGGTACCTTCATATGGGGAGACACTTTCTCCTGTGGCATTGCAGAGACAACCACTACTATTACTAGATAATCTCTTTTAGCCTCTGTACCTTTAGTGGTATCAGATATATGGGGAGTCATTCCTGAGAGAGAATGGGGAGTCATATTCATAGGTATTAGAAGTCATGAGTGAAGGGAAAAAGTAATTAGTCCATCTCCTGGCAGAGATTCCTCTTATATTTAGACTATCTCTCTCAGCCTGTATTGCTATATCTTACCAGATGAATTGATACCAGTTCTGAGATTCTTCATTATGATATGAATTTTCATCTAAATTGCACAGACCACCATATTGCGTCGAGCAAAAGAATGAACATGTCTAGGCTGCTGTTATTTAAAAAAAGTAAAATACAATGGATTTTATAGTTACAAAGTATACTTTAGAATCTTAACTCCATTACTTACTGTTTCTGTGACTTTGATGAGACATTTTACTTCCTGGGCCTCAGTTTCCTCATTTGAAGGTAACAGTTAGCCTAGCTGAGCTTGGGGTGACTAACTCAGTGGCAGGAGTGGCTGTTTCCAGACATCTCTTCCTATAGACAGAAAAGACAACGTGGAAGGTTGGAAATAAAGGTGAGCTTGGATCAGAGTACATAACAGTCTGCTCCTGCATAGCCCTAGCCCCAGAAAACCAGAAGCAGGCCTTGTGAGTCACTGAATCAGTAAAGGCAGTGTCTGATTCTGGAGCTCTCAGCCCACATATAGAAAGGGAATTAAACATCTAGACATAAGGTGATTACAGGGATCTCCTTGTTAGCATTGGGGGAGGTCTCTGTTGCTTTGCCCATACTTGGATCTGGATCACAGTCAGGGGTGATAATCTAAGGGTGAGAAGGAGCACTTGCACAACAGAGCTTGAAGCCACAGTGGAATAGGGATCCTCATCACAATTCCAGGCAAGAAAAGGGTTTTTATGGTCAATCACAGACCTGTGCACAATCCAGAAGAGTAGTAAACTCTTGTTAGGTCATACCAACTTGGAAGAGCTGAAAACTTATAGGTCCTTAAAAGTATCTTTGAAAATATCTGAAGAGGGGCGGCTACGTGGCGCAGTGAGTAGAGCATCAGCCCTGGAGTCAGAAGGACCTGAGTTCGGATCCAACCTCAGACACTTAACGCACACACAAACAAAAACCTAGCCATGTGACCTTGGGCAAGTTACTTAACCCCAATAGCCCTCCAAAAAAAAATATCTGAAGAAAAGCCCCTGAAATATGGGACAGTGTGCCCTCTACACTGGAAGAAAAGCCCCATTTCAGCAAAAAAACTTAAAAGTCAAGTAATAGACTGATAAAATAAGCAAACAATAGAAAAAGCTGACAGTTTAAAGAAATTACTACAACAAGGAAGATCAAAATCAACACTCAGAAGAAGATAATAAAGTTAAAGTTCCTTTATCCAAAGCCTTCAAGAAAAATATGAATTGGTCTCAGGACATGGAAGAGCTGGATAAAACAATATTGAAAATCAAGCAAGAGTGGCAAAAGAAATGGGAAGATAAATGAGAGTAATGTAAGAAAAAAATGAGTCAATGGATTGGTAAAAGAGACACAAAAATACTGAATAAGAGGATACCTTAAAACATGGAGGAGATCAGATTGTATGAAAAGCCAATGAAGAAAAGTATGTCTTATGGAATAGAATAGATCAAATGAAAAAAGAGGCGTAGACATTTGGCAAAGAAAAAAAAAAACCTCCTTAAAATGGAGAATTGGTCAAATGGAAAAGGAGGTACAAAAGCTCTTTGAATAAAATAATTCTGGGGTGGCTAGGTGGCACAGTGAGTAAGAGCACCAGCCTCGGAGTTGGGATCACCCGGGATCGAAACCAGCCTCAGAAAATGAGCACCCGCGGGCGGAGCCAAGATGGCCGAGTAGAAACAGCGTCCAAGCCACTCTGCCCCCAGATTTCCTACAAACTATGTAAAAGGGGACTCTAAACAACTTCTGGAGCCCCAGAACCCACAGAACAACACAGAGAAGCTAACCTCCCACTGAAGACAGCCCAGCAGTCCTGCAGGAAGGACCAGCACAGTGGTCTGGGAGCTGGCAGCACACAGGGCGCAGAGCACAGGGAGCCAAGCATAGGTCCAGCCCACCTAAGTCGTGGTTTTAGCCCCAGGGCAGCAGGGCCAGGAACCAGCTGGAGGGACCCCTGAACACCAGCAGCTGTGGTGATTCCAGACTCATCAACATAGACATGCCTAGGACAAAGTGAGAGGTTAGTGCCCTACGGACTTTGGGACCAGTATCTGGGGAACACTTAGGCTTCCTCCTGGATAGAGGGCATAGGTTGAATTACTTGGGAAGGGAGGATACTCAAGGGGTGAAGTTGTGAGGTGAGAGAGGAAAGTGGCAGGAGGAGATGGGGACAGACAGGGTGGGGTAAACTATCTCATGTAGAGAAAGCAGGGGAAGTGGTTGCAGGGGAGGGGAAAAATAGGAAGGCAAAAAGGCAAAACCACATTCTCTTTGAATTTGGTTCAAGGAGAGAATGACATACATACTAGGTGGGACATCTCAATCTACAGCAGAATGGAGGGAAGGGGGAGGAGAGGAGGGATGATTCATGGGAGGGCATCCTTGGGGGGAGGGTAGGTTGCAGGTACCCACTGGAAGAGGGACAGGATCAAGTGGGGAATGGACCAGGTGGGGGGTGGGATGAGGGGGAGGGAATTATAAGCAGCCTTGTACAATACATCTACTATGATAATGTTTTGCATAGCTAGACATGTATAACATATACTGAATTACTTATCTCCCCAGAAGGAATGGGTGACAAGGGAGGAAGGATATGGATCTGAAATTCAAGGTCTTAAGACTAAATGTTTCAAATACATATAAATACTATTATTAATACTCTTTAGCTTGTAATTGGGAGATAAGATGTGCAGGCATTGGCACACAAAGATTCACCTTCCTCAAATGGAGAGGTTGAAGGGGGTGTGGGAGAGGATAGGGGAGAGAGCAGATTGGAGGAAGCGATGTCTTGCGGGACTGCTGTTCTGGGAGGGTGGGTAGGGGAAAAACGGAGGGGGGCGTAATTGTAACTCAAAATCTGGGGGAAATGAATGATGTAAAACAGAAGTTAATAAAGCATTTGTTTAAATTTAAAAAAAGAAAGAAAGAAAGAAAGAAAGAAAGAAAGAAAGAAAGAAAGAAAGAAAGAAAGAAAGAAAGAAAGAAAATGAGCACCCACACATAAATAATGACTAGCTGTGTAACCTTGAGCAAGTTACTTAACCCCAATTGCTTAAAAAATAAAATAAAATAATTCCTCAAAAAATAGAATGGGGCAAATGGAGAAACCAAAAAGTAAAAGAATAAAATACAGAAGACAATATGAAATATCTCATTGGAAAAAAAATCTGATCTGAAAAATAGATGCAGGAAAAATAGTTTGAAAATTATTGAATTATCTGACAGCCATGATTGAAAGAAAAAAAAAATAAAACCCTAGACATGATCTTTCAAGAAAATCTCAAACAGTAGCAGGTAGGTGACACAGTGACCAGAGCACTGGCCCTGGAGTCAGGAGGACCTGAGGTCAAATCTGACCTCAGACACTTAACAATTACTAGCCATGTGACCTTGGGCAAGTCACTGAACCCCAACTGTCCTGCCTCCTCCCTCCAAAAAGAAATAAGAAGCATAGCTATCCTGACATTCTAGAACCATAGCATAAAATAAAATTTGAAAGACTCCAGCAATCTTCTCTTGAAAGAGTTCTCAAAAGAAAAATTCCAAGGAATATTGCAGTAAAATCCCGAAGCTCTCAAGTCAAGGAGGAAATATTTCAAGCATGAAGAATGAAACAATTCAAGTATCATGGAGCCTCAGACAGGAAAACACAAGATTTAGCAGCTTCTATGTTGAAGTATCAGAAAAATTTGAATAAGTTATTCTACCAGGGATAAAGAACTAAGATTACAAGCAAGAATCACTACCCAGCAAAAATGAGTATAATCCTTCAGGGAGTAATGGACATTGAATGAAACAGAAGAGTTCTTTTTTTTGGAGGGGAATATAGGGCAATTGGGGTTAAGTGACTTGCCCAAGGTCACATGGCTAATCTGTGTGTGTGTGTGTGTGTGTGTGTGTGTGTGTGTGTGTTAAGTTTCCAAGGCTGGATTTGAACTCAGATCCTCCTGACTCTAGGGCCAGTTCTCTGTTCACCGTGCCACCTAGCCACCCCCAAACAGAAGAATTTCAAGCATTCTTGATTAAAAGATCAGAGTTGAATAGAAAATTTGACTTTCAAATACAAGACTCAAAAACATGTCAAAAGCTAAACAGGAAACAGGAAATAATGAGAGGCATAATAGGTTAAATTGCTTACATTTCTACATGGGAAGATCATGCTTTTAATTTTTAAGAACTTTCTCATTGTTAAGGCAGGTAGAAGCAGTATGTATAGAAAGAAGGCACAGGTATGAGTTGAATATGAAGGGATGCTATTTAAAAAATAAAATTAAAGAGTAGGAGATGAATGTAGTGAGTAAAGGAAAGGGAGAGGTAATATGAGGTAAATTGTTGCACATAAAAGAGGCAGGAAAAAGCCATTAAAATGGAGGGAAAAAGGGAAGAGTGGAGGGAAAGTGAGTGAAGCATACTCTCATCAGAATTGACTCAAAGAGGGAATAACATACACACTCAATTAGGTAGAGAAATCTTTCTTACCTTATAGGAAAATATAAGGAGAAGGGGATAAAAGAAAGGGAGGGAGGTGATAGAAAAGAGAACAGATTGTGGAAGGGGATAGGGAGAAGGTACAGAATGAAAAGAGAGAGAAAATAGAGTAAGTGGGGGAAATAGGATAGAGGGAAATATAATTAGGAATATTAACTGTGAAAAACAATTGAAACAAGTTTCTCTGATAAAGGTCTCGTTTCTATAATAGAGAACTGAGTCAGATTTATAAAAATAAGAGCTATTCCCCAATTGATAAATGATCAAAATATATAAACAGCTTTCAGATAAAGGAATCAAAGCTATCTATAGACATGAAAAATACTCTAACTCAGTATTGATTGTAGAAACAAAAATTAAAACTATTTTGAGGTACTACCTCATGCCTGTTGGATTGGCTAATAGAACAGAAAAGGAGGTTGGTAAATGTTGGGGAGGGATGTGGGGGAAAAATGAGACATTAAGGGACTGCTGGTGGAGATATGAACTGATTGAATGATTCTTGTAGATTAATTTGGAATTATGCCCAAAGGGCTAAAGAAACATGCATATCTATTAACCTAGAAATATTGCTACTAGTTCTCTATCCCAAAAGATTTTTTTTTAAGTCAAGGTACCTATATGGACAAAAGTGTTTATAGCAATTCTTGGGAAATTGAAGGAATGCCCAACAACTGGGTGATGGCTGAAATAATCATGGTATGTGATTGTCTTGGAATCTTATTGTGGTATAAGAAATAATGAGTAGGATGCTCTCAGGAAGAAAAAAAATGGAAAAACTTATATGAGCTGATGCAAAGTACAATGTACAGTGTATAAAGTAACAGCAAGATTGTAAGATAAACAGCTGTTAATGAATTAGCTATTCTAAGGAATACAATCATCCAATACAACTCTGAAGGACTTGTGAAGAAAACACTATCCATCCCCAGACAAATACTTGATGGTGTTGAATACAGATTGGAATATATTTTTAAACTTCATTTTTCTTTAGGGTTTATTTTTTTATTTATATTTTCTTTTACAACATGGCTATTATGGAAATGTTTTGCATGACTACACATGCATAACCTATATCAAATTGCTTACCTTCTCTAAGGGGAATGAGTGGGGAGGATAGAAGGGAGAGAATTTGAACTAAATTTAAAAAAAACATTTTTTAGGACAATTGGGGTTAAGCAACTTGCCCAAGGTCACATGGCTAGTAAGTGTGTCAAGTGTCTGAGGCTGGATTTGAACTCAGGTCCTCCTGACTCCAGGGCCAGAGCTCTATTCACTGCACCACCTAGCTACCCCGAACTCAATTTTTAAAAAGCAATGTTAGAATTGTTTACATGTAACTAGGTAAAACAAAATAGTAAATAAATTGAAAGAATTAGAGAAAAAAGATTACCTGAACTTACACGCCTTTATCTGTTCTGAAACATGATGCATAACATGAATTTCCAATTTTATTGTGGTTTTATGTTCAACATGCTTGTTAACACTGGGAACTTATGTATTTAATGTTCCCTTACTCTCTGAAGGCCAGTGGGTGCTTTTTATTCTTTTCTTGTTATTTTTGCTTTCTCAAAGTAAGCTAATTTTCTATACATTTATTGAATTTTTTCTCAAGTCTTTCCCTTAACTAAGATTTTGTGATATGCTAGGGATGGAGCCAAGATGCCAGAGAGAAGTCATGAAGTTGACTGAGCTCTCCAAAGTTTCCACAGGAAACAACATTAAATCAAGACTAAAAGAACACTGGAGTGACTGCTGTGGTTAAATCCAGGGACACCAAAAACTGTTGAGGTGGGGGCTTTGCCCACCTAAAACTGTTGCACTTTCATGATATGTTTCGGTGGAACCATCTCAAAGAGTTCAGAGTCAGACCGAGTCTAATCCAAATATAGGCATTTATTGAGACTGATACCTCTCATGAAGCAGGCTAAGTTCCAAGAGGAACCAGCAACTTTAGAGAAAGCAAGATGGATTTTTATAGGGTAAAGTAGCAATTACATAACAGGAATTTACATAGAATAGGGAAATTGCATTAATATTAAAAAGGCAGGAGGATTTTGTTAAGGGATTAGGTAATGGAGGAGGGGTCCCTCCCACCAATTGTTTGATGACTCTCCAACTAGTTAGCTATTGTGGTCCTGTATGGTTAAGATAGATGGTTAGGTTCTGTGACCTTGTCTTGGGCTAGATGGATGATGTGATTGTGACTGAATACAAGAACACATCTTTTTCTGTGGGAATGGGTCTGGGGGCAGTGACCAAGTAGAGGCAGTAGCTAGGTTCCCCTCATATGGACAATTCTGCTGTTTCTGTGGGAACTAAGATTTCAGGGACACACTTTTTCTGGTGAGCAGTGAAGCATATACAAAGAAGTTAGGACATTGGTGGGGGTGGGGGTGGGCTAGGTAGGTGGTGTAGGCCTGTTATTCAGTAGGGCCATAGCTATAATGAAGTTAGAATATTTGGGCTGGGGGCAGCCTTATTAGGATTCCATCAGTGACAGAATCCACACTAAAAAAAAGACAGAATGAAACAATTTTCCAGTTCAAGAGAACTTAGAAGGACTTTAGGAAAGATCTTCCTCACTTGGATGGTGCTCTCTGTTTCTGAGAAAGAGAGCTCAACTTTAAGAAATGTAAAACAGAAAATAACCCTGACCATAGAAAGTTACTAAGGAGACAGGGAAGATCCTAGCACAAATTCAGAAAAGAAAAACAAAGTAAAGGGAATATGGATTGCCCTCAAGGCAAGATAGCCTTCTTAGAAGAGCTCAAAAAATATCTTAAAAATCATATGAAAGGTAGGAGAAAAATCGGTAAAAGAAACGAGATATACAAGAGTGAGCCTAAATCTTGGGAAAGGAAGTACAAGAACTGAAGAAAACAATTCCTTAAAACATGCAATTGACCAAATGGGAAAAAAAAATCCACTATAAATGAATTAGATGGAAAAAGAGGTACAAAATTTAACTCAGGAGAATAATTCCTTAAAAATTAGAATTGGGAAAGTTTAAGCTGCTCTGTAAGATATCAAGAATCAGTCAAACAGGGGTGGCTAGGTGGCGCAGTGAGTAAGAGCACCGGCCTCGGAGCTGGGATGACCGGAGATCAAAACCGGCCTCAGAAAATGAGCACCCACACATAAATAATGACTAGCCGTGTAACCTTGAGCAAGTTACTTAACCCCAATTGCTTTAAAAAAAAAAATCAGTCAAACAAAAGCAGAAGGAAGAACAAAAATAAAAGAAAATGTAAAAGGAAAGGAAAATGTAAAATACCTCATTGAAAAAAAAAAACTGTCCTGGAAAATATATATTCCTTTTTCTTTCCTCTTTCCCCTCCTATTTCCTTACAGGATAAGACATATTTCTATAGCCAATTGAGTGTGTATGTTATTTGCTGTTTGAGCCAAATCCGGTGAGCACATGGTTCTAACAACTGTGTTCAAATATGAGACTCAGGAGAATCATGAAATAATGATGAGGAAAGAAAAAAATAAGCAAATAAACATGGTGTGCAATAAGGTTAAACTGGTTTAAATTCCTATACAGGAAGATGATACTTGTAACTCTTGAGAACTGTATCTGTATTAGGTCAGTTAGAAGGAGACAGAGGGTGTGGAAGTAGACTTTTATGTATTATGCAAAAATGAGGTGAATAAAAGTACAATTTTTTCCCCTACCCACCACCCAAGAATAGCAGTTCCACAGGACATCTCCTCATCCAATCTATTCTCTCCTATATCTTCTCCCATACCCCCTTCAACTTTTCCAGTAAGGTAAGGTGAATCTCTGTGCCCCAATGCCTGCATACCTTATTTCCCAATTATATATAAAATAGCATTAATAACAATATTTATATATATTTAAAACATTTGATTTTAAAATTTCGAATTCCAGATTTTCCCTTCCTCTTTTGTCACCCACTCTTGCTGGAAAGATAAGCAATGCAGCATATGTTGTACATGTATGGCTATGCAAAACATTACCATAGTAGATAGATGTACTGTAAAAGACTGACAATATTTCCCTCCATACTATGCCGCCTCCCACTTGGTCTATTCCCTACTTTGATCCTGTCCCTTTTCAAAAGTGGCTGCTTCCAACTTTAAATGTTCTTTAAATGTTTGGTAGAATTCACTTGTAAATGCATTTGGCTCTGTAGAATTTTTCTTAGGGTGTTTGTTGGTTTCTTATTCCATTTCTTTCTCTAAAATGGGGTTAAGTATTTTATTTCTTCTTTTGTTGTTCTGAGCCATTTACATTTTTGCAAATATTTGTACATTTCACTTAAACAAATGCTTTATTAACTTCTGTTTTACATCGTTCATTTCTGCAAGATTTTGAGTTATACTCATTTTCCCGCCGTTATTCCCCTACCCACCCTCCCAGAATAGCAGTCCCACAAGATATCACTTCCTCCAATGTGCTCTCTCCCATACCTTCTCCCATACTCCCTTCGACTTTTCCATTGGAGGAAGATGAATCTTTGTGTCCCAATGCCTGCACATCTTATCTCCCTATTACAAGCAAAAGAGTATTAATAACAGTATTTATATATATTTGAAACATTTAATGTTAAGACCTCGAATTTCAGATCCATTTCCTTCCTCCCTTGTCACCCATTCCCTCTTGGGAGATAAGTAATCCAGTATATGTTGTACATGTCTAGTTATGCAAAACATTATCATAGTAGATATATTGTACAAGGCTGCTTATAATTCCGTCCCACTCATCCCACCCCCTATCTGGTCCATTCCCTACATGATCCTGTCCCTCCTCTATACTGAGTACTTCCAACCTAACCTCCCGCCAAGGATGCTCTCCCATCCATCATACCTCCTCTCATCCCCCTTCCCCCTATCCTGCTGCAGGTAGAGATATCCCATTTAGTATGTATGTCATTCTCTCCCTGAAGCAAATTCAATGTGAATGTGGTTTTACCTTTTTAGCCTTCCTATTCTCCCCCTCCCTTGCAACAACTTCCCCTTGCTTCTTCTACATGGGATAGTTTACCCTACCCTGTCTTTCCCCATCTCCTCTTGCCACTTTCCTCTGTCACCTCATAATTTCATCCCTTGAGTATTCTCCCTTCCCAACAAATTCAACCTATGCCCTCTATCCATATATAACTGTAACCATATACACACACATTCACATATGTATTCATATGACCACATCCCCTTCTTCCATTATTTTCATAGTGAGAAAGATATCATCAGGCACTGTTATTGCTTTTCCATATAGGAATGTAAATAGTTCAACTTTGATAAGTTCCTTTTGATTTCTTTTCCCTGATTACCTTCTCAGGCATCTCTTCCTTCTTGTGTCTGGATGTCAAATTTTCTATTCAATTCTGGTTTTTTCCTCAAGAGTGCTTGAAAATCCTCTATTCCACTGAATGACCATATTTTCCCCTGAAACAAAATACACAGTTTTGCTGGGTAGGTGACCCTTGGGTTCAGTCCCAGTTCTTTTGCCCACTGGAATATCATATTCCATGCCCTTCGATCCCTCAGTGTAGAAGCTGCCAGGTCCTGGGCTATTCTGATTGTGTTTCCACAATACTGAAATTGTTTCTTCCTGGCTGCTTGGAGTATTTTCTCCTTGATCTGGGGATTCTGGAACCTGGCTATAATATTCCTGTGAGTTTTCTTTTTGGGATCTTTTTCAGGAGGTGATCGGTGGATTCTTTCAACCTCTATTTTGCCCTCTGGATCTAAAACATCAGGGCAATTTTCCTTGAGAATTTCTTGAATGGTGATTTCTAGGTTCTTTCTTTGATCATGGCTTTCGGTAATCCAATGATTTTTAAATTGTCTCTCCTGGATCTATTTTCCAGGTCAGTGGTTTTTCCCATGAGATATTTCATATTGCCTTCTAATCTTTAATTTGTTTGGATCTGCTTAACAGCATCTTGATTTCTCATAAAGTCACTAGCTTCCATTTGCTCCAGTCTAACTCTGAAGGAATGAATCTCCTCAGTGAACTTTTGAGATTCTTTTTCCATCTGGCAAATTCGACTTTTTAAGGCATTCTTCTCCTCATTGCCCTTTTGGGCCTCCTTTGCCATTTGAGTTAGTCTATTTTTTAAGGTGTTGTTTTCCTCAGTCAGGCTGTTGACCCTCATTTCATACTTTTCCTGCATCCTTCTCATTTCTCTTTCCAATTTTTCCTCCACTTCTCTTATTTTATTTTTAAAGTCCTTCTTAATTTCCTCTATGGCCTGCAACCCGCTCATGTTTTCCCCTGGGGCTTTTGGAGCAGGACTTCTGACCTCACAGTCCTTTTCCTGCTCTATGTCCCCAAAATAGGAGTCTAGGTTTGCATTTTTCTGTTTCCTTTGCCTCGGCATGTTTCCACTTAATTACTTGACTTTTGGGCTTGTTGCCACACTATGGCTTTAAGGCCAGCTAGAGGAATTTTCGTCCCGAACGTGTGGGGGGCAACTTCCGTTTCTGGGAAGCTGTAAACCAACCCACAACTTCCACCCTAGATCACAATCCAGATCCAGGGAGGTTAAAGCAAGATTGATTACCCCCAAGACTGATCGCTGGATTTCCCTACAATTAATTCGCAGCCGGGAGCAGGAGCTGCCTCTGAAACCTTAAAAATGGCGTATTCCCGCAGCATCTTCTATCCCCCAGGGGAGGGAGCCGACACATTCCCCAAATACAGGTCCCAAAGTCCATAGGACACTAACCTCTTACTTTGTCCTAGGCATGTCTATGTTGATAATTCTGGAGTTGCCACAGCTCCTGGTGTTCTGGAGTTCCTCCAGCCGGCTGCTGGCCCTGCCGCCCTGGGGCTAAAACCTCGGCTCACGTGGACCTGGGCTCGGCTCGGCTCCCCACGCTCTGTGTGCTGCCAGGTCCTAGACCACTACGCTGGTCCTTCCTGCAGGGCTGCTGGGCTGTCCTCAGCGGGAGGTTATCTTCTCTGTGATGTTCTGTTGGTGCTGGGGCTCCAGAAGTTGTTCAGAGTCCCCTTTTACATAGTTTTGGGGGAATCTGGGGGCAGTGTCTTGGACCAGCTGTTTCTACTCCACCATCTTGGCTCCACCTCTAGATTGCCAGATTTATAGGCATCCACTTGGACAGAATATCTTCTAATTGTTGCTTTAATTTCCTCTTCATTGATGTTAAATTCACTAGTTTTTAATCATTTAATAAAATACTGTGTATTTTCCTCCATCCTATATTTCCCTTTTTTAATGGTCTTCTCTCTCCTTTTACCCTGGCCCTCCTTACCAGAGCTTTGCTTCTGACCACCACCTTCATCTACTGTGCTACCTTCTATCAGTTCCTTTTTTCTATCCTCTTTCCCCTACCACTTCTGCTCTTCTGTCTTCCTTCTACATTCCCTTCTATCCATTTCCCCTCCTTTTTCTTTCCTCTTTCTCCTCCTACTTCAATACAGGATAAGATATATTTCTATAGCCAACTAAGTGTGTATGTTATCTGCTGTGTGAGCTAAATCCTGTGAGTGCATGGTTCTAACAATGCTCACACACACACACACACACACACACACACACACACACACACACACACACACCTTTTTTCCTTCTACTGTAATAGGCCTTTCAGGCATCTTTATGTGAGACAATTTATCACATTCTGCTTCCCTTTTACATCTTCTGAACCACTTGCCAGAGTGTGTGGAGGCCTCAGAGAGGGCAACCAACTAATTCCACTGGCAACTGAGAAAACCCCAGCATTTGGGACAGAAGATCCTTTGGCTGGTGGCAGAGTCCTACTGTGGCAAAGACCCAAAAGTCAAGTAATTGAGTGGCAGCATGCCTAGGCAAAGGAAACAAAATAAGCAGAAAAATTCAGCATTAGACTCCTAATTTGGGAGCAAAGAGCATTGAAGCATGGAACAGGAGGAGGACTGGGAGGTCAGAACACCTACACCAAAAGCCCCAATTGAAAATGCTGGTTACAGGCTATAGAGGACTTTAAGAAGCAGATAAGTGAAGTGGAGGAA
Organism: Gymnobelideus leadbeateri; assembly: GCA_011680675.1. Lineage (NCBI taxonomy): Eukaryota > Metazoa > Chordata > Mammalia > Diprotodontia > Petauridae > Gymnobelideus > Gymnobelideus leadbeateri. The sequence goes on from WOXC01000242.1 coordinate 54,731, forward strand.
AAATTGGGAAGAGAAATGAGAAATGCGAGTCAATAGCCTGACTGAGGAAAATAACACCTTTTTGAAAGATGTTGCTCAAGCTCCTTTTTAAAAATTTTTATTATTATTTTTATTTTTTATCCAAATGTTTTATTAACTTCTTGTTTACATCATTCATTTCCATCAGATTTTGAGTTACAGTTTTGCTGGGTAGGTTATTCTTGTTTTTAATTCTAGTTCCTTTGAACTCCAGACTATCATATTCCAAGCACTTTGATCCCTTAAGGTAAAGGCTGCTAGGTCTTGTGTTATACTGATAGTATTTACACATGACTCGAAGAGTATCTTTCTGAGTGCCTATAATATTTTTCTCCTTGACCTAGGAATTCTGGAATTTGGCTACATATTCCTAGGAGTTTTCTTTTTTGGGATCATTCACAAAAGGCATTAGGTGACTTCTTTCCATTTCTATATTTCCCTCTGGTTCTTGAATAGCAGGGCAGTTTTCCTAGATAATCTCCTAAAAGATGATGTCTAGTTCTTTTTTTAATCATGGCTTTTAGATAGTCAAATAAATTTTAAATTGTTTCTCCTGGATCTATTTTGTAGGTCAGTGGTTTTTCCAATGAGGTATTTCACATTTCCTTCTATTTTTTTCATTCATTTGGGTCTTTTTTCATAATATCTTGATTTCTTTTTTTAATATATTTTTGTCTTTATTAATTTCTTTGTTTACTTTTAGCTTGCTAGATTCAATTCCACAATTTTCTCCATATTCCTCTTCCCCCTGCCCCATGGCAGCATGCAATCAAGTATAGGATCTACAAATATTTTCACATTAGTCAGGTTGTAAAGAAGGATTATATCCAATGGGATGAACAATGGGAAAGAGGGAACAAAAGTAAAAAGAAAAAAAGAGAGCAGGTAGTATGCATCAATCGACATTCAAACTGTAGTTCTTTCTCTGGATGTAGACATCTCTTTCCATCATGAGTCTTTTGGAGTTCTCTTATAACTTTGCTGAGAAGAACCCAGTCTATCAAAGTTGGTCATCACACATATGTTGTGTCTATAATTGTGTACAAATCTCTCCTGGTTCTGCTCTTCTCACTCAACAACAGTTTGTATAAGTCTCTCCATGTAAATATGAAGTCCATCTGCTCCTCATTTCTTACAGCGCAATAGTGTTCCATTACATTCATATAGTATCTTGATTTCTCATAAAGTCATTATCTTCTGTTTTGCTCTGATCTAATTTTGAATTATTTTCTTCAGTGAGTTTTTGAAATTCCTTTGCCATCTGGCCAATTCTTATTTTTTTTTTTACACACACATTCACATATGTATTCATATGACCACTCCCCCTTCTTCCATTATTTTCATAGTGAGAAAGATATCATCAGTCACAGTTATTGCTTTTCCATATAGGAATGTAAATAGTTCAACTTTGAGAAGTTCACCTTGATCTCTCTTCCCCGATTACCTTCTCAGGCATCTCTTCCTTCCTGTGTCTGGATGTCAAATTTTCTATTCAATTCTGGTTTTTTCCTCAAGAATGCTTGAAAGTCCTCTATTCCACCGAATGACCATATTTTCCCCTGAAACAAGATACTCAGTTTTGCTGGGTAGGTGACCCTTGGGTTCATTCCCAGTTCTTTTGCCCTCTGGAATATCATATTCTATGCCCTTCGATCCCTCATTGTAGAAGCTGCCAGGTCCTGGGCTATTCTGATTGTGTTTCCACAATATTGAAATTGTTTCTTCCTGGCTGCTTGCAGTATTTTCTCCTTGATGTGGGGATTCTGGAACCTGGCTATAATATTTCTGGGAGCTTTCTTTTTGGGATCTTTTTCCGGAGGTGATCGGTGCATTCTTTCAACCTCTATTTTGTTCTCTGGATCTAAAACATCAGGGTAGTTTTCCTTGAGAATTTCTTGAAGGGTGATTTCTAGGTTCTTTCCTGGATCATGGCTTTCAGGTAGTCCAATAATTTTTAAATTGTCTCTATTTTCCATGTCAGTGGTTTTTCCCATGAGATATTTCACATTGCCTTCTAATCTTTTGTTTGTTTGGATCTGCTTAACAGCATCTTGATTTCTCATAAAGTCACTAGCTTCCATTTGCTCCAGTCTAACTCTGAAGGAATGAATCTCCTCAGTGAACTTTTGAGATTCTTTTTCCATCTGGCAAATTCGACTTTTTAAGGCATTCTTCTCCTCATTGCCCTTTTGGGCCTCCTTTGCCATTTGAGTTAGTCTATTTTTCAAGGTGTTGTTTTCCTCGGTCAGGCTGTTGACCCTCATTTCATACTTTTCCTGCATCCTTCTCATTTCTCTTTCCAATTTTTCCTCCACTTCTCTTATTTTATTTTTAAAGTCCTTCTTAATTTCCTCTATGGCCTGCAACCCGCTCATGTTTTCCCCTGGGGCTTTTGGAGCAGGACTTCTGACCTCACAGTCCTTTTCCTGCTCTATGTCCCCAAAATAGAAGTCTAGGGTTGCATTTTTCTGTTTCCTTTGCCTTGGCATGTTGCCACTTAATTGCTTGACTTTTGGGCTTGTTGCCACACTATGGCTTTGAGGCCAGCTAGAGGAATTTTCGTCCCGAACGTGTGGGGGGCAACTTCCGTTTCTGGCAAGCTGTAAACCCACCCACGACTTCCACCCTAGATCACAATCCAGATCCAGGGAGGTTAAAGCAAGAGCGATTACCCCCCCAAGACTGATCGCTGGATGTCCCCACAATTTGTAGGCTGGGAGCCAGAGTTGCCTCTGAAAACTACAAAATGGCGTGTTTCCTCAGTGGCTTCTATCCCCCAGGGGAGGGAGCTGATGCATTCCCCAAATACAGGTCCCAAAGTCCATAGGACACTAACCTCTTACTTTATCCTAGGCATGTCTATGTTGATAATTCTGGAGTCTCCACAGCTCCTGGTGTTCTGGGGTTCCTCCAGCCGGCTGCTGGCCCTGCCGCTCTGGGGCTAAAACCTCGGCTCACGTGGACCTGGGCTGGGCTGGGCTCGGCTCTGTTCTCCTGCGCTCTGCACTCTGAGCTCTGCGCGCTGCCACGTCCCAGACCTCTGCTCTGGTCCTTCTTGCAGGGCTGCTGGGCTGTCCTCAGCGGGAGGTTAGCTTCTCTGTGTCGTTCTGTGGGTGCTGGGGCTCCAGAAGTTGTTCAGAGTCCCCTTTTACATAGTTTGGGGGGAATCTGGGGGCAGAGAGGCTTGGAAGAGCTGGTTCTACTCCGCCATCTTGGCTCCGCCCCCCCAATTCTTATTTTTAAGGAATTCTTCTCATTGGATTTTTGAGCCACTTTTACCATTTGAGTTAGTTTATGTTTAAGGTGTTATTTTCATCAGTATTCCTTTGGGTCTCCTTTAGCAAGCTGTTGTTTCACTTTTTATTATTTTCTTCCATCATTCTCATTTCTCTTACCATTTTTTTTCTCCTTCTCTTACTTGATTTTCAAAATCTTTCTTGAGCTCCTCCATGGCCTGCAATCAATTCATATTTTTCTTGGAGGCTTTTGATGCAGGAGTTTTGAGTTTGATGTCTTTTTATGCTTCTGTTTTGATCATCTTTGTCAGTAAAAAAAGAAAATGATTCTACATTTTGATTTTGCTTCTTCTGTTTGCTCATCTTGCCTGCCAATTACTTTACTTTTTATCTCTTTGCCATGGTAGAAGTCTGCTTCCACAGTGGAGAGTGCTGTGTCCTAAATTTCTGAGTTTTTTTAAGATGTTGTCAGAGGTTCTCCCAGGCACCTGCCTCAGAACTGCCACAAAATCTGCTATGCTAGCACCCAAGAATGGGATGGAGATTTAAGCAAGTCAATGGAAGGACAATTACCCTCTGAATGGTACCTTTGTCCCTCTACTCTCTCTAGGTCTGGAGTTCAGGAGGCACCCATGTGACTGCAGCTCTGATGCGCTGGGAGCAGGGGCCAGACTGTTCTCTTCTCTTACCCAGTTCCAACAGAGTTCCCCACTGACTTTTTAATTCTTCCTTTGAATTTATGAGTTAAGGAGTCTGGAAATAGCTACCAGTGATTCTCTCACCTGAAGTCTGCTCCAGCTGGTCTGTGCCACCTGCCTGTGCCAGTGCTATGTCCCACTCCCAGCTCTGTTAAATAGACCCCTCCTGTAGGCCTCGCAGGCTGCTTTCAGTGGGAGATTTGTCTCTCTCTGTCATTTTGTGGGTCCCGTAGTACTAATATTTGCTTAGAGTCATTTTTTTTCCGTATTGGAGGTGATTGGAGCAGAAGATCAAGCAAGTTCCTGCATTTCCTCTTCCATTTTGGCTCTGCCCAGCTGACAGAAATTTATTGTGAGTAAAACACACTATTTACATGTGATATTTATATCATGAATGCAAGGATGGTTTAGTATTATGAAAACAATCATCAGAATTTATCATATCAATATGAAAACATAAAGAAATAATTTGATTATTGAAATAGATGTAGAAAAAAACTTTTGAAAAAACACAGTACAAATTCCTATTAAAAACAGTAGAAGCTTTCTGATTTGGGTGACCATGTACCCCGACAGTCACACGGTGTTCCACGGTAATAAAATCCACTTTTTAAATTTAATCTTGGGGATCTTGTCTCACTTTTTTTAAGGTACAACATTCGGAGGCCCCAGTGAGATCTGGGGTGTTCTGTATCACCCCAAAGATCACCAAATAAGAAGAGCTCTCAGCCTCTGGAGGTAAGCATCTACTCACCCTGAGCCCTAGTGGGGCTAGCCCCTGATGACATTCCAGGGCCCCAGGTCTCAAGGAGGGAAGATTGCGCCTGCCTCCTGACTCTAACTTGCTCCTCATTTGGCTTTTTGTGGATCCAGGACCTCCAGTTTGGGGGTTCCTTCAGGGTCTGCAGGTGATTCAGAAAAAAACTCCTTCCCTCATCTCCCCTGATGCCGATCCCGAGTTCTGCCTCAGCTTACCTGTTTCAACCTGGGAATTCTGTGCTGGTAAAAAGAAATTCATGGTCTGGAGCTGAGGTGGAAGGAACCACATGTCATGATCCCCACTATACCTACTGCTGTCAAAGTGGACTCTATTCCCACATGACTCCATTGCACCAGAGTGAAGCCTGCTGTCACCTCAGAATGGAAAACAGAAGTCCACGAGCACCCTCTAAAGCTAAGACTATCCAGTTCTCTCCCTGATTCCCCTTTTACCTCCTTGTGCAGTCCCTCACAATCCCCATTCCCCCAGACCAAGCTATACCTGGGTGTTAACCACAGGAAATGGACAATCCTGGACTTTTCCAGAACTGGAGCACACAACTACCCCTCAACTCCCTGTTCCCCAGAACTAGACTATTTGGGGGGGCCCACCAGTAGATGCAGGTTACCTACTCTGTTCAGATACAGGATGTCCGTGCGCCTGTGCTTCTGTCACAGCTTACCACCTCCCCTCTCCTAGTCCTGGTGCCTCCCTGTGCTACTAGGCAGGTGGTAGTGAGGGACTAGACCCATTGCTCCAAATCCATACAATCGCATCTGCCCCCTTGCAACCCATGCCCAAATCTTACCATTCAAAATCCCTCTCACCCCACCTGAGGAACCCTGGTTTCTCGAGTCCTGGGAATCATAGTCCCTGAAGGGAAGGAGGGAACACAGGTGGGAAAGACCTTAGTACTGACTATAATCAAAAAGCCACCTGTACCCCTGCTTGATCGCCACCCCATTGGTCCCATAGGGGAATTGGCTATCCCAGCCCCAATAGGGAGCCCTGATATCCAAATCCCAATACCAGCTGTCACCACGTCGGCACCTCTCAGGTCATACGCCCCCCTAATCTTCAAAGATTCAGGAATCTCAAAATTATCAGGTCCCTTTAATTGCCCTTCTGTCAGCTGTTCATAAAACACTTAACAGCTCTAACCACATGTTGGGAAAAGATTTCTGGATTTGTGTTGAACCCCAGCCTCCTTACTATGTAGGGGTGGCATTAATGCCTCAGTCACCCCTATTTCCAACACAGAATTGTGATTGGGACCACCCAAGGCTCTCCCTTGGGAATGTACAGGGAACAGGTTTCTGCCTCATATCATCCAGCACCCCTTTATCCAGCTCTCAGTATAGCTTGAGTTGTGGGAAAAACCCACATGATTTAGGCCTCTAGCTCAGACGACTTCCCTGCCCCTCTAGGAGCCTCGTGGGCATGCCACGATGGCCTTACCCAGTATGTCTCTGCTGCAGTGTTCCTCAGACAACAACACACTGAGGGCCCCCTGTGTATCCTAGTGGCCATAATTCCCCAAGTCACCCTTCTCCCAGGTGAACAAGGTTGGCATTACTTTTCCCAGAAGGGCAACTGAGCCACCACCAAAGGCAGGCCGTACCATTCCTCATTCCCATCTCAGTGGATTTGGGACTTGTGGGTTCTGCAGTGACTGGGCTGGCAGCCTTGATTAAGGGGGAGGCCAACTATCAGGCCTTAAGCACACAGGTAAATATTGACCTCTCCCACATAGAGCAGTCCATCTCAGTCCTGGAAAGACAGGTTGACTCTCTGGCAGAGGTGGTTCTTCAGAATGGCAGAGGCCTTGACCCTCTTAAACAGGGTGGCCTATGTGCAGTCCTTGGTGAGGCTTGTTGCTTCTGTGCAACAACTCTGGAGTAGTGAGGGAGAGTCTGAAGTTGGTAGGCCAGAATATTGCAAATAGACAGAGGGAGCTGGAAAATTCTGAGAATGAGTATCAGTCCCTGTTCCCCTGGAACATGCCCCTAACTCACCAAATTGATATCAGCCTTGGTATTAGTATTGGTATTAGCCTCTCCTCCTTCTGATCATAGCCCTAATTGTAGGACCCTATCTTATTGTTTTCTACAGTTCCTTAAATCCAGTGTTAACTCCATTAATGTTAATTATCAGGGACCCCCCATCCTTTAGGAACAGAATTGAGTAATCTAGATGTGACCCCAGATGTGAACCCTGCTATGTCAAAGGTTTGACATACCTACAAGAAAGAGTAGGGAATGTTGGACCCAGCTCCACTCTGTCCTTCCCCCATTGTTTTGTCACTTTGCCCTTCCTGAATGTCAGACACAAATCCACTCACCCTTTCCTTGATTTGTAAAACAGGCAGCCCAAGCTTTCCTTAATTGATTTGTAAAACAGAGAACTCCACCTTGCTTAATCTGTAAACAGGCAGAACCCCCACCCCTTGCTTACCATTGATTAATCTGTGGGTGGGAGTCCCAGCCTAGGGTTTCCAGCCAGAGGGAAATTCAAATGTATACTGACCAATCATTGGAGTTTCAGCTTACATCACTGTAATTTCAGTTTATGTAACCTGGCTGTGGAACCTCTATAAAACAGGCACACTGTGCCAAAGTGCTGTCTGATTTGGGTGACGACGTAACCCGACAGTCCTGAGGTAATAAAATCCACCTTTTAAATTAAAACAAAACAAAACAAAACAAAAACAAAAACAGTAGAGAGCATAGGAATAAATGGATTATCCTTAAAATGATAAGTAGGATCTGTCTAAAACCATCAGGAAGGATTATATGTAATGGACATGTTAGAAGCACCCCCCAAAAGATCAGAAGTGAAACAAGGATGCCCATTATCTCCATAATTATTGAATATTGTACTGGAAATGTTAGCTTTAACAATAAGAGAATGTAAAGAAATTGAAGGAATTAAACTAGACAATGAGAAAATAAAACTATCACTCTCTGAAGATGATATGATGATATACTTAGGGAATCTTAGCAAATCCACTGTAAACTACTTGAAACTATGAACAATTTTAGCGAAGTTACAGGATATAATATAAAACCACATAAATCATTAGGATTGCTATATATTACCAATGAAGCCCAGCAGCAGGAGATAAAATAAGAAATTTCATTAATATAACTATAGACAATATAACATTTTGGGGAGCCTGAATATCCCACTTTCTCTTGACATTGGAATGAAGGAAAGAAAACCTACAGGATGCACTGAGCATATTTCCTGTGGTGAACTTCTGGGAGAAAATAGATAAGGGTTCAAAAGGGTGGGCAGGCATAGATTGGTTTTAATGTGCATCTCTAGAGGAAATCAAGAATGAATTTGATGATATATCAATGGCATTTCATGTAATACCGTGGTTATAGATTCCTTTTAATTATATAACAGCAAAAACACTGGACTAGGAATCATTCAATCAGAAGAAAATTAATCTAAAGCTGCAAAGTATTTAAAAAAAACCATCTAATTAGACTCCCTCATTTTACAGATGAGGGCAATGATGTCCAAGAAGAATAACTAACCCACTTAAGGTCACAGAGATGGTTAATAGCCAAAGTAAAGAAGGTTTTAAACCTATGTTCTTTAACTCCAGAGACAGAGCTATTTCATCTCTGCAACAAGAAAACAGAATTCCAGGTTTATTTTTATATTTCCACCACTTACTATGTGACCATGAATAGACTGGTTAATTTTATTAACACATCTCAACAAACAACTTTTCATAAGTATGTGCAATATATTATTGAAGGGCTGAAGGAAAAAAATACCATGCAGACCTTAATCTCAATAAAATTATAAGTTAATAGGAGAAAGACATCTATATATGATACAAGAGAGAATTCAGTTAGCAGCAAACATCCCAACATCCCCAGGGTGGCTGCCAACACAGGTTCTTAAATCTGCTTTTCTAAAGGAAAGCAACTCAAAATGGTTTAACAATCTTGCTTTAATCAATCAAACATATCATTTACCTACTTCAGGGGAAAAAGTCAGCACCCTGAATTTCAGAGTATACAGACAGGTTACAAGCAGAAGCTATAAGACATAGAAACATTTCAAGCAGACAGGCCTCCAACTGCCCCACCATTACATCTATACCTAGTTATTTACCAGAGAGGGAAACATCAACATCTGGGTTTTTCAAAGTTGAGGGGCACTCAATGGCTGCCCAGAGTCTCATCTGGTCAAATCACACAACACTTCTCAAAGTGAGCTGCAAAACAAAGCCTCACATCAGGATTTATATAGCCTTCTCCTGGGTCAGATAATGTAACAAACTTCTTGACCCACTGCCTAATTACAAAGTATCTCTTGATAAACAAGCCTCCCAGCACAGGCTCCAGGTGAACTTAACCCTATCAAAGGGTCTGGGGGCAGGGAAGATCTTACACAATACAATCTTAGAAAGATGGCAACAACATACATTTACATTCCAATTACAACATATTGGAGAGCAACAGGGAAAATCCTACAAGGACCTTCAAGAAGTATGGAATAATATTTAGGGGCTTAGAATAAATCAGGGAAAGCTCTGTGAAGTGAATGGCACTTTTTTTTCAGGTCTCACATATGAGTGCTTTTTAAAAAGACTTCTGTCTTCTTGAGAAACATTTTGAATATCTCTGGAAGTAAGGGGCTTAGAAAAGAGAATAGGAAGAAAGGATCTATTCTAGGATTATGGAAAGTGAGCAGAGAGTAACACACGAAAATTAGTTCAATTTCACTGAAATTTAGACTACATGGAATGGAATCCTGTGAGATGAGGATAGAGAAATGTTTTGGAACTTGACTGCTAATGGTATTAAATAATAAGTTACTTATTTTGTAGAAATTTAAGGTTTGCAAACTATTTTTATGACCCTTTCCACTCTCTTGCTCCCCAGTATTTACAGGGGAAATACCCAAAGGCAGCCTCCATAATCGCTCAAAGGAATAGGCCTCCATAGTCTGATATTTCTGGCTAGTAAATATGTACCTCTACTCCCTTAATTCCAGGTAATCTGAGTCAATACTCAGAGAAAAAACTTCCTTCCAAGGTAGAACTTCCAACACCCATATAAGTAAGTACTACTAACTTTGCTCCTAAACACTCTATTAATATTTTCTTACATTGAAACCTTGCTTAATGGTTAGCAAACATGTTATCAACTTTGAGATTTTCTTCTCATCCTCTGCCTCTTCTTCCACTCAACCATTTGTATCAATAGCGTTTATTAACTATTCATTATGCTTTAGATACTGTATTAAGTTCTGGGATTACAAGGAAGCAAGATAATTAGGAAAAGTGAGTGATGTAAGAAGAGGAAGGAAGAGAAATCTCTTGGCAAATGTCCTCAATGTTGTCAGTAAACTAAGAAGCAAGGTTCTCAGTTGAGATGGTGAGGGAAGGAATGCTTTGGGAGCCTAAAGGAGGGATAAAACATTTGGAATGGAAGTCATGGTGAGTTGGATAGTGAATTGATTTTTAAGGTGTAAAAGAATTGTCTTGGTGTAGTAAAGCATTGATTGAGATTATTATACCAGGAAAATCCTGGCTCTCTGCAGTAGATTTTGCATCTCTGTCTTCTACAATGCTGGTTGCTCTTTTCCTCATGTCCCATCCAAAACTGTCCCAGCAAGAGCTAGAATAATATCAACTGTGGGCTGAAGTATGCAAATCCTCTCTGCCATTATCATTCAGTAATTTCTCCTTTTTCTTATATGACATTCATCTATGTCATGTGGTCCAGATCTTTGTGGCTGTAATCTGCCAGGCCCAAATTACTTTTCCCATTGTTCTCAAGAATTTCAGTACCTGGCACTTAGTCTTTTCCTCCAACCCAGTCCATAACCTCAGATTTGGACGCTTTATTGTATGCACTGAAGTAACTTAGAACAATTATGTGTCCTAGTTAATCTCTTGCCCAGTTCTCATGATTTATAAACTCCCATGGATATAGTCATACCAGAGCTTTCACCATTCCCCATTATTCTGACATACCAATGATTTTGAATTAATCAGTTAGCATTCTGACCACAATCTTCTCTGCTTTTTTTCCCCTACTATCTCATTGCTCTTAAGCCATTTCTTTGTCTTCACCAAAAGTTTAATTACTCTATTCCTTTCCTTTTTTTCCTTTTCTCTAATCTATCACTTCTCCACGTGCCTCCTTTACTTTGATTACTTTTTTCACTGTTGCTTGGCATTGTTCAATTCAATTACATGAAATTTTATTACATACTTAATGTGTGAAGTCACTTTGCTGGATACAAGGGATAAAAAATATTTTTTTCAAGGAACATGCATTCTATTGTATCTTTTCAACTACTGTCTTCCACTATTTATTCCATTGCCTTATTTTCTATTGTTCTCCACTGACAATTGTTCCTCACCTCTAGATCATCCCCAACATACACTTTTTTCTGCATTTGTATTCTTGAATAACTGAAGAAGTTATCAAATTGACTGGATCTACTACAAATTTATGTCATATAATCTCAAGTGTGTTTGTGGCTACTTTAAAACTTCTCTACCTTCTTCAAGCCTATACTGTCTTCTCACCAACATCACTCAGCAGGTTTCCTTGCATTATTTTTGCTGAAAAAATAGAGGGAATCAGTAATCAAAGCTCTTTTTAAACTTTCCCTATAAGTCATTTAATTATTCTCTGTCCTTGCTTCTGTCCTTGTCTCTAGCTCTGTCTATTGTATGAATTTTCTCTTTCTCTATCTTTTAATATGTTCCTTTCTATGGACACTTTTCTCCCTCTCTTAAAATATCCATGTCTAGGGGGGCAGAGCCAGAAGTAGAAACAGCACTTCCAAGGTGCTTCCCCCCCCCCACCAATTCCAAACTATGGAAAAAGTGGACTCTGAACAACTTCAGGAGCTCCAGCACCCACAGAACAACACAGAGAAGCTAACCTCCCACTAAGGACAGCCCAGCAGCCCTGCAGGGAGTGGCCAGTGCAGCACTCTGGGAGCAGATAGTGAAGCAGACTGGAAATCAACAGCACAGTGCTCTGGGAGCCAAGCCCAGGCCTGCATGAGCCTCGGTTTTAGCCCCAGGGCAGTCAGGCCAGCAGCCTCCTGGAGGGACCCCAGAAAACAAACAGCTTTGGCAATTCCAGAATTATCAACACAGATATGCCTAGGACAAAATGAGAGGTTAGTGCCCTATGGACTTTGGGACCAATATTTAGGAATGACATACATACTAAATGGGATATCTCACCCTGCAGGAGAGTAGGGGGAAGGGGGATGATGGAGGGGAGGACATTCTGGGGGGAGGGGAGGGTGGAAGTACCCACTTTCAAAGAGTGACAGGATCAAAGTAAGGAATGGACAAGCTGGGGGGTGGGATGGGTGGATGGGAAATACAAGCAATCTTTTACAATATATCTACTATGGTAATGTTTTGTATAGGTATACGTGTACAACACATACTGAATTGCTCATCTTTTCAGAGGGAGTGGGAGACAAGGAGGGAGGGAATGGATCTGAAATTTGAAGTTTTAAAATTAAATGTTTCAAATGCATATAAATATTATTATAATACTATTTTGCATGTAATTGGGAGATAAGATATGCAGGCATTGGAGCACAGAGATTCACCTTGCCCTAATGACAAAGTTGAAGGGGGTATGGAAGAAGATATGGGAGAGGGCAGATTGAATGAGGGGATACTTGTGGGACTGCTATTGTGGGGTTGTAGGTAGGGGAAAATGGGGAAAAATGTAACTCAAAATCTGGATGAAATGAATGATGTAAACCAGAAGTTAATAAAGATTTTTTTTAAATTAAAAAAAAAATCCATGCCTATACTTTAAAAAAAAAGAAGAAAAACCTTCACCTGACTCTCAAACTATTTTTTTTTTCTGTTTCTCCCTCTTGTTTTTTTTTTTTTTTTTTTTTTTTTTGGCCAACATAGGAATATATTTTGTATGACTATGAGTGTTTGTTACAAAGATTTTGTTCTTGTTTTTCATTGCAGGGAGGGAAAAAATAAATGTTTGGTAATTTCTTTTTTTTTTCCTTTTTTAGAGGGCAATTGGGATTAAGCAACTTGCCCAAGGTCAGACAGCTAGGTTTTTGTTTGTGTGTGTTAACTGTCTGAGGGTGGATCCCAACTCAGGCCCTTCTTACTCCAGAGCCGACGTTCTACTCACTGCGCCACCTAGCTGCCCCATAATTTCTTTTTTTTAAAACAAATGTTTTATTAACTTCTGGTTTACATCATTCATTTCCACCAGATTTTGAGTTACAATTTTGAGTTACAATTTCCACCAGATTTTGAGTTACAATTTTGAGTTACAATTTCCACCAGATTTTGAGTTACATTTCCACCAGATTTTGAGGTACAATTTTGAGTTACAATTTTTCCCCAATTTTTCCCTACCCACCACCCCAGAGTAGCAGTCCCACTAGATATCCCCTCATCCAATCTGTTCTCTCCCATATCTTCTCCCATACCCCCTTCGATGTTGCCATTAGGGCAAGGTGAATCTCTGAGCCCCAATGCCTGGACATCTTATGAAACATTTAATTTTAAAACTTTGATTTTTAGATCCATTCCCTTCCTCCCTTGTCACCCACTCCCTCTGAAAAGATAAGCAATTCAGTATGTGTTGTACATGTATAGCTATGCAAAACATTACCATAGTAGATATATTGTAAAAGACTGCTTATATTTCCCTCCCACCCATCTCATCTCCCACCTGGTCCATTCCCTACTTTGATCCTGTCCTTCTTTGATAGTGGGTACTTCCAACCTTCCCTCCCCCCAGAATGCCCTCCCCTCCATATCCCTCCTCTCATCCCCCTTCCCCCTACTCTCCTGCAGGGTGAGATATCCCATTTAGTATGTATGTGATTCTCTCCTTGAGTCAACTTCAATGAGAATATGGTTTTGCCTTTTTGCCTTCCTGATCTTCCCCTCCGCTAACTAATTCCCCTTTCCTCTTCTACATGGGATAGTTTGCCCTACCTTCTCTCTCCCACATCTCCTCTTGCCACTTTCCTCTCTCACCTCTTAACTTCACCCCTCAAGAATCATCCCTTCCCATCAAATTCAACCTGTGCACTCTATCCATGTATACCTGTAAACATATGGACATATACCCTTCTTCAATTATTTTCATAATGAGAAAGGTTTCATCAGACACAGTAATTGTTTTTCCATGTAGGAATGTAAATAGTTCAACTTTGATTAGTTCCTTTTGATTTCTTTTCCCTGATTACCTTCTCAGGCATCTCTTATTTCTTGCTTCTGGATGTCAAATTTTGTATTCAACTCTGTTTTTTTCCTCAAGATTGCTTGAAAGTCCTCTATTCCACTGAATGACCATATTTTGCCCTGAAACAAGATACTCAGTTTTACTGGGTAGGTGACCCTTGGCTTCAATCCAGCTCTTTTGCCCTCTGTAATATCATATTCCATGCCTTTTGATTCCTCAGTGTAGAAGTTGCCAGGTCCTGTGCTATTCTGATTGTGTTTCCACAATATTGAAATTGTTTCTTCTTGGCTGCTTGTAGTATTTTCTCCTTGATCTGGGGATTCTGGAACCTGGCTATAATATTCCTGGAGTTTTCTTTTTGGGATCTTTTTCAGGAGGTGATCTGTGGATTCTTTCAACCTCTATTTCCCCCACTGGGTCTAATACATCAGGGCAATTTTCCTTGAGGATTTCTTGAAGGATGATTTCTAGGTTCTTTCTTTGATTGTGGCTTTCAGGTAGTCCAATAATTTTAAAATTATCTCTCCTGGATCTATTTTCCAGGTCAGCGGTTTTGCCATGGGATATTTCACACTGTCTTCTATTCTTTCATTTGTTTGGATCTGTTTAACAGCCTCTTGATTTCTCATAAAGTCATTAGCTTCCATATGCTCCAGTCTAACTCTGAAGGAATTAATCTCCTCCGTGAACTTTTTCCATCTGGCAAATTTGGGTTTTTAAGGCATTCTTCTCCTCATTGCCCCTTTGAGCCTCCTTTGCCATTTGAATTAGTCTATTTTTTAAGGGGTTGTTTTCCTCAGTAAGGCTGTTGACTGTCACTTCATACTTTTCTTGCATCTTTATCATTTCTCTTCCCAATTTTTCCCCACTTCTCTTATCCACTTCTTAAGGTCCTCTATGGCCTGTAGCCAGCTTGTATTTTCATTCGGGTCTTTTGGTTCAGGAGTTCTGACCTCACAGTCCTCCTCCATGCTTTCATCCCCTTTGCCCCTAATATAGGAGTCCAATGTTGAATTTTTCTGTATATTTTCTTTCTTTTGCCTAGGCATGGTGACACTTAATTACTTGATTTTTGGACTTGCTGTCACAGTAAGACTCTGGCACCAGAGAGGAGTGCTTCCGCGCAAACGTGGGGTCTTCACAACTTCCACAGGTTGGGTGGCCTCTGCAAAGCCTCCACCTGCTCTGGCAAATTGGATGCCCACCCGAAACTTCCCCCCCCAGACCACAATCCAGATCCAGGCAGTTTAAAGCAAGAGGGATTAACCCCCAGACTGATTGCTGAGTTTCCCTACAGTTCACAGACCAGGAGCTAGAACTGCCACTGATGCTGCAAAATGGCCTCTGTGCCTTGTTTCTTCAGTGGCTTTGCTTTTCTCCCCCACAGGAGGAAGCCAAAGGGGTCCCCAAGTACTGGTCCCAAAGTCCATAGAGCACTAACCTCTCACTTTGTCCTAGGCATATCTGTGTTGATAATTCTGGAATTGCCACAGCTGCTGGTGTTCTGGGGTCCCTCCAGCCATTTGCTGGCCCAGCCAGCCTCGGGCTAAAACTGCTATCAGAGCATTGTGCTGGCTGCTCCCTGCAGGGCTGCTGGGCTGTCCTCAGCAGGAGGTTAGCTTCTCTGTGTCGTTTAGTGGGTGCTGGGCTCCAGAAGTTATCCAGAGTCCCCTTTTACATTATTTGGAATTTGTGTGGGACAGAGCACCTTGGAAGTGCTGTTTCTCCTCTGCCATCTTGGCTCAGCCCCCTTCTCCCTCTTGTTTTTTAATGGCAATATTCATTCAGGTCCACATATACCAGTCAGTTCTCAATCACTTGTCATCAGATTTCTTACTTTACTTTCCTGGAGGTGTTTCTTCAAAATTACCAACCAAACAACTCCTCCCTGATCAATGCAAATGGATCTTTTGCATTCCTCATTCTTTTATTTATTTTTTTTTATCATTTCATCAAAAAAGACTTTTCTCCTGGAAAGACTCCTCTCCCTTTGTTTTTGTGACATAGATTTTCCTTATTTCCCATCCAATTTGTCTGACCATATTTTATGAAATTATTTTTTTCTGAATCATCATGCCTCTCTTTTCCTCTTAGCATTGTTACACCCCAGGGCTGTGTTTTGTTTATCTCTGCATATATATTCTCTTTGAAATCTCAATTCTCCATACATTAAAATATCAACTGCATACAAGTACATATGACACAAAAATCAATATATCCATCTCCTAGTATGTATTTTTTAATTTGTCAACTAAATAAAACCTACATATATGACACTATTTGTTGAATATTTATTATGTACTATGCACAGTGTTAAGTGCTGGGGACTTTCCCTGACCTCAATGATTTCACAAGGAGGAGAAAAAAACATAAAATGGAATTTGAAAAGTTTCTGGAGGACTATTCTTTTGTTGACATTGCATTTACATGGACAGAAAATTATCTGGAGACCTGGATCTAGGCAAAATAAGGTGATCACTGACCTATCAAATCCAAGGTGGTTACAAGGGCAGAATCTAATTTTTTGTCACAGGGAAAGATAAAATGGATGATCAGAGTGGAGATAACATGTTATGGAAATGGCTAGAGATATATAAAGTGTCTTCTACTTATTTCTTCCCATATATTTTATTGACATGATAAATTCAGTGTGAACAAAGTGATCTCTTTAACATCCCTTATAAAACTTGACTATTTTAGTATTTTTATTATGAATACCATCTTCCTCCTCCATGTTGCTCAGGATTACTACCTCAGAGATTCTCTTGACCCTTCCTTCTTTCTCACCCCCTCCTCTATATCCAATCATTTCTCAAGATTTATGATTTTTATTTCCATAAGATCCTCCATATAGATATAGATGTAGATATAGATATATGTCCCCTTGTTTCTAGAATCTTGCACAACATTCTTTTCTAGGCCTTTGTTTATTCTTGTCTAGACCACTGTAACAACTTTCTAAATTGTTACTCTCTATTCTCTGCCCTTTCCAAGTTATCCTCTACAAAATTGGCACCATGATCTTCCAAATGTATATATTAGCTCATTTCTCTCAGCTGCTCAAAAAACTTTAGTGGCCACCCATTGCTTGTAAGATAAAATGAAAACTCCTTAGCCTGGTATTTAGACCATTTGAAATCTGCTTCCCACCCGTCTGTCTAATTTTACTTCAAAATCCTCAATGGATTCATTGTTCAGGCTAATTTAGACTGGTAGCCATATCATAAACACAACACTATCTCAAAACTGTGTAATTTTCACAAACCAAAGGAAGCTACATGTTTTAATGGATAGAGCACTAGAACTGGATTCAGGAACACCTGAGTACAATTTCAGTCTGAGGAACTATTAGCTATGTAATTTGGAGCCAGTCATTTAATCTCTGTTTACCTCAATTTCCTCATCCCTAAAATAGTGATAATAGCAATATCTACTTTTCAAGGTTATTGTCAGGATTAAGTGAAATAATATTTGTAGATTCTTTAGCACAGTGCCTGACACATCCTAAGCCAATTAAATTATAAACATCATCATCATCATCATCATCTCCAAATCCTTTTCTTCCAAGACAACTCAGATACCACCTCCTCTCTGAAGCCTTACATGATTTCCCCCAGTTGTTGGCCCTACAACTTTCTTTTAATTTCTTCTATTTTGTTTATTTCTGTTGTACACTATTCTTGACAGAATATAAACTTCTTGAAAGCAGAGAACAATTTTTGTCTATTTTTGGCCTCATAATATCTCACACAGTAGTTTGAACATAGTAGATGCCTAATAAATGTTTGTTGAAATAAATTAGTTTCATTTTTTGTTACAGAACTTGGAAATTTTGATAGGAGAAGCATAATATACAGTAATCACAGCGCATTAGGAAGATTGCATGGTATGAAGAATGCGTTGGATGAGAGAGAAAAACATTAAACATGCTCTCTTAATATTTTAAGTAAGAGAGAAGAGGGGTAACAATGTGAATGGAAAGCATGGAGGGACAGAACTAATATAATATGAAATACTGTAGTTAGATCTGATGGGGTAAGGAAGAAAAAAAGATTAGATGATTTAAAGAACTTGTGCTTTGTTAATGAAATATTAGCACCATGAACAAAATTAGAGAAGTTGGGGTTTGACTCAGGTTTAACAGGTTTGGTTTGGAGCCTTTTTTTTTTTCAACTCTGCAATGTTGACATACAAGGTGATGTGAGAGGTCCAGCAGGTAGCTGGAAATAGTGAACTTGAATTCTGGAGAGTGGTTTAATGAGAAGGTATAGATTTAGAAATATGCTTAGAAGTGATAATTGAAATAGGAGTAAAAGTGATTGCCAAGGGAAAGAATGAGAAAAAAAAATAAATGAGGACTGAAGACAGATGAATCAAGCAGATTTCTCTAAATTATTGCTTTCTGAGGAACAATAGGAGGCATGTGAAGGTTAAACTTTGGCAATAGTCCAGTTACTAAGTAAGGTGAACTGTCAGATCAAATATCTGATCAATAAGGCACACATGAAGACTATAACCAACTTGTAGGCAGACAAAACTCTCTGAACTAGAATATTACGGAGTGTTAGTGCTGTCTGATAGGTATTTAGAAACCCTAACTTTAAGCATGCCTTTTCAGTGGCATGCCAGGTTTTACTTAGAAAGAACGCACTTCAGTCCTACAGTTCCCTTACCTAGTAAAAAATAACGGTGGTATGGGAGGGAATGGGAGTTATGATTGTAGGAACATATTTTCCTTGGACAGATTAATGTACTGGGAAATTATATACAACACAAATAGACACATAGCCTTCTCCAGGTTGAAGAAAGCAAAGGGTTAATGAGTTTTGTTGTTTTATTTTTTTTTCTACTGGATATTTAGCCCTGAGCTGTCTGACAAACTACATTGCTTTTTGAGCTCTCAGAGAGACTCACATTTGTTTTGCATGATGGTGGCTACTAACCTATTCCTCTGTCTTCTTTTCCCTCTCGGGCCCCCATTCTGAATGCAATTCATAGACCCCAGCAGGGCCAGCCTGTTTTGAATGCAGGGACAAGACAACAACACTGACTCTGAGTATTAAAAATGCATTTGGCCTGTGAGTCTGTTTGGGGTTTTGCAGCTGATGACAAATGGCAGAAGCAGTGAAGTGCAGGAGTAAAAGATGGGAACATGTGTGAGAGAGTGCCTGTTGGGCTGATAGCCATGTTGTATGCCTTCTGTCATGCTCGTCTCACTTTTGTATTATCACCAGCCTGCTGAGCTCATGACCAGTGAAGTTGAAGAAAAAACTCCCTATTGCTTTGTTCTATGACAGGGCACTTGACCCCTTCCCATCTAACCTTTCTTATCACTCTTCTGTTTCTTCATTTTTTCCCTTTTCCCAACCCTAAAATTTTGACATTTTTCATAGTTATCTCTTTCTCCCTCCCTCCTCCTCCCTCCATCCTTCCCTTCCTTTCTCTCCCCCCCATCTCTCTCTCTCTCTCTCTCTCTCTCTCTCTCTCTCTCTCTCTCTCTCTCTCTCTCATGTTCAAAGCTCTATCTGTTATTTCTCCACTTATTATTCTCTATCTGTATCTCTAGACTTTAATTGTCCTTCTGTTCCCCATTTACAGATACCTTTAGAGCAAATATGCCTAGATTGTCTAAGACCTAGTAAAAATCGACATATTTAAACCTGGTCTCACAATTTTCTCTCCCACCCCACATTTGTTCTTAATCTATTTCTGATATTCATGTCATAATACGTGTATTTTTCTCTTACTCATGCTCAAAATCTTATGCTCCCACCTTTAAATCCTCCAGTTTCTGCCTCCAAAATATATTTCATAGCTATCTTCTCATTTGTATTATTACTACCCTCATTACTTAAAACTCCTATGACAGATTATCTACACTACCACAATAATTTCCTCAGTGGTGTCCCACCTTCAATTTCCCTCTATTTTAATGCCCTACAGATTCTTTTCAGATTAATCTTTCTAAGTCATACCTCTGACTATGTCACTGATCTACACACACTCACGCACACAGACACACAAACCTCTTCAATGTTTCTTTACTTTCTACACAATAAGATCTTAACCTAATTTTTCCATATCCCATCACTGCTTTTTACATACCCTATACTCTAGTTAACCTGAACTTAAGATTGTTTGTCAGATGTACCTCAGACTCTCCTTCCATGTGCCTTTGCTTATATGGATCTCTTCACCTTCATATCCTTACCTGTGAGATCTACTTGTCCAAATCTTACCCATACTAAAATTCAATTTGAGTTTTATTATCTCCTTTATGTAGCCAAAAACAAAACAACAATTTCCTATTCATAAATTATATTACTATCTCTTCCTATAGATGTATATTCTACCATTATAATATAGAGTTATGCATGTCAGATTCCCTACTCAATAAGAAGTTTAGCAAGGATGAGTATATTTTACTGATCACTATATCCCTCACTGACACCATCACAGTGTCATGTGCATTGAAGGTTATCAAAAATAGTTATTTATTGGATGCAGATATTATTAGTGAAATGTGACTCAGGAAGTGATCCTCTCAGTTAAAACAGACAATTTGAAGGCCATCATTCTAATAGCATGGATTTGATTCTATTTATATGATCACCAGGGATTCTGCTATATTGAATATTTTGACAGATGTTCATACCCTTTCCATCAACTTAAGAGGCATGATTTTTGGGTCTCTATGTGACATAGGGATAAGTATCAGAAGTAGAAGTCAGAAATCTAGGTTCAAATCTCATTACCAACACTTAGCAATTATGTGTACTTGGTTAATTTAGAGTAATAGAAAGAAGCTATTGTGGTACAGGGGAAAGAATATTTTGCTATAAATTCTGCTATTTATATTTTGATAGATGTGACACCTTTCTGTATATTTCCTTGTTAGGTCATATGTCTAGCAATGGGTTGTCTCTAGGTTTAAAAGTATGGGCATTCTAGTGACTTTTTTTTTTAAATTAAAATTCTCAATTGCTCTCCAGAATGCTTGGACCAAATTATAGCTCCACTAGCAATGTAATTTTATACTTTCTTCTCCACAATATCTCTAATATTTATTATTTCCTTTTTTGTTATTTTTACCCAATTGCCGAAAAATTTTTATTTTATACAAGAGTAAATTGTGTCTCTGCTAGATTAAGTGGAATGCCCAAGGTCAACTAAACTAGTAAGTAGTAGGTTATGATATGGAAAAAAAAATTTGGATTCTAATTATATTGCTCATTAACTATAGAACAGATAGTTCCATGAAATAAATGAATGAGGAACATTTATTATGTGTCAGGTACCACAAAAATGGAAATGAGGAAGCCCATTACTTCTGGAACATATGTGGGGGAAGAGGGAGGATAACAAAGTCTATTTGCAATTGAATAAATTCTAGAATATGATGTACATAATTTAGTAAGGAGTACTTACATTTGGGAAAAGAAATAGTCTCTTAGAAAAACTGGCACCTAAGCCAAGCCTCAGAGGGAGCTAAGTATGTTCTTAAGAGACTTCTTTGAGGAGAAAGAACATTACAGGCATGAATCTATGCCTATAAAAAGACACAGAGTAAGGATATGTAATATGTACATGCAATAAAGAGTTTGATTTTGAATGGAAAGCAGGTGAGTTATAGGCTATCAGTCTGACAAGTTAGATGGGAGTCAGATCAGGAAGGACTTTAAATGCCAAATAGAAGATGTTATATCTTATCCTAGTGGATAAAGGGTGACTTTGCTGATTCTTTAGATGGGAAGTGGCATGGACATATACTAAAATTATATTAATTTAGAACCTAAATAGAGGAAGGGTTAGAGGATGGCCTAGGTTGTGATTCTTAAGTTGTGAATCTGAGCAATACATAGGATTCTGATGTTTTTATGGACATAAGAAAATTACAAACAGTGGTTTTAGGGGGAAAGATAATGAGTTCTCTTCTAGACATATCTAATATTATATGTCTATAGAAAAGAAGATGGAACTATTCAGTTATCAATTGAAAATGTAGGATTGGAGCTGAAGAGAGGGAAGTGAAGATTAGATGTATGTATAAATTAAAGATGTGATTCCAGAAATATTTGTGGAATATCATAATTTGGAGAAGTTTATTAAAATCCCATTAAAAGCAGTAATGGGGGCAGAGTCAAGATGGCAGAGTAGAAATATCACTTCCCTTGAGCTCCCACCAATACCACTTCAAAATTATATAAAAGAGGGACTCTGAACAACCTCTAGAGCTCCAGAACCCACAAAATGACACATAGAATCTAACCTCCCACTGAGGACAGCCTGGCAGCCTGGCAGGGAGGGGCAGCACAGCACTCTGGGAGCCTAGCCCAGGTCCCCATGAGTCATAGGTTTTAGCCCCAGGGTGGTCAGACCAGCAGCCAGCTGGAGCAACCCCAGAACACCAGCAGCTGTGGTGTTTCCAGAATTATCAACACATAGATGTCTAGGACAAAGTGAGAGGTCAATGCCCTATGGACATTGGGAATGGCTGAGAGAGTGTGTAGCCTCTTTCCCCTGGGGGTGAGAAGTCACTGAGGAGCCTTGTGCAGCTTGTACCACTTTGCCAAGTGGCAGCTTCAGCTTCTGGCCTGAGAACTATAAGGGGGATCCAGCAATCAGTCTGGGGGGTAACTGCTCTTGCTTTACCCTTCTTGGATCTGGATTGTGGTCTGGCATGGAGGTCTTGGGGTGTGTGACCAGCTTGCCAGAGTGCATAGAGGCTTCACAGAGGCCACCCAACTAATACCTCCAGCAGCTGAAAAAAACCCAGAGTTTGGGATAGAAGTTCCCCTGGCTGGTGGCAGAGTCTTACTGAGGCAACAAGCCCAAAAGTCAAGTAATTGAGTGGCAATAAGCCTAGGCAAAGGAAACAAAATAAACAGAAAAATTCAACATTAGACTTCTATTTTGGGGTCAAAGAGGACCAAAGCATGGAACAAGAGGAGAATTGGGAGGTCAGAAATCCTGCACCAAAAACTCCAAATGAAAATACAAGCTGGCTACATGCTATAGAGGACCTTAAGAAGCAGATAAGAGAAGTGGAGGAAAAATTGGGAAGATAAATTAATAAAGATGAAAGAAAAGTATAAAATGACAGTCAACAGCCTGACTGAGAAAAATAACACCTTAAAAAATAGACTAAATCAAATGGCAAAAGAGGCTCAAAAAGGGAATGAGGAGAAGAATGCCTTAAAAAGCCAAATCTGCAAGATGGTAAAAAAGAATCTCAAAAGCTCACTGAGCAGAATCATTCCTTCAGAATTAGACTGTAGCAAATGGAAGCTAGTGACTTTATAAGAAATCAAGATGCTATTAAGCAGATCAAAACAAATGAAAGAATAGAAGGCAACGTGAAATATCTTATGGGAAAAACCACTGACCTGGAAAATAGATCCAGGAGAGACAATATAAAAATTATTGGACTACCTGAAAACCATGATTAAAGAATGAATCTAGAAATCATCCTTCAAGTAATTCTCAAGGAAAATTGCCCTGATGTTTTAGACCCAGAGGGCAAAATAGAGGTTGAAAGAATCCAGAGATCACCTCCTGAAAAAGATGCTGCCCTGGGCTACTCAGTGTCCAGCACTTAGCATGATCCAGAGATGTGAATAAGAAATGACCAGACCATGTGGGTAGTTCAAGGAAGAACCATGAACTCCATTTATTGGTTCCCAGGACAAGGTTTTTATAGATCAATCAGACAAAGGAAGGGAAGGAAGGGATCTCAAGTATTCATATAATTTTCTTAGTCTGCCATATCTTGGAAGTAGCATGGCAGTAAGGCCTTTCGTTATCTAGGTGCCAGAAAGTCTTAGGGGAGGGCAGAGCCAAGAAGGCAGAGTAGAAACAGCACTTCCAAGTTGTTCTGCCCCACACAAATTTCAAACAATGTGAAAGAGGACCCCAAACAACTTCTGGAGCCCCAGCACCCACAGAATGACACAAAGAAGCTAACCTCGCGCTGAGGACAGCCCAGCAGCCCTACAGGGAGGGGCCAGGACAGCTCTTTAAGAGCAGGCAGCACAGGGCACAGAGCAGAGCCCAGGAGCAAGGTTTTAGCCCCAGGGCGGCCAGACCTTCAGTAACTGGAGGGACTGAAGAACACCAGCAGTTGTGGCGATTTCAGAATTATCAGCACAGATATGCCTAGGACAAAGTGAGAGGTTAGTGCCCTATGGACTTTGGGATCAGTATTTGGGGACCCCATTGGTTTCCTCCCCTGGGGGAGAAAAGCGAAGCCACTGAAGAAACAAGGGATAGAGGCCATTTTGCAGCATCAGTGGTGGCTCTAGCTCCTGGTCTGCAAACTGTAGGGAGACTCAGCAATCAGTTTGGGGGTTAATCCCTCTTGCTTTAAACTGCCTGGATCTGGATTGTGGTCTGGGGGGTAAGGTTGGGGTGGGTATCCAATTTGCCAGAGTGGGTGGAGGCCACCCACTGGCAGAAGTTGTGAAGACCCCATGTTAGGGCGGAAACTCTCCTGTCTGGTGGCAGAGTCCTACTGTGGCAACAAGCCCCAAAATCAAGTAATTAAGTGGCAACATGTCTAGGCAAAAGAAACAAAATAAACAGAAAAGTTCAACATTGGACTCCTATTTTAGGGGCAAAGAGGCTCAAAGCATGGAGGAGGACTGTGAGGTCAGAACTCCTGCACCAAATGCCCCAAATGAAAATACAGGCTGGCTACAGGCCATAGAGGACCTTAAGAAGCAGATAAGAGAAGTGGGGGAAAATTTGGGAAGAGAAATGATAAAGATGCAAGAAAAGTATGAAATGACAGTCAACAGCCTGACTGTGGAAAATAACACCTTAAAAAATAGACTAACTCAAATGGCAAAAGAGGCTCAGAAAGGCAATGAGGAGAAGAATGACTTAAAAAGCTGAATCTGCCAGATAGAAAAAGAATCTCAGAAGCTCACTGAGGAGATTCAATCCTTCAGAGTTAGACAGGAGCAAATGGAAGCTAATGACTTTATGAGAAATCAAGATGCTAATAAACACATCCAAACAAATGAAAGAATAAAAGGCAATGTGAAATATCTCATTGGAAAAACCATTGACCTGGAAAATAGATCCAGGAGAGATAATTTAAAAATTATTGGACTACCTGAAAGCCATGATCAAAGAAAAAAACCTAGAAATCATCCTTAAAGAAATTCTCAAGGAAAATTGCCCTGATGTTTTAGACCCAGTGGGGGAAATAGAGGTTGAAAGAATCCACGGATCGACTCCTGAAAAAGATCCCAAAAAGAAATCTCCTAGGAATATTATAGCCAGGCTCCAGAACTCCCAGATCAAGGAGAAAATACTACAAGCAGTCAGGAAGAAACAATTTCAATATTGTGGAAACACAGTCAGAATAGCACAGGACCTGGCAGCTTCTACCCTGAGGGATTAAAGAGCATGGAATATGATATTCCAGAGGGCAAAAGAGTTGGGATTGAAGCCAAGGGTCACCTACTCAGCAAAACTGTGTGTCTTGTTTCAGGGAAAAATATGGTCATTCAGTGAAATAGAGGACTTTCAAGCTTTCTTGATGAAAAAACCAGAGTTGAATAGAAAATTTGACATTCAGACACAAGAAGCAAGAGATGCTTGAGAAGGTAATCAAGGAAAAGAAATCAAAAGGAACTTATCAAAGTTTGACTATTTACATTCCTACATGGAAAAACAATAACTATTTTTGATGAAACCTTTCTCATTATGAAAATAATTGAAGAAGAGTACATGACATATGTTCACAGGTATACATGGATAGAGGGCACAGGTTGAATTTGATGGGAAGGGATGATTCTTTTTTTTTTTTTTTGGAGGGCAGTTGGGCTTGGGTGACTCTCCTGGGGTGGTGTGGCTGGGTTTTTGTTTGTGTGTTGGGTGTCTCAGCCGGATCCGAGCTTGGGTCCTTCTGCCTCCAGACCCAGCACTCTACTTGCTGCACCACCTAGCTGCCCCAAGGAAGGGATGATTCTTAAGGGGTGAAGTCAAGAGGTGAGAGAGGAAAGTGGCAAGAAGAGATGGAGAGAGACAGGGTAAGGTAAATTCTCTCATGCAGAAGAGGCAAGGGATAGTAGTTGCAGGGGAGGGGAAGAACAGGAAGGCAAAAAGGTAAAAGCATATTCTCATTGAATTTGGCTCAAGGAGAGAATCACATACATACTAAATGGAATATCTTACCCTCACACACTCTCCTGAGTGGGGGAAAGGGGGATGAGAGGGGGATGATGGAGAGGAGGGCACTCTGGGGGAAGGGGAGGTTGGACGTACCCACTATCAAAGAGGGACAGGATCAAAGTAGGGAGTGGACCAGGTTGGAGGTGAGATGGGTGGGAGGGAAATATAAGCAGTCTGTTACAATATATCTACTATGTAATGTTTGCATTGCTATACATGTACAACACATAATGAATTGCTTATCTTCTCAGAGGTAATGGGTGACAAGGGAGGAATGGAATGGATCTGAAAATCAAAGTTTTAAAATTAAATGTTTCATAAGATGTCCAGGCATTGGGGCTCAGAGATACACCTTGCCCTAATGGCAAAGTCGAAGGGGGTGTGGGAGAAGATATGGGAGAGAGCAGATTGGATGAGGAGATATCTAGTGGGACTGCTATTCTGGGGTGGTGGGTAGGGAAAAAATGGGGGAAGAATGTAACTCATAATCTCATGGAAATGAATGATGTAAACCAGAATTTAATAAAGCATTTGTTTAATTAAAAAAAATAAAATAAAGGCACTTAAATTCTCAAAAAAAAGAAACTCTTAGGAAAAGTTAGTTACCACCTTTCATATGCAGTCACATCACAAAGGATGCTCTTGAGAGATGGCTTCAAGGCCTGAAGCTAAAGCTGCATCATCAAGTACATCTGCATAGGAAATGACCACCTAAGAATTCAAATATTTAGGTTTTGGACAATTAAAGTTTTAGGGGAGAACCTATAATCTAGGCCTCAGGTACATCTTAATGCAGCCACAGTCATAAACTGATACAATTGAGAGCAGATTTCAAAGATGAAGTGCAATCCTCAAAAAGACATCACATTTAGAACTGGCCAAACAAAGATAGAAGAGTGCAGAATCAGATAAAAGTACTGGCTCAGGACTCTTTGGCTCCCAACAAGATCCCAAAAAGAAAACTCCTCGGAATATTATAGCCAGGTTCCAGAATTCCCAGATCAAGGAGAAAATATTACAAGCAGCCAGGAAGAAACAATTTCAATATCGTGGAAACACAATCAGGATAACACAGGATCTGGCAGCTTCTACACTGGGGGATCAAAGTTTATGGAAAATGATATTCTGGAGGGCACAGGAGCTGGGATTAAAACAAAGAATCACCTACCCAGCAAAACTTAGTATCTTGTTTCAAGGGAAAATATGGTCATTCAGTGGAATAGAGTACTTCCAAGCATTCTTGAGGAAAAAACCAAAGTTGAATAGAAAATTTGACATTCAGATACAAGAAGCAAGAGATACTTGAGAAGGTACATAGGGAAAAGAAATTATTATGAACTTATCAAAGTTGAACTCTTTACATTCCTACAGAAAAGAAAGATAACTGTAACTGATGAAACTTTTCTCAGTATGAATATAGTTGAAGAAGGGTATACAGGCATATGAATACATAAGTGAATGTGTGTATATAGTTTTCAGGTATACATAGACAGAGGTCACAGGTCAAATGTAATAGGAAGGGATGATACTTGAAATTAAGAAGTGAAAGAGGAATATGATGAGAGGAGATGGGGAGAGACAGAATGAGGTGAACTATCTCATATAGGAGAAGCAAGGGGGAATAGTCACAATAAGGATTTCAATGACTCTCAGGATCTCCCCTTTAGCTCGAGCAAGAATTGTGGTGTGGATATTCTGCTGTGACTGGGTGTTCGCTGCTAGAGCAGTATGCCTATGTACTATGTGAGGGGAAGAACAGGAAGGCAAAAAGGCAAAACTTTATTCTCATTTAATTTGGATCAGGGAGAGAATGACATACATACTAAATAGGGTTTCTCACCCTGCAGGACAGTAGGGGAGAATGGGATGAGAGGGAGGACAATGGAGGGAAGGGCAGGCTGGGGGGGTAGTTGGAAGCACCCACAGGACCAATGTGCGGAGTGGACCAGGTGGGAGTTGTAATAGGAGGGAGGGAAATATAGTCAGTCTTTTACAATATATCTTCTATGGTAATGTTTTGCACAGCTACACATGTACAGTACATACTGAGTTGCTTAACTTCCTTTTAAAATCAAATTTAAAAAAATATGTAAATTGTATGATTAATACTATTTTGCATATAATTGGGAGATAAGATTTGCAGGCACTGGGGCACTAGCATTCACCTTGCCCTACTGGAAAAGTCGAAGAGGGTATGGGAGAAGAGATGGTAGAGAGCAGATTGGATGAGGGGATATCCTGTGGGTCTGCTATTCTGGGCTTTTGGGTAGGGGAAAATGGGGAAAATATTGTAACTCAAAATCTGACAGAAATGATTGATGTAAACCAGAAGTTAATAAAGCATTTGAAAAAAAAAAGCAATAATGGTATAATGAAAGATTTATAATTTTTTCATGTTTTCATGAAAATAAAACAGTCATGCTAATACTACCATTACTAATATTAAAATGATAACCAGCATATATATATATATATATATATGTATATATATATATATATATGTATGTAGTTTTAATGTGTGAAAGAATTTTACCTATATTATTCTTTTTGATTTTTACAACCCTTTAAGGAAGATGGTGTTATTAGCTCCATTTTAGAGATGAGGAAACTGAGGAAAATAGAGGTTAAATGATCTACCCTTGGTCACATAGTGTGTGAGTCTACCTATGAGCTCAGATCTTAATGAATCTAGGTACACCTCTGTATCCATTGTGTCACCAATTGCCAAAAGATACATAATTCCATGTTCCACAGATATTAGAGGAAGGAGAGTCCCAAAGAAAGAAACAGGAACATGATGGAGGCGGTTTATGTGCCCACATAATATGCAGGGTGTGATGGAGAGCTCGTTACTGTAAATCTCCTTCTCAGTCTGAATGCCAAAGTCTTTGACATGTTATTAGAAAAAAAAGTTGGGAAGAGGTGACATATTCATGCTGCTAAGATTCCTGGGCTAGCCTTCTAGAATTTCTGGATCTTTGGTGAAGCAGGTAGAAAAGCAACAATTTTTCATGTTGCCTTAAAAGTATTTCCAAGACATGTTCCCTTGTGCTCTACTCACCCATTCACTTGCCCACAGACCTTTGGCAGGACTCAGGAACTCAAGCTATGTGGCAAAGTTCTGGATTTTTTACAAGGCAGAGCTTTTCCCAAAGGTCTCAGCTTCTTATAAGAACAATTGGTAGAAAGCAAACTCTGAAAGCTCATGAAAACTTGCTATTCTGTACATGAATACACCTTCAACCTAATATTTCTTTGAATTTATAGAATACTAGTATGAATGCACATGGGTCAGTTTTTGGCACACTAGTAGGTAAAGGGTTCTCCCAACTATTGATTTCTAAACAATAAAGCATAAATGGTGCTCCGGAAATTTTATTTTTATGCAATGAAAATGCACTGAATCATCAATCATTGTTATATTTCATGTATTTCAGGAACATTAAAAATTTATGGCACCAAATCAAATTAGACTTAAAGAAAGTAAGGAAAATATCTGCAGAATAATCATTCAAAATATAACTTGAGAAAGTAAAGTCCTATCCAAAATAGTGTTGTCAAAACCCAATGAATGTTTAAAGTTATTTCAAGTGGGTCTAATTTCTTCCTAGAACTTGGATAGGAGACAAAAGATTCCAGAAACAATACTTTGAATAAATACTAAAGTAACCCCTCCCCGATCTTTATAGCTATCTTCCTCTATGGTCAATGTCCTATTCTAATATTTCATTATGGAGTGGAAGTGACTCTTGATTCCCACTGTCTATGTCAATGGAACATATGCTTTGGTCACTCATACCAAGTGAAAAAGGCTTTCGATACAGGTCAATGATACAATGTCTGCTTCCACCCCATCCCAACTAAAGCTCTCCTAAAAAATAAATGAGGAGGAACTCAGAAAACACGTAATTCAGAAATGACATTAAACTGTTTTGAGGGCCATAAGATAATACGTCCATAGATAACAGGGACTTCTGAGTCCATATATTGTAGCCCTCTCATTGTATAGATGGGAAAATTAGAGTGCGTAGAAGTTAGATGACCTGTGTAAGAAGACATAGCTAAGTATCAGAGGCATGAATTGAATCCAGGACATCTGAGTTTATAATTTTTCTACTCTACCATATCGGTTCAACAAAAGTTCTTGAAGTTTACATTTGTAAGCAAGGTATGAATTTACAGAGATACAAATGATATAGCACTCAAGTAATGGCTTAAGAATAAGCAGTATTCTAGCAATGTTCCTGTTATCTTCCAAAGATTCCTTTGACTTCAGGTAAAGGTTATCACCATGAAGATGGGGTTCTACCATGTATGAAAAACTAATCAGTAGGTTTCAATGGGTCTTATGTACTCCAGAAAGTATCGCTATTAAATATTTCAGGCAGGGCCTCAGCCTTAGGTAATTTCCTCAGGAAATTTTCTTTTTTACCAATTCATGATAACTAAATTGTTTGTCATCTACTGGTGTCGTAGCTTAAATTCACTGTTAGCCTACTTCAAAGACAGCTTGATTTGCCTATTTTTCACCTGAACATATTCTGTCTTTATTCCTGAATGGAGGGGGCAATGAGGAGAGAATGATACTAGAAATCAGATCACCACCCTTCACACAAAGATAGTCTTTCTCAGCGTAGGGCCCCAGGCAGATCTGGACGACTTTTGTGCTTACCAAGACGTGTAGGAATTTACTGACATTATCATTCTCTGCCTGACACATTCAGCATAGCTTCTTATACCAAATTACTCTTTTTTTACACTCCCATTCTCCATGCTGTAATGATTCAGTCACTGTGACCACTAATACTAACTCTTAAATATCCATATCCAAAATCAAAACAAATTATGCAGTTATACCTCCTTACTTTTTTTTTTTTTGGAAAGGGGAAGGGAGGGCAATTGGGGTTAAGTGACTTGCCCAAGGTCACACAATCATTTGTGTGTGTGTGTGTGTGTGTGTTTGTGTGTGTGTGTGTGTGTGTTAAGTTACTGAGGCCGGATTTGAACTCAAGTCCTCCTGACTACAAGGCTGGTGTTCTATTCACCATGCCACCTAGCTACCGCTATACCTCCTTATTTTTACAGAAACCCCATTTGTTGCATATTTTGATGCTTCCGCGCAACTTAGAACTGTAAGGTCCTATCAAAAATAATGTTGCTGAGATGCCAGAAATATTCAAAGTTGTTTTGAGTAGGCTTGGTCTGTTCCTATAATTTGAATAGGAAATAAGAGATCCAAAAGAGTATAATAAATTGCAGAAAGGGTAAAGATTAAAGGAGAGAATATTTTTAAAGTTCTTATCTTAGTGTCTGGCTCTCAGTAGGTGATTAACAAATGCTTATTCCTTTCCCTTCCCTTCTCTCCAGGTTTTGTAGCCTTACCTTTCTACTGTTTGCCTATCTTACCTGACTGCCTCTAATTCTATCTTACACCTTTCTGAGGAATCCCTGCCTGTGAACACACACACACACACACACACACACACACACACACACACCTTTGATTTATCTGGACCAGACTTCCTTCCCTAATATTTATAGTCCTGTAATAGACATGTTTATATGACAGAATTCTGAATTTGTAGCAACGCATTTGGATAGTTGGAGCCTTTGTTTTATGTCTCTCTTTATGCCAAACTCTCCTGCCAGCCCTCTCTGACTCAGGTCTCACCAGATCTTTAGTATAAAGTTAGCATGACTTTGCCAAGTAACCCCATGTGCCGGGGGAAAAACAGAGCTAACCTGCCAGCCTTTTACTATAATCTTATATGTGGATTGTCAGGGTGCAGCATATATTTCCCTCTACTTGTATTCTGCAGTTAAAAAAATCAGAAAAGATCAGAAACTTCAGTTTTCAGGTTGTGTTTTTCATGTTTCTTTTCCCTAAGTGTCCACAGATATTCCATAGTTCTTTATTCATTATGTTTCATTTTTGCCCCTTTTGGCCTGGAGAGCCTATATTAATACTTCATGAGAACTTATTTATATTTATAAAGTTGCAATCAAAACAAAGCTTCAAAGCCAAAGATATTGAGCTTGAAAACCTAATGTGTTATAACAATTGGTGCCTTTAAGGCTAAAAAGTTAATTGTACTCAGGCACCTACTCTTGAATTGGTAGTGTTCCTTAAAAGCAACAAATTATTGTTTTAACAGCATGGCACAATTTTTTCCTAAAATCAATACTGAGGTTTGATGGGTAACTAGATTATGGAACATTCTGAGATCCTAACATTAAAAGGTATAGTAAGGAGTCCCAACATCCTCTATTGCTTAGGAGAAGCTTCTAGTTCTGTACCCCTAGCTGTTAAACAAAACCAAGAAGTGTTGTTGATATCTGAAGTCACAGAGTTTTCAACAGCACTAGTCTAGGGACAGTCAGACTATATCAAGTCCTTCAGTATTTATCATGTATTGATTGTGTATCTAGCTTTTTTTTTTTTTTAAAGCAATTGGGGTTAAGTAACTTGCTCAAGGTTACACGGCTAGTCATTTGATTTATGCGTGGGTGCTCATTTTCTGAGGCCGGATCTGATCTCCAGTCATCCAAACTCCGAGGCCGGTGCTCTTACTCACTGCGCCACCTAGCCGCCCCTTTAGGGCAATTGGGGTTAAGTAACTTGCCCAAGGTTACACGGCTAGGTTTTTGTTTGTGCGGATTAAGTGTCAGAGGCCGGCTGCGAACTCAGGTCCTTCTGATTCCAGGGCCGGCGCTCTATTCACTGCGCCACCTAGCCGCCCCCAGTGTGTATCTAGCTTTATACTTGGAACCATGCATTATATCAAAGAAGAAGGTGTGTGAAGTCCCTGATCATGTGGACCTTACAATTAAATTACAAAGTTAAAATATACTCATGTGAAGCAACTAGAGAATAAGAAATATTATCTACAATTGAGAGAGTGCTATACAAATACCATCAATTGCTATTGTTAATAATATCTGAATATAATTCTTTAAGACTTTCAAAATGCTTTACCCACCTTATTTCTTTTGAACAATAGATTAAAACTGTGAGATACTGAATATAGGCATCATCTTCATCTTAAAGATGAGGTAACTGAGTTTCAGAAAGATTCAGTGACTTTCCCTGGTCTACAAAGCTAGTAGATGTCAGTGACAGAATTTGAACTAAATTCACTGTTATAACTAATGCATACTAATCACAGGATACTGAAAATAAAAAGGACCTTAAAGGTGATCCAGAAGATGAGGGAATAGTACTAAAGAGAAGGAAAATGATTTTTCACAAGAAGTTTATGGTAAAGCAATATTGTTTGACTTCTAGTCAAATGTTCTTTACTCATTGTGATACTACTTTGTAAAGAACAAAGATGCCTAAAAATATGTAGTGGTCACACTTTAACTCCAATTCCCTCCATCATAGGTTCATCTCATTAGTCTTAAATGTTTGGGATGACAGAGTACTCTAAGATTCCCCCTCTAAAAAGTTAATTGGGTTTGTAGTTTGTTTGGGTTTGTAGAGAATCTTATAGGGCCCATACAAAATCAACCACCCAACAAGCATTTGTTAAATAGCTACTATATAAATAAAAAGACAGCCTTGGAACCAGGAGGATGTGAGTTTAAGTCCTGCGTATTTCATATACCAATTCAGGGATCCTGAGCAAATAATCTCCCAATGCCCTAGGCAAATCTCCAAGACTGTAAGTTACAAATAAGTTGTCAGTTCACATTTGTATAGGTTTGTTTCCTCCCCCCAAGAGTTCTCTATTCAAATGTAACTACATTTCCAGTTCCTAGCCCTATATGCCTTGCAAAATTCTAGACACTCAGAACTGAGGCCAATATGAAATATTCCCTGCCTTCAAAGAACTTGCATGGTACACAGAAAGTTGGTTGTTATAAGCAAGTATATATATATACATATACAGACATATACAGAAATTTCAGAACAGGGGGGAATCAAAGTCCTCTTCTCTTGAAGTCAAAATTGGACCTGAATTAGATGAAGAGGTGGAAGATGTTTTAGGTGATGAAAGCATGTGTAAAGGACCCTCCTAAGCTAAATTCCTCCCCTTCCTAATCTTCTCACTTAGAAACTCCCTTAAATCTGCCTAAGTACAACTCTTTCCTTATTCTAAGACAATAGCAGATAAGAGAGGAGCACTGCAAGCCAGTATTTACCAAGTAAAACTAGAGCATTTAGAATTTGACAATGAAAACTAATGGGAAGGAATTATTGATTGTATGTGTACTAAAATGGCTACAGTGTTCTAGGGAGTATAAGAAATATACTAAAGGGTAAAAAGAATTAGGAAAGCCTAGGAGAGAGTCTTAGGGTGAACCCAAGGCCAAAAAGTGGAATGATATAACAAAGGAGATTGGGGTGGGGGGAGGTTCGGACTTTTCAGACAGTAAGAGAATAAATATTCCACATTCACTCCTTTAGTACCATCTTGTCTTCTGTTATTCTTCTCTATCCTGTTTTGCCCCCATGCTATTGCCCACATCTAAAAATAATCACATTTCCTCCATTCTGTATTCCATTTTCTGTCTCTGTCTGTCAATCACTCCTGGAATACCTTCCTTCTTCCCTTCTGCCTCTTCACATAGAATCACCTTTTTCCTTATTGACTAAGCTGAAATGCCACTTTTTCATTAGTCCTTTCTTGATCCAACTTAACTGTTAGTGCTTTCCCTCCTGGATCATATTTTAATTGATTTTTATATTTATGCTCCATGGATTCATCTTCATCACATTAATTATGTATGTATATGTGTGTATGTTTTGTGTCCCTTAATAGAATCTAAGCTTCTTGAGGGCAATAACTATTTCATTTTTTTTTATTTTGATATTCCCAGGGTCTCAAATATTCTTTGTCATATAAAGATATAAGGACCGAACTTTTATCTTACATTGGTATAAAATACTCTCAGATTAAGAAATTTCCTGTACAAATGCTGATTGACACCTTCTCTGCAATTTATACTCAGAGAGACCTCCCTAGATCAAATAACATCATGCTCAAATAGAAACAGGGAACAGAAGGATCCCTGATGGCCACATTAACTAAGAAAACCACGTATTGGCACTATCTACATTTTATTGTAGTTTTCTTCATTTTGTTAAATATTTCCCAATTATATTTTAACGTGAATTATTCTGCACATAGACATGTTGTTGCCTATTTCTTTCAAACTTCTGGTCTGGAGCACTGAGAGGTTAAATAACTTCTCTTTGGTTACCTTGTGTCAGAGTGGGATTTGAATTCAGGTCTGCTTGCCTTCAAGACTATGTCTCTAGTCATTACACCTCTAACTTAGCACTTAATAGCTGCTTAAAACATGAATATTGATTCATTACTTTAATGATTGATTCCTCACAGGATTTAAAAATGAAAATAATGAGTGATTGCAAGAGAAATTGAATTATTATATCTGTCACCCCAAATAAGTTGTACCCTAAGAGCTTGAACCTGCATTTTTTATCCTTGCATTTATTGATTCATTGTGTTTTCCCTAACATCATGCTGCCTCCAGGCTTCTAGGGCTGAAGCCATCACAAAACCAGCCAATAAAAGTCTTTCTTTGTGCCTTATAGAGAAGTGAGCATTCAGTAGTGGAGGCACGTCTGTATTCATGCTATTATCAGGGCAGCTTCCAGCAGATAAAGAGATTTAAGGTAAAGTGACTTTATATAGTACAAAAACTGTCATGATATAGCTGAAAGAGCACTAGATTTAGAGGGGATATATCTAGGATTGAATTTAGGTTTTGTGAAATAGTAATTCTCTGATATTTATCATGTTATTCCCTCATGTGCAAAATGAGGCATATGATTGTATCATAGTGTCATAGAACTAAGGAAAACAGTAAGCATTTAGTTCAATACCCTCATTTTACCCATAAAAACAAATAGTTCTAATAGGGTAATTGACTTGCTCAAGGTCTCACAGGTAGTAAGAGGCAGAGGGAGATCTATCTAAATCACTTACAGTGTTAATTCTTATGAGAATGGGAAGTCATTCTAGATTTAGGGCAAAGGTAGAAAAAAGAGCAGTATGTATAAAGACACTATTTGATGGTACAAAGATGATGAATGTGAAATTCTGTTGAATAAAACAACTTGCTAAGCAAAAATTCTTGGTTTTTAAAAATATTTATGTTGAGAGAGGCAACAGAGGACATCTAAACTATCTCAGTGTATCTCACCATATATGCTTAAGTTCAGAGAAAAGTTAGCTATTTATTTACCCTTTCTGCTCCTATATTAATATACATACTCCTGTTTTAAAAAAGGATAACTCTGATCAAGGGAAATTATACATTTTGTTTAAGTGACAAAAAGTTGCTGGGCATTTTCAAATCTCCAGGTGTTTCTTGAGAACTTTGGAATTGATTGTATTAGATGGGAAACACTGGCATAGGACCTCCAAACATGGTGTTCCCGCATCAGGGAAGATGCTGTACTATATTAGCAAGGCACAATTTAAGTAGCTCAAATGAGATAAGAGATGCGTAAATTTAGAGAATCCACCTTAAATGTTCACATGTAATAATTTTGCCTGACCTGTGATAGAGCATTCTGAGTTTATTTGGTCTGATCAGCAACAGTTGGACACATTGTTACTTGTGAAGTCATTTTGGTCCTCTTCAAGAATGAAGGACAGGTGTGGCTAGGTGGCACAGTGAGTAAGAGCACCAGCCTCAGAGTTGGGATGACCCGAGATTGCAACCAGCCTCAGAAAATGAGCACCCACACATAAAATAATGACTAGCCGTGTAACCTTGAGCAAGTTACTTAACCCCAATTGCTTAAAAAAAAAAAAAAAAGAATGAAGGACAACAACCAAGTAACCAAAACTGAATTGGGATTAAAATATGAGCTTCATTTTCTTCATCTGTAAAATAGATATAATTTCATTAATCATACTAAATGATTTATTTTGAATGATTTATAAAGTCTAGAATAGTATAAACCTTTTGATTTATTCTTGAATAAATGGTATTGGGGCTTCTAGGTGGCGAAGTGAGTAGAGCTTCAGCCCTGGAGTCAGAAGGACCTGAGTTTAGATCCGGCCTCAAAATACTTAAGGCACACACAAACAAAAACTAGCCGTGTGACCTTGGGCAAGTTACTTATCCCCAATTGCCCTCCAAAAATAAAAAAGCAAAAAAATAAAAGAAATAAATATTATCTATTTAAAAATGTCTACAACAGACTGATTAATTAATGTTGAGTCTTTTGTAATAAAAATATATACTTAAACTTGCTTTTGTGTATATAAATTGTCACAGGTATTTACCTCATTATTGTAGAATTTTTGTGAACTATAAGATGTCATTCCCCAATTGATAAAATGGTCAAAGTATATGAACAGTCAGTTTTCAGGTGAAGAAATTAAAGCTACCAATAGTCATATGGGAAAAAGTGTTCTAAATAACTACTAATTAGAGAAATGTGAATCAAAACAATTCTTAAGTATCACATCTATATTGACTAACATGACAATACAGGAAAATGATAAATGTTGGAGAAGATATGGGAAAATTGGAACACCAATGCATTGTTGGTGGAGTTGTGAACTGATCCAAACATTCTGGAGAATAATTTGGAACTATGCCCAGAGGGCTGTAAAACTGTATATACCCTTTGATCCAGCAGTAGTACTACTATGTCTATATCCCAAAGAGACCATAAAAATGGGAAAAGGACCCACATGCAAAAAAATATTTATAGCAGCTTTTTTTTTTTGTGGTGGCCAAGAATTGGTGAGTGGATGTCCATTGATTAGGGATGGCCTGAACAAGTTAGCATATATGAATGCAATGGAATACTATTTTTCCATAATAAATGATGAGCAGGGAGATTTTAGAAAAAAACTAGAAAGACCTACATGAACTGATGTTGAAGAAGCAAGCAGAACCAGGAGAACAATGTACACATTGACAGCAGCATTGTGTGATGACCAACTTTGATAGACTTAGCTCTTCTCAGCAGTTCCAAAAAATGCTACCCACATCCAGAGAAAGAATTATGGAGTGTAAATGCAGATCAAAGCATATAATTTCCTCTCTTTTTGTTTGTTTTTTTCTTTCTTGTGATTTTTTCTTTTGTTCTGATTCTTCTTTCGCAACATGACAAAAGTGGAAAAATGTTTAAATATAAAATAAAAAATACAAAGGAAACATTATTCAAGTAATTGTAGTCCGCCCCAGAATGCCTTTTGTTTACTATCTTCATTCTTTTTCAGGCACATGAGCATGATTGTGAAGCATTGACAGGGAGCTAGGAAAGGAGATCACCCAAAGGAAGGCTAAAAGAAAAAAAAATTCTTTGGTCTGGTTACTTTCCTCTTCACTATGAATGATTATAAAAGAAATGTGTTCAAGAGCTGTGCCACTGGTTGAACTGGGACTTTGAAATAACTATTTAGACAGAGATAAGAAACTATATCCTTTAAACTTGCTGGAGAATATTGAGGTGATTTCATCAACTCAGTCTTCTTTGTTATACTTTGTTTTTTAATAGTACTTGTTTTCCAAAGCACTTTTCCCCCAATGCTCTTGGTTTAGTTTATCTGTGGCATCTTTGTGAGGTAGGTATGGTGGCAAGAATAGGTATCAAGCTCTCATTTATAAATCAGCTATTGCCTCTTGAGTAGAACCTATAATCCAGAATCAAGCTGTCTTCTGCTACTCCAAAGCAGCAAATGAAAGAAAAGGAAAGATAACTGAAACAAAGAAATGCAGAAGTTAAATCTTTATTGGGAATGCATATTCAACTGCTATTTTTCAAAAAGAGAAAACATTCATTACTTCTATGCTTAAAAAAAGATTGCAGGATTCATAATAAAATAGGAAGGTCAGAATTTGAAATAATATTTTGATGGACTATCTGTGTCATCTGTAAATACCTTCCCTGAGCTATGTGCTAGTTTTATTATTATAATAGTCAAAGCATCATGGAAGGGTGTAAAAATGTGCATTTTCTTTCATAAGAAAGACAGAAAATGCAGCATCCATTTTACAATTCTGGTACAGAATAAAAGGTGTGGTGTTTTGACACCTCGTTACTTGTGGAAATGTTTGTGAAATCATGTTTTTTTCTTTTTTTAAAGATCCAAGAAAATGACACCCAACCCTGATGATTCAATTAAGTGTGCCTGCAGATAAATAGGAGGGAATGACCTTGAGAAGAGAGTGTTCCAATACACACATCAAAAGGCATGTGTTGAGACAGACTTTATGTCAAGGATGCTCTGTTGAACACCAAAACACATTTGCTATCAAAGTGAGAATTTTTCATTGTCACCTGAATGACTCTAGTTACTAATAGAAAAGAGAAAAACCTGGCTTGGCATGGATTACCCTGATGGAACAATTAAAGGCGTATCTTGCATATTATCAAGACCCATTTACTACTGAGAATATTCGTGATTAGTGTCCCTATGACTATAACTAGAAACTAGCAGAGCAGATTTTGTTTCAGCAAAATAATTTAGAATTTCTTTAGTTGCATTTTAACTATCAGCATGATTATTTTTGTTTTAGAAAATTATGGTATTGATTGTGTTATTTACCATGCATATAAATGAAAGTAAAAGGACTAATGAGTGGCCAAATATTCCAAAATGAGGAAGAAGGAGGGAATCTCAGAGAAACTTCTTTGTTAAAATTTGAGTATCATCCATGTAAGGGACTGTTCAAAACAGTCTCTTTGTCCCCATGAGCTTACCTGTCTCTTTGAGCTCATAACCCTTTTCTAGTAGCTTTCTCTATTCCTCCCCTTTGACTTCTCCCTTCTCTTTTTGTTACCTCCACTTTCCAGAAGAGGTCACAGGTAAAAAGAGAAAAATGAATGTGGCTAGGCAACACCTCATATGAAAGGGACCCAGGGAATTTAGGGATCTGGAAACTCAGTGTTTGTTGAGTGAACACTGTGATATGATAAAGGGAAAAATCTTATGTAATTTCACAACATTTTAGTAAAAGTATTATTTCTAGAATGATAGCAGTAATGGTCTGTTGGTAGACTTGTTCAAATCATATCTGAAGCACTGTGGTTCATAAGGTAAGTGGGAATAGAGGAAGTCTTGATTAAATTACATCATCCAAGCAGTTATCTTCTTGTGGCACCAAGGCTGTATGCAAAACCATTCTGACCCAGAAGAGTCAACAACAAATTATAGAATAATATAGGGAGAGGCACAAGTAGTAGTTGATAAAAATATAATAAAAGAATTCAAAATACAGAATATTTCCTTCATGTGCAGAGAACTGTAGTTGAGTATAACTAGAAATTCAAAGCAAATAGC
The DNA here is from genome assembly GCA_011680675.1 of Gymnobelideus leadbeateri. Classification (NCBI taxonomy): domain Eukaryota; kingdom Metazoa; phylum Chordata; class Mammalia; order Diprotodontia; family Petauridae; genus Gymnobelideus; species Gymnobelideus leadbeateri. Next base: position 95,141 of record WOXC01000242.1, read on the forward strand.
TAACTCCATCCTAACTGTAGTTTTCTTAGGTAACACTTCAAAGCATTATGTATCCCTTAAAACTAGCTCTGTCAGGCAGCTAGGTGGCGCAGTGAATAGAGCGCCGGCCCTGGAATCAGAAGGCCCTGAGTTCGGAGCCGGCCTCTGACACTTAATCCACACAAACAAAAACCTAGCCTTGTAACCTTCGGCAAGTTACTTAACCCCAATTGCCCTAAAGGGGTGGGTAGGTGGCGCAGTGAGTAAGAGCGCCGGCCTTGGAGTTTGGATGACCCGAGATCAGATCCGGCCTCAGAAAATGAGCACCCACGCATAAATAATGACTAGCCGTGTAACCTTGAGCAAGTTACTTAACCCCAATTGCTTTAAAAAAAAAAAAAAAAACTAGCTCTGTGTAAGGAGAGAGTTGAAGGGGAAAAAATATTCACCCCAAGCAAAAGATTAGGTTGGTATGGGGCAGTGGCCACCAAGAGGAAAATACATTTGTCAAATTATGTTTTTTTTTTATCTTTATCTTTCCTCCTTCTTTTTGGGAGGTACTCTTCTTGTATTGACTGAAAACAGATGTGAATATGACTCACAAAAATTGCAATAGCTCTGAGGCAATAGTCTAGCTCACAGGAGAGGTAGAAACACGTGTCTAGTAGGATGTGACTGCTTATTTGCAAGTAAGTAAAGAAAGAAGAGACACCATCAGTAATTCTGTTCATAAGTAAAAAGAGGCAGCTTCAAAGGCAGAAGGATGTGCCAGATGAACCCCAAACCTAGAATCACAATGTCCATGCTACATATGTTCTTGCTTCAACTGGCTGTATAACAGCATGTCTGAGCATGTGCCAGTTTGTATATGGATGTAATTTTTCCTTATTATTTAATTTCAGTTCTAATTTTAAAAATCATTAGATTGGGCATTCATATGCTCCAGTTTTAAATAGATGATGACCTAAAAATCATTTTAGAGTTAGATGTACATTGAATGAAATAATAAAAATTATTAATTCTTTGCCATATTTTTACTATTAACAAACAAAAACAAGAAATTTCTTGCTATTAAGATCTTATATTTTAATAATATAATACATAAAACGGGATACAGTTAGAGATGGGAAAATGGGACAGTAAAGTTTAGAAAGAAATGGTAAATGGCATGATGGTCAAATTTTCAGTAAGATTAGGTAAAGTTTCATCTATAAGATTTCACTGTCCCAAAGGCAAAACACAAGTTTCAGTATGCTGAGTTGAAGAGTAGGTAGTATGGTTTGGCAATGGCTAATAAGTGTAATGATGGCCTAGTTCCAGTGTTGGGGGGGAGTTTAGGTTGTTTAGACAGTATATTTTAAGCATTTTTAAAGCAATTGGGGTTAAGTAACTTGCTCAAGGTTACACGGCTAGTCATTATTTATGTGTGGGTGCTCATTTTCTGAGGCCGGTTTCGATCCCGGGTCATCCCAACTCCATGGCCGGCGCTCTTACTCACTGCACCACCTAGCCACCCCTATTTTAAGCATTTTTGGCAATTTTTGAAAATGTAAAGTTTCCTTTTTTTCTTTAATACACCATGTGTTGGAACTGCTTTTGCAGAAATCTTTGCACAGAGTGAGTACGGGCCGGAAAAGTAATCGTAAAGGTTAATTACACTATGAGTTCTATATACTGATAACTTCTGGTACTAAAATCTTGGTCTAAAACCCTGGTCACCAATTTCAGACTTTATAGTTTTCTAGAGGAGGTGGAGCAAGAAGAGAAGCATTACATATGTTCTCACAGGTTAGTTATGACCTTGTGCTTTGTAAATCCTTTTCTTTTCCAATTTACTTTCCTCAGCCATTATTTTCTATGACAACTTCGTAGCACTGGACAACACCGAACTTCCCCCATTTTTGCTGAAATCCCTCTTCTCCTTTGTTTTTTATGACATCACATTATTATGGTCCTCTACCTTTCTGACAGCTCCTCAGCGAGTATGATTTTTAAATTGCTTTTAAAGACACCAAAAGGAGATATCTCATGTGTTCACTTCAAGTTCTTTCAAGGTTACTTGTTACAAAGTTACTATCATGCTTAAATAAACTGCTTTTAAATAGAATCCTGTCCTGTCCTCCTTGGTCATTATAGTTTGCCTAGCTCCATTTCTTTGTGTTTTTTTTTTCTTCTCCACCCCTCTGATTGCCTCCCTATTATTTTAGCACTGCTTCTCAGCTTCTGTGTGTGTGTGTGTGTGTGTGTGTGTGTGTGTGTTTTGTTTTGTTTTGTTTTGTTTTTGGCCTCTTAATGACGCATTTACCCTCTCTGAGAACCTTAAGGTAAAAGATTCTTCTTGCTACATCCTTTGGAAACTTCCATCTAATGTGCATTGACTTGGCTCTTCTATTTGTGGTCTCAGGATCTGACATCCTATAGCGTCATCTCTGACCTGCACATAAGGGGAAACTTGAGAGGTTGCACAATTTCTTTTCTGTCATACAGTTTCTTATAGTAAAGGGAATTCTTAAAATAGAATTTCATTTGTTTGAGGGTCAGATACAAGAGAATATTTCCCTAAAGCCATTCTTGGCTAATTTTTGTCTTTCATATTTATTAATCCTGTTGATTTACCAAAAAAAAAAATTGTGCTTCTGTTGCCGACTGAGGATGATTTTAGAAGTCACCAGTGCATTCACTATTATATTTGTTGAACTCACAATGGACAAATTTCGCGAAGATATCCATATGATCTTCACCAGGCAGATATTTTGGAAATCAATGTATGGGTATTGACCTAGCCCCTTAAAATGAGAAAAGCATCTTACTTGATCCACATTGACATTTCCAGCAAGAAGATTTATTAAATCATTTCCATTCCACCCATCTTCTAACAGTAGCCATTCCTAAAGTCTTAGACCTTTGTCTTCTATATTTTATTTCTTATATTCTTTCCCTCAGAAGAATAGTAATAAAATTATAGCATCTTTCTTTTATGAACAGTGGAAATTTAATATAGACATTATTGTAAATGCAATACATCTGTGGTATTGGAAGACTGCATGGGGTCTAAGGAGGCTTATTGCTCTGGGGAGCCACTGACTATACAAAAGGAATTAGGGGAAGGACTAATTATAGTAGATAATGGAACTTGATAGGAAAGGTGAAAAAAGTGATGGGATTAAAGATGAAAAGAGAATGGAATTGGGTTTGATATAATAGAGGGGACAGTCCCACCATGCACTCTTCAGGTGCTTAGGCAAATGAACCTCTCTTGTAGGTATTCTATTCCACAACATAAAGGAGGGAGGATTTCTCTGAAAAACAATCATAAGTAGTCATCCATACATTTTAGATCTCCATTGATTAGCAACTCACTAATGTCTGAGGTGTTGTCTCTGCCCTTAAGGTGCTAACAATTTAGATTATCTACTTGCATTCCTAAATCAATGCTTCTAAAACAAAACTGATCATTCTTAGCCTCAAAACGGAATTCCTTATTTCTCAAGGTGTTATTCTCATTCTATCAGTTGACCAGACTCTAAACATTGATTTATTTATGACTGTTTCCTTTATTTCTTCCTCCAATCATAGGTAGTCATCAAGAGCTACCAGTCTTTTTTCATAATGTCTTGTGAATACATTTCTTCCTTTCCAATCTCACTGCCCCATTTTAAGCATTTACCTTTGTCTTCTCACAGTGTTCATGTGACATTCTTTTTTATCAAACCTTTAATCCCTTCCTACCCATTTGGTATATCATTGTCCAAAAGTAATATTTATCACTTACAGATTAAATAATATAATTTCCTTGCTCAAAAACCTCCAGTGTCTAGGGGCAACTAGGTTACACAGTGAATAGAGTAGGAGTTGACCTGAGTTCAAATTCAGCCTCAGACACTTAACATTTACTAGCCATCATGTTGGGCAAGTCACTTAACCCCAATTGCCCAGCCTTTCTCCCTCCAAAAAAGAGAAACAAAACAAAATAAAATGACAGCAACAACAACAAAAGCCTCCAGTGATTCCAGTGACATATTGAATAAAGTCTGAATTGCCTAAACACCCTATAATCTGGATCAAATGTATGGCCTTTTATTTCCCTTCATACATTTTTGCTGCTTCCCCTGCTCTTGCTACTGGTGCTGCTGCACTGCCATTTATATAGTGCTTTAAGGTTGGTGAAATGCTTTTCACATATTATGACATTTTATCCAGATGTGTTTCTTTCTGAACTTGTAATGCTTCTTCCTTTGTTCACACAATTCCCTCCACCAAAAAGGCTTTCTTTAATCTTTTCCATCTATCCAATTCTCTCTGTCATTCAAAATTTAATTAATACCATGAAAACTTCCCTAAACACCACAGCTCAAGATCTCTCTTTTCTAAGAGTTAAGTGGTCATAGTCCCTATACCTCACTTGCCACTTGCTATTCCTTTATTCACTTAATGATCTAGTTTCCACACCTTAAGCCAGGCTGTTGTCATTAAGAAATTGGCTTTCTAGAAAAGGGGGAAGGAAGTTCTGGACTTGGAGAAACCTTGGATTAAACTATACTTCTGACAATTACTAGTGGTTTGGCTTAAGGCAAGCCATTTAACTTCCTGAAACTGAATTCCCCTATCTTTAAAAAATAAAAAAAAAGGCCCTATCTATGTTATCTCATATTCCAAAACTGTTTCACAAGAACAAATGAGCTAATGTATGCAAAGCATTTTGCCAAGAAAAGTGAAATGGCTTGCCAAGGACACATAACTTGTTAGTGGCAGTATAATGACTTAATCCAAACTCCTTCTACTGCGTCATATTGCCCTGTCTCACCAAGGCAAAGGAAGAAGATTGCTTCTCAGTCCCTTTGCAAATATTCAGAATGTTGTTCTCTCCTGGCACAGTTCTCTATGTTGGATTGGTATTTAAGGCTAGAATGCAAAATAAAAGGATAAATAAACTCCTACTATCACAAACCTAGCAACTGAAGGACTTCCCAAGTCTTTTAAATATTTAGAAGAATCAATGATGATTGAAAATAAGTGCCACTTTGACATCAATGGAATAATTATGAACCTTCATACCAGCTGCAGAGAACTTGCTGAAGAGAAAGAGATGGTAGAGATCAATCTTCCATCATCAGTTTGTGAAAATATCCAGAGCAAATTAATTTAACAAATTCAATTCAACTTGACAGATAGTATTTATTATTATTATAATGTTATTGCATTACTGTAAATTCCCCAAATGTGCAACTCATAGTGTGAGGCACTTATGATACTTATATATAGACAAGTCCTACTTTGAAGAAAGTCACAATGTAATGCTTGTAGGTAAGACATGTATAAAAATAATTGAACCAATAAGAATCTGATAGGTGCAAAGAGGCATATAGGCAAAATGTTAGGAAAAAAACTGAAGTAGTTAGGAAAACTTTCAATAAGTAGGTGGTAAATTGGAGCAGGAAAAACTGCATGGAAGGGATTGTAACTGACTTTAGCCATGAAAGATTGAAATTAGGTTTTAGTAGGCAGAGAAAAAGTGGAGAAGCCCACTCTCATAATCTCACCTAGCATTTGTTTAGATGCATACTTGAGTATATAAATTTCTATAGAAAGAGTTACATAAAGATATGTGTGTATTTGTCCTTAGCAACTGAAGAAATGAAGAAAATCCATACCCCTATTCAATGCTCCTCTATTTCTCCAGTGATGATGACAAAATTAGAAGAATGTGAGGTCAAATTATACTATGTGTAAACCATTAGAAACACTAATTTAGCCATTATGGATTTTTGTTCAATGACCTTTAAGTGAATACACACTGGAGAAGATGACTAATGAAACTATGTGTATATTTATATGATGACTAGAAATGAGATAAGACATAAAGTCACTGTAATTGAATCTAAGGATGGCTCAAAATTTCTTGTTGGACAGTCAAATATCACAAAGGAATTGGAAATATTCTTTTTTACCTTAGAAAATTCAAAATGTCAGGTGATCAAAGGAGGTTTGGAAAGACACATGAAGGACATGCATGTATATGCATATGCATACATATATCCATGCATACATATACATATAGAGAGTGTCATATAATATCAATGATTAGTTATGTGTGGGAAGTAATATTAAAAATCGTTATTGAAAAGATAAATGACTCAAAAAAGGAATTTAGTCATATATCAAGAATGAGATATAATAAATGGGCAGTCTGTTATGCTGTTACTCTTGAAATATAATGGGAACTTTCGCAGTGAATAGAGCGCCAGCCCTGGAATCAGAAGGACCTGAGTTCGGAGCCAGCCTCCGACACTTAATCCGCACAAACAAAAACCTAGCCGTGTAACCTTGGGCAAGTTACTTAACCCCAATTGCCCTAAAGGGGCGGCTAGGTGGCGCAGTGAGTAAGAGCACCGGCCTCGGAGTTTGGATGACCCGAGATCAGATCCGGTCTCAGAAAATGAGCACCCACGCGTAAATCAAATGACTAGCCGTGTAACCTTGAGCAAGTTACTTAACCCCAATTGCTTTTAAAAAAAGAAAAAATATAATGGGAACCATAGGAGGTCTTCCAACATTTTGGACAGATATTCTATGGAAGAATTATGAGAAGGAACAAAAGAGAATTACACAATATTAAAACATATGGCTAGGGTTCAATCCATACTGGCAGAAGAAATGACCACAGATTTATCTAAATATTGAAATTACACTGTTGTGTCCTATTGAGTTAACAGTTCACATAGACTTGCAGGTCTTTTCACATGTCCATGATCACTACTTTGATTTTTAAACCTAAATTCAAAACTTTAATTGGTAATAACATAGTTTATGATTGTTATTATGGGAACTATATATATATATATATATATATATATATGTATATATATATATACATATATATATATATATATATATATATCTTCATTAGTGTACAATCCTCTAGCATACATGGTTACAAAATAAATAATGGGGACAGACTGTACTGCTGTGTGACATGTTGGCTTATCTTAATGGCTCAAAGATATATGACTTGCCCTAAAACTAGAATGTTAATTTAATTATGGTTAAAGGTTAGTGTTAAAATTATTTGTGTTCTTCACAGTGCCTTAGTCCAGTCTTATGCACATAGTAGATGTTTTTTAAAAATCTTGAATAATATTGAAAGAATTATATTGAAATGAGTATTGAAGATTGGAGCCAAGATGGAAGAGTGCAAACTCGGATTTACCTGAACTCTCCCACAAACTCCTTCCATTACCTCTAAAATGTGAATCTCAACAAATACTAGAGCATCAGAATCCACAAAGGGATAGAACATGGAAGATTTCCAGTTCAAGGCAACCTAGAAGTTTGACAGGTAAGGTCTGTTGCACTGTGGTAGGAGAGGAGTTCAGTTTAGCACACAAGCTAAACCAGTACATATTTGATCATAGCAAAGTCAGAGTAGATCCCAGCAGACTGAATCACTGACAGCAGTGGTGATTCACAGGGCTCTTAGTACAGAAGGAGTGTCTATTGGAATTGGGTGAGAGAGAAACACAGTCCAATGGCTGCTCCTGGGGCTATCAGCCCACAGACTTAATGTTTGGAAATCACCTATATAAGCTTCCAGGAATAGAGATGCAAGAGTAAACAGTAAGTCAGACCTGGGAGCAGGCAAGCAGACTACACCAGAGAGAGAAAAAGCCCCAGCCTGCAGACTTACCAAGGATGAATCGCAGTCATCTCGCAGAGGGAACGGATCGTTGGAGCCAGGTAGGAGAGTTGGGCCCCCAGTGGAGAAGGTGGCTTCTCAGGCTGCATTCAGCCCCCAGCCTGGAAATTTAGAAACTGCCTGCCTGTATGATACAGGGGCTGGAATGGCAAAGTAAATTCTAGCTGCTCTGATCCTCCCATCCCTCCTTCATGAAGCAGAAAACCCAAAGATAAGTCTCCCACCCAGACTGAAATCCCAAGTTAATGGAAATAGCCTCAGGCTTGAGAATCTCCAAGAAAGGGTGTAACTGAGACAGCCAGGAATCTGAAGAGAAGAGAGGGAGGGGACCCAACTAGCTCCACCTCACCTCACCAACAAAAGCCTACTTATAGCCCAGGGGTATAGAGGCAGAAATCTGAAGTGGTCAGACTCATCCCCACCTACACATCTACATTCCTCACTGACTTCCCTGACTTAGCCATAAACTAGCCACCCAGAGGTATTCAAAGTCAAGGATCAGGCCCCAAACTCATAGCCTGAGACACTAAGAAACAGGAAGTCACAATGGGAAGGAAGGAAGCTGAAAAGGAGAAGGGGAAGGCAAGAAAGTCTATTCGAGCATACTATGCAGGGCAAGAACAACAAAACACACAGGACAATATAGACTCTCTGCCCACACCAGAGACCACAGAAGGAAACATGATCTGGTCTCAAGCCCAAATAGCATTCCTGGAGGAGCTTAAGAAAAATTTTAAAGACCAAATCAGGGAGGCAATGACCAACTTGGAAAAAGAAAATACCTCCCTAAAAAAGGAACTTCAAAAACTTACTGAAGACCATAATTCACTAAAAATTAGATACAACCAAACTGAAACTCAGAACTCTATGATGCAGCAGGAGTCAATCGAAAAAAACAAGATGATCGAAAAATTGCAAGAAAATGTAAAATATCTCACTGGAAAAATAACTGACCTAGAGAACAGATCCAGGAGAGACAACCTAAGAATTATTGGTCTACCAGAAAGCCACGATGAGAAAAGCAGTCTAGACAACATCCTCCAAGAGATTGTCAAAGAAAACTGTCCTGAGGTCCTGGAATCAGAAGATAAAATAGCTATTGATAGAATTCACCAGACTCCTCCTGAAAGAGATCCCAAACTGAAAACTCCAAGAAATATAGTAGCCAAATTCCAGAATTATAAGATTAAAGAAAAAATTCTACAAGCAGCCAAAAAGAAACAATTCAAATATCGAGGAACTACAGTTAGGATCACACAGGACCTAGCAGCTTCTACATTAAAAGAGCGGAGGGACTGGAATTTGATATTTCGTAGGGCAAGAGAGCTAGGACTACAACCAAGGATTAACTACCCGGCAAAACTGAGCATAATCTTTCAGGCAAGGAGATGGACGTTTAATGAAGTAAGGGACTTCCAGACTTTCCTAATGAAAAAGCCAGAGCTCAATGGAAAATTTGATCTCCAATTACAAGACTCCAGAAGAACCTAAAAAGGTAAACAAGGGTAACATAGACTCACACATGCAGAAGTGCACATACCCACACCCACAAACACAAGCTCATTACCTGGGATGCAACAAGAGCAAAATGTTCACATCCCTATATGTGGAGCTGATAACTGTCAATATTTGAAATCTCTATGATTATCATGACCTGCAAAAGGGTTATACTTAGAGGGTGTGGGTATGAATGCACTAACATGGAGTCTAAAAAAAAAAAAAGACTATTATGGGGATCAATGGTACTGTAATGGGAAAAAGGAAAAGATGAGCTAGGAAAAGGTAAAATATGCCATCTGAAGAGGCATCAAAACACACTATAGAAGAAGGGAAAGTAAGAGGGAGAGGAACATCATTTAAACACTATTCTCACTGGTTCTGGTTCAAAGAAGGATCAAATTAATCAGTGAATTTTAAGAATCTAATGTGAATAGACACATAAATTCATTAAATAGAGGAATTGGAGGGAGGGAGAGGAGCATTGTTTGAAATTTACTCTCATTGATTTGGAATCAAACGGGGAGTAATTTACTCTGATAAGTATAAAAATTTGTTGTGTCCTATAGATAGTGGGAGGGTAAGGGGGGGTGAAAAGGAGGAGACTAAAGGGAGGGATTATAAGGGAGGGAAATAGTAGTAAGGGGAGAGGGTAGGTTAAGAAGGGGGGTCACTGGGTGGGAACACTGAGGGAGGGGGCGGTCAAAAGGGAAAACTTCAAGGAGGGGAAGGGAGAAGGAATAAACAAAAACATAAACAGGGGAGGGAATAGGATGGAAGGGAAGAGACAGATAGTCATCATTACTGTGAATGTGAATGGGATGAACTCTCCCATAAAACAGAGGCGGATAGCAGAATGGATTAAAAACCATAATCCTACAATATGCTGTCTTCAAGAAACACATTTGAAACAAAGGGATACCCACAGGGTAAAGGTAAAAGGTTGGAGTAAAATTTATTATGCCTCAGCTAAAGTAAAAAAAGCAGGGGTAGCAATACTTATCTCAGATAAAGCAAAAGCAAAAATAGATCTAATTAAAAGAGATAAGGAAGGAAACTATATCCTACTAAAAGGCACCATTGAGAATGAAGCAATATCACTACTTAATATATATGCACCAAGTGGTATAGCATCCAAATTCCTAGAGGAGAAGTTAAAGGAATTAGAGGAAGAAATAGATAGCAAAACTATACTAGTGGGGGACCTTAATCTCCCCTTTTCTGAACTTGATAAATCTAACCTCAAAATAAACAAGAAAGAAGTTAAGGAGGTGAATAGAATCTTAGAGAGACTAGATATGATGGATCTCTGGAGAAAACTGAATGGGGATAAAAAGGAATTTACTTTCTTCTCAGCAGTGCATGGTACATACTCAAAAATAGACCATGTACTAGGGCATAAAAACCTCACAATCCAGTGCAGAAAGGCAGAAATATTAAGCGCATCATTCTCAGATCATGATGCAATAAAAATTATATGCAATAAAGGGCCATGGAAAGATAGACTAAAAACTAATTGGAAATTAAACAATTTAATCCTAAAAAATTGGTGGGTCAAAGAAGAAATTATAGAAACAATCAATAATTTCATTCAAGAGAATGATAATAATGAAACAACATACCAAAATTTGTGGGATGCACTAAAGGCAGTTCTCAGGGGAAGTTTTATATCCCTGAGTGCATACTTAATTAAAGCAGAGAGAAGGGAGGTCAGTGAATTGGACATGCAATTGAAAAAGCTAGAAAAAGAACAAATTGAAAATCCCCAATTTAGTACTAAATTAGAAATACTGAAAACCAAAGGTGAGATTAATAAAATTGAAATTAAGAAAACCATTGAATTAATAAATAAAACCAAGAGCTGGTTTTATGAAAAAATCAACAAAATTGATAGACCCTTAGTCAATATGATAAAAAAAAAAGAAAGAAGAAAACCAAATTATGAGTATCAAAAATAAAAAGGGTGAATCTACCCCCAATGAAGAGGAAATCAAAAAAATAATGAGGAATTATTTTTCCCAATCTTAGTGAAATGGATGAATATTTACAAAATCACAAATTGCCCAGATTAACTGAAGAGGAAGTGAATTACCTAAATAACCCCATCTCAGAAAAAGAAATCAAACAAGCCATCAATGAACTCCCTAGGAAAAAATCTCCTGGGCCAGATGGGTTCACTAGTGAATTCTATCAAACATTTAAAGAACAATTGATTCCAATACTCTACAAACTATTTGGGAAAATTAGTGAAGAAGGAGTCCTACCAAACTCTTTCTATGACACAAATATGGTACTGATTCCTAAATCAGGAAGAGATAAAACAGAGAAAGAAAATTATAGACCAATCTCCCTCATGAATTTAGACTAAAAAATTCTAAATAAAATATTAGCCAAAAGACTCCAACAACTTATCACAAAAATAATACACCCTGATCAGGTAGGATTCATTCCAGGAATGCAAGGATGGTTTAATATTAGGAAAACCATCAATATAATTGAGCATATCAACAACAAAACTAGCAAAAACCACATGATCATCTCAATAGATGCAGAAAAGGCTTTTGACAAAGTACAACATCCATTCCTATTAAAAACACTAGAAAGTATAGGAATAAATGGAGCCTTCCTTAAAATAGTTGCTAGCATCTATCTAAAACCATCAGCAAGTATTATATGCAATGGGGATAAATTAGAAGCCTTTCCAATAAGATCAGGAGTGAAACAAGGGTGTCCACTATCACCCCTCTTATTCAATCTGGTACTTGAAACGTTAGCAGTAGCAATTAGAGAAGAAAAAGAAATCAAAGGAATCAAATTAGGCAAAGAAGTGACCAAGCTGTCACTCTTTGCAGATGATATGATGATATACTTAGAGAATCCTAGAGAATCAAGTAAAAAATTACTTGAGACAATAAATAAATTTGGCAAAGTTGCAGGATATAAAATAAACCCACATAAATCCTCAGCATTCCTGTACATCTCTAATAAAACTCAACAGCAAGAGATAGAAAGAGAAATCCCATTTAAAGTCAATGTAGACATTATAAAATATTTGGGAATCTACTTGCCAAAACAAACCCAGAATCTATATGATCACAACTACAAAACACTTCTCACACAAATAAAAACAGATCTAAATAGTTGGAAAAATATCAATTGCTCTTGGCTGGGTCGAGCTAATATAATAAAAATGACAATTTTACCCAAACTAAATTATATATTTAGTGCCATTCCAATCAATTTACCAAAAAACTACTTTGTAGAGTTAGACAAAATAATAACAAAATTTATCTGGAAAAACAAACGGTCTAGAATATCAAGGGAATTAATGAAAAGAAATGCCAGGGAAGGTGGACTAGCTATGCCAGATCT